>JAMPIV010009831.1:0-327500 GCA_024509875.1 Oreohelix idahoensis | reverse complement strand
CGATACGAGAGTGAATTTTTTTTTTTTTTTTTTTTTTTTTTTTAATTCCATTTCACACATTTTTTATAACATAACTACAAAATTCCAATAGCAAATATTGCCTCAATCTTGTAAAACAAACCTTACCGAAACCACAATCTTGTAAAACAATCCTTACCGACACCTCAATCTTGTAAAACCTACCTTTCTACTTACCTACCTACCTACCTATCTTTTTATATATATATCTATTTATCTATCTATCTATCTATCTATCTATCTATCTATCTATCTATCTATCTATTTATCTATCTATCTATTTATCTATCTATCTATCTATCTATCTATCTATCTATCTATCTATCTATCTATCTATCTATCTATCTATCTATCTATCTATCTATCTATCTATATATCTATCTATCTATCTATCTATCTATCTATCTATCTATCTATCTATCTATCTATCTATCTATCTATCTATCTATCTATCTATCTATCTATCTATCTCTATCTATCTATCTATCTATCTATCTATCTATCTATCTATCTATCTATCTATCTATCTATCTATCTATCTATCTATCTATCTATCTATCTATCTATCTATCTATCTATCAACATACCGACCGATACGAGAGTAAATTTTTTTTTTTTTTAAAGTCCATCTATCTATCTATCTATCTATCTATCTATCTATCTATCTATCTATCTATCTATCTATCTATCTATCTATCTATCTATCTATCTATCTATCTATCTATCTATCTATCTCTATCTATCTATCTATCTATCTATCTATCTCTATCTATCTATCTATCTATCTATCTATCTATCTATCTATCTATCTATCTATCTATCTATCTATCTATCTATCTATCTATCTATCTATCTATCTATCTATCTATCTATCAACAGACTGACCGATACGAGAGTAAATTTTTTTTTTTATTTTTTTTTTATTTTTAAAGTCGATTTCACACATATTATATAACATAACTACAAAATTCCAATAGCAAATATTTGGAGTGTGTCGGAAGATCCGAAAGCGGTGTCAGAAGGGGTCGAATGACCTGAATGTAGTTTCGGAAGGTCCCGGAGGACCAGAATGGGCTGTCGGAGGACCCGAATGGGGTGTCAGAATGTGGTTAGGGAGTACCCGAAATGTGGTGCCGGGGTGTGTAAGAGTACACCACCGACGTTTTGGAGTGTGTCGGAAGACCCAAAAGCGGTGTCAGAAGGGGTCGAAGGACCCAAATGTAGTTTCGGAACGTCCCGGAGGACCAGAATGGGGTGTTGGAGGACCCGAATGGGGTGTCAGAATGTGGTGGGGGAGTACTCGAAATGTGGTGCCGGAGTGTGTAAGAGTACCCCACCGACGTTTTGGAGTATGTCGGAAGACCCAAAAGCTGTGTCGGAAATGGTCGAAGGACCCGAATGTAGTTTCGGAACGTCCAGGAGGACCAGAATGGGGTGTCGGAGGACCCGAATGGGGTGTCAGAATGTGGTGGGGAAGTACCCGAAATGTGGTGCCGGAGTGTGTAAGAGTACCCCACCGACGTTTTGGAGTGTGTCGGAAGATCCGAAAGCGGTGTCGGAAGGGGTCGAAGTACCCGAATGTAGTTTTGAAACGTCCAGGAGGACCAGAATGGGGTGTCGGAGGACCCGAATGTGTTGTCAGAATGTGGTGGGGGAGTACCCGAAATATGGTGCCTAAGTGTGTAAGAGTACCCCACCGACGTTTTGGAGTGTGTCGGAAGATCCGAAAGCGGTGTCGGAAGGGGTCGAAGGACCCGAATGTAGTTTTGGAACGTCCCGGAGGACCAGAATGGGGTGTCGGAGGACCCGAATGGGGTGTCAGAATGTGGTGGGGGAGTACCCGAAATGTGGTGCCGGAGTGTGTAAGAGTACCCCACCGACGTTTTGGAGTGTGTCGGAAGACCCGAAAGCGGTGTCGGAAGGGGTCGAAGGACCCGAATGTAGTTTCGGAACGTCCCGGAGGACCAGAATGGGGTGTCGGAGGACCCGAATGCAGTGTCAGAATATAGTGGGGGAGTACCCGAAATGCGGTGCCGGAGTGTGTAAGAGTACCCCACCGACGTTTTGGAGTGTGTCGGAAGACCCGAAAGCGGTGTCGGAAGGGGCCGAAGGACCCGAATGTAGTTTCGGAACGTCCCGGAGGACCAGAATGGGGTGTCGGAGGACCCGAATGGGGTGTCAGAATGTGGTGGGGGAGTACCCGAAATGCGGTGCCGGAGTGTGTAAGAGTACGCCACCGACGTTTTGGAGTGTGTCGGATAACCCGAAAGTGGTGTCGGTAGGGGTCCAAGGACCCGAATGTAATTTCGGAACGTCCCGGAGGACCAGAATATGGTGTTGGAGGACCCGAATGGGGTGTCAGAATGTGGTGGGGGAGTACCCGAAATGCGGTGCCGGAGTGTGTAAGAGTAAGCCACCGACGTTTTGGAGTGTGTCGGATAACCCGAAAGCGGTGTCGGAAGGGATAGAAGGACCCAAATGTAGTTTCGGAAGGTCCCGGAGGACCAGAATGTGGTGTCGAAGGACCCGAATGGGGTGTCAGAATGTGGTGGGGGAGTACCCGAAATGCGGTGCCGGAGTGTGTAAGAGTACCCCACCGACGTTTTGGAGTGTGTCGGAAGACCCGAAAGCGGTGTCGGAAGGGGTCGAAGGACCCGAATGTAGTTTCGGAACGTCCCGGAGGACCAGAATGGGGTGTCGGAGGACCCGAATGGGGTGTCCGGAGTGTGTAAGAGTACCCCACCGACGTTTTGGAGTGTGTCGGAAGACCCGTAAGCGGTGTCGGAAGGGGTCGAAGGACCCGAATGTAGTTTCGGAACGTCCCGGAGGACCAGAATGGGGTGTCGGAGGACCCGAATGGGGTGTCAGAATGTGGTGGGGGAGTACCCGAAATGTGGTGCCGGAGTGTGTAAGAGTACCCCACCGACGTTTTGGAGTGTGTCGGAAGACCCGAAAGCGGTGTCGGAAGGGGTCGAAGGACCCGAATGTAGTTTCGGAACGTCCCGGAGGACCAGAATGGGGTGTCGAAGGACCCGAATGGGGTGTCAGAATGTGGTGGGGGAGTACCCGAAATGTGGTGCCGGAGTGTGTAAGAGTACCCCACCGACGTTTTGGAGTGTGTCGGAAGACCCAAAAGCGGTGTCGGAAGGGGTCGAAGGACCCGAATGTAGTTTCGGAACGTCCCGGAGGACCAGAATGGGGTGTCGGAGGACCCGAATGGGGTGTCAGAATGTGGTGGGGGAGTACCCGAAATGTGGTGCCGGAGTGTGTAAGAGTACCCCACCGACGTTTTGGAGTGTGTCGGAAGACCCGAAAGCGGTGTCGGAAGGGGTCGAAGGACCCGAATGTAGTTTCGGAACGTCCCGGAGGACCAGAATGGGGTGTCGGAGGACCCGAATGGGGTGTCAGAATGTGGTGGGGAGTACCCGAAATGTGGTGCCGGAGTGTGTAAGAGTACCCCACCGACGTTTTGGAGTGTGTCGGAAGACCCGAAAGCGGTGTCGGAAGAGGTCGAAGGACCCGAATGTAGTTTCGGAACGTCCCGGAGGACCAGAATGAAGTGTCGGAGAACCCGAATGGAGGGTCAGAATGGTGGGGGAGTACCCGAAATGTGGTGCCGGAGTGTGTAAGAGTACCCCACCGACGTTTTGGAGTGTGTCGGAAGACCCGAAAGCGGTGTCGGAAAAGGTCGAAGGACCCGAATGTAGTTTCGGAACGTCCCGGAGGACCAGAATGGGGTGTCGGAGGACCCGAATGGGGTGTCAGAATGTGGTGGGGGAGTACCCGAAATGCGGTGCCGGAGTGTGTAAGAGTACCCCACCGACGTTTTGTCGGAAGACCCAAAAAGTGTCGGAAGGGTCGAAGGACCCGAATGTAGTATTGGAACGTCCCGGAACCAGCGGTGTCGGAACCCGAAATGGGTGTCGAAGTGGTGGGGAAGTACCCGAATGTAGTTTCGGAGTGTGTAAGAACCAACCGACCGTGTCGGAAGGGGGTCGAAGGACCCGAATGTAGTTTCGGAACGTCCCGGAGGACCAGAATGGGGTGTTGGAGGACCCGAATGTGGTGTCAGAATGTGGTGAGGGAGTACTTGAAATGCGGTGCCGGAGTGTGTAAGAGTACCCCACCGACGTTTTGGAGTGTGTCGGAAGACCCGAAAGCGGTGTCGGAAGGGGTCGAAGGACCCGAATGTAGTTTCGGAACGTCCTGGAGGACCAGAATGGGGTGTCGGAGGACCCGAATGGGGTGTCAGAATGTGGTGGGGGAGTACCCGAAATGTGGTGCCGGAGTGTGTAAGAGTACCCCACCGACGTTTTGGAGTGTGTCGGAAGACCCAAAAGCTGTGTCGGAAGGGGTCGAAGGACCCGAATGTAGTTTCGGAACGTCCCGGAGGACCAGAATGGGGTGTCGGAGGACCCGAATGGGGGGTGAGAATGTGGTGGGGGAGGAGCCGAAATGGGGTGCCGGAGTGTGTAAGAGTACCCCACCGACGTTTTGGAGTGTGTCGGAAGACCCGAAAGCGGTGTCGGAAGGGGTCGAAGGACCCGAATGTAGTTTCGGAACGTCCCGGAGCACCAGAATGGGGTGTCGGAGGACCCGAATGGGGTGTCAGAATGTGGTGGGGGAGTACCCGAAATGTGGTGCCGGAGTGGGTAAGAGTACCCCACCGACGTTTTGGAGTGTGTCGGAAGACCCGAAAGCGGTGTCGGAAGGGATTATTTTTATTATTATTATTATTCCTTTGACCGCCGACCGACTAAGCAGTCTTCGGCCATAACACCTTGCGGCGTCATTAGGGCAACAAGAAATCGTCCGTTGTTCCGTCACACCTAGCGGCGTATATTGGTACAACAGACTTTTAATTGTTGTTTCTGTGATCAATGTGACAAGCAAGCGGTAGATCAATCCGCTGTGCCCCGAACTTGCCCTCATGTGTACTCTACTCCTGTCGCTATAAAACCATTTCGCCATGCCTCCCAGACGCCCGTCCAACCAAAATCCTTTCGGGACCGAAGGTCCTCGAAAAAGGGCAGTCTGGCAGACACAGTTCCCACTCACTGCCTCTACTGCGCTGGGAGGACCCGGCAACCGGGACCACTCACAGCCTTGAGAGGTCAAAGATCGCCTTAAAGGAATCGGAAGCCTTGAGAGGTCAAAGATCGCCTTAAAGGAATCGGAAGGGATAGAAGGACCCAAATGTAGTTTCGGAACGTCCCGGAGGACCAGAATGGGGTGTCGAAGGACCCGAATGGGGTGTCAGAATGTGGTGGGGGAGTACCCGAAATGTGGTGCCGAAGTGTGTAAGAGTACGCCACCGACGTTTTGGAGTGTGTCGGAAGACCCAAAAGCGGTGTCGGAAAGGGTCGAAGGACCCGAATGTAGTTTCGGAACGTCCCGGAGAACCAGAATGGGGTGTCGGAGGACCCGAATGTGGTGTCAGAATGTGGTGGGGGAGTACCCGAAATGTGGTGCCGGAGTGTGTAAGAGTACCCCACCGACGTTTTGGAGTGTGTCGGAAGACCCAAAAAGCGGTGTCTGAAGGGGTCGAAAGACCCGAATGTAGTTTCGGAACGTCCCGGAGGACCAGAATGGGGTGTCGGAGGACCCGAATGGGGTGTCAGAATGTGGTGGGGGAGTACCAGAAATGTGGTGACGGAGTGTGTAAGAGTACCCAACCGACGTTTTGGAGTGTGTCGGAAGATCCGAAAGCGGTGTCGGAAGGGGTCGAAGGACCCGAATGTAGTTTCGGAACGTCCCGGAGGACCAGAATGGGCTGTCGGAGGACCCGAATGGGGTGTCAGAATGTGGTGGAGGAGTACCCGAAATGTGGTGCCGGAGTGTGTAAGAGTACCCCACCGACGTTTTGGAGTGTGTCGGAAGACCCGAAAGCGGTGTCGGAAGAGGTAGAAGGACCCAAATGTAGTTTCGGAACGTCCCGGAGGACCAGAATGGGGTGTCGGATTACCCGAATGGGGTGTCAGAATGTGGTGGGGGAGTACCCGAAATGTGGTGCCGGAGTGTGTAAGAGTACCCCACCGACGTCTTGGAGTGTGTCGGAAGACCCAAAAGCTGTGTCGGAAATTGTCGAAGGACCCGAATGTAGTTTCGGAACGTCCCGGAGCACCAGAATGGGGTGTCGGAGGACCCAAATGGGGTGTCAGAATGTGGTGGAGAAGTACCCGAAATGTGGTGCCGGAGTGTGTAAGAGTACCCCACCGACGTTTTGGAGTGTGTCGGAAGATCCGAAAGCGGTGTCGGAAGGGGTCGAAGGACCCGAATGTAGTATTGGAACGTCCCGGAGTACCAGAATGGGGTGTCGGAGGACCCGAATGGGGTGTCAGAATGTGGTGGGGAAGTACCCGAAATGTGGTGCCGGAATGTGTAAGAGTATTCCACCGACGTTTTGGAGTGTGTCGGAAGACCCGAAAGCGGTGTCGGAAGGGGTCGAAGGACCCGAATGTAGTTTCGGAACGTCCCGGAGGACCAGAATGGGGTGTCGGAGGACCCGAATGGGGTGTCAGAATGTGGTGGGGGAGTACCCGAAATGTGGTGCCGGAGTGTGTAAGAGTACCCCACCGACGTTTTGGAGTGTGTGGGAAGATCCAAAAGCGGTGTCGGAATGGGTCGAAGGACCCGAATGTAGTTTCGGAACGTCCCGGAGGACCAGAATGTGGTGTCGGAGGACCCGAATGCGGTGTCAGAATGTGGTGGGGGAGTACCCGAAATGTGGTGCCGGAGTGTGTAAGAGTACCCAACCGACGTTTTGGAGTGTGTCGGAAGATCCGAAAGCGGTGTCGGAAGGGGTCGAAGGACCCGAATGTAGTTTCTGAACATCCCGGAGGACCAGAAAGGGCTGTCGGAGGACCCGAATGGGGTGTCAGAATGTGGTGGGGGAGTACCCGATATGTGGTGCCGGAGTGTGTAAGAGTACCCCACCGACGTTTTGGAGTGTGTCGGAAGACACGAAAGCGGTGTCGGAATGGGTCGAAGGACCCGAATGTCGTTTCGGAACGTCCCGGAGGACCAGAATGGGGTGTCGGAGGACCCGAATGGGGTGTCAGAATGTGGTGGGGGAGTACCCGAAATGTGGTGCCGGAGTGTGTAAGAGTACTCCACCGACGTTTTGGAGTGTGTCGGAAGACCCGAAAGCGGTGTCGGAAGGGGTCGAAGGACCCGAATGTAGTTTCGGAACGTCCCTGAGGACCAGAATGGGGTGTTGGAGGACCCGAATGGGGTGTCAGAATGTGGTGGGGGAGTACCCGAAATGTGGTGCCGGAGTGTGTAAGAGTACCGCACCGACGTTTTGGAGTGTGTCGGAAGACCCAAAAGCGGTGTCGGAAATGGTCGAAGGACCCGAATGTAGTTTCGGAACGTCCAGGAGGACCAGAATGGGGTGTCTGAGGACCCGAATGGGGTGTCAGAATGTGGTGGGGGAGTACCCGAAATGTGGTGCCGGAGTGTATAAGAGTACCCCACCGACATTTTGGAGTGTGTTGGAAGACCCGAAAGCGGTGTCGGAAGGGGTCGAAGGACCCGAATGTAGTTTCGGAACGTTCCGGAGGACCAGAATGGGGTGTCGAAGAAATAAAGAAGAGAACTGGAGACATAAAGAACTGAACTGGAGACATAAAGAACAGAACTGGAGACATAAAGTAGAGAACTTTAGACATAAAGAAGAGTGCTGGAGACAAAGAGCAGAGCTAGAGACATATAGGACAGAACTGGAGACAAAGAAGAGAACTGGATACATAAAGAATAGAGCTGGAGACATAAAGAACAGAACTGGAAGCATAAAGAAGAGAACTGAAGACGTAAAGAAGAGAACTGGAGAAATAAAGAAGAGAACTGAAGACAAAAAGAAGAGAACTGAAGACATAAAGAAGAGAACTGATGACATAAAGAAGAGAACTGGAGACATAAGAAGAGACCTGGTGACAGAAAGAAGAGAGCTGGAGACATAAAGAACAGAACTGGAGACAAAGAAGAGAACTTTAGACATAAAGAACAGAACTGGAGACATGAACAAGAGAACTGAAGACATAAAAAAGAGAATTGGAGACATAATGAAGAGAACTGGAGACATAAAGAAGAGAACTGGAAAAATAAAGAAGAGAACAGAAGACATAAAGAAGAGAACTGAAAACATAAAGAAGAGAACTGGTAATATAAAGAAGAGGACTGAAGACATAAAGAAGAGAACTGAAGACAGAAAGAAGAAAACAGTAGACACAAAGAAGAGAACTGAAGACACAAAGAAGAGAGCTGAAAACATAAAGAAGAGAACTGAAGAAATAAAGAAGAGAACTGAAGACATAAAGAAGATAACTGCAGACACAAAGAAGGGAACCGAAGACATAAAGAAGATAACTGGAGACATTAAGAAGAGAACTGGAGACATAAAAAAGAGAACTGGAGACATAAAGACGGGAACTGGAGGCAAAAAGAATAGAACTGAAGATATAAAGAAGAAAACTGGAGACATAAAGAAGAGAACTGAAGACAAAGAAGAGAACTGGAGACATAATGAAGAGAACAGGAGACATAAGAAGAGAACTGGAGACATAAGAACAGAACTGAAGACAAAAAGAAGAGAACTAAAAACAAAGAAGAAAATTGGTGACATAAGGAAGAGAACTGGAGACATAAAGAACAGACCTGGAGACATAAAGAAGAGAACTTTAGACATAAAGAAGAAAACTGGAGACATAAAGATGATAACTGGAAACATAAAGAAGAAAACAGAAGACATAAAGAGGAGAACTGCAGACATAAAGAGGAGAACCGCAGACATAAAAAAGAGAACTGGCGACATAAAGAAGAGAACTGGTAACATAAAGAAAAGGACTGAAGACATAAAGAAGAGAACTGAAGACGTAAAGAAAAGAACTAGAGACACACAAAAGAGAACTGAAGACACAAAGAAAAAAACTGAAGACATAAAGAACAGAACGGGAGACAAAGAACAGAACTTGAGACATAAAGAAGAGAACTTTAGACATAAAGAACAGAACTGGAGACATAAAGAAGAGAACTGGAGACACAAAGAACAGAGTTGGTGACAAAAAGAAGAGAACTTTGGAAATAAAGAAGAGAGCTGGAGACATAAAGAACTGAACTGGAGACAAAGAAGAGAACTGGAGACATAAAGAAGAGAACCGGAGACATAAAGAAGAGAACTGAAGACACAAAGAAGAGAACTGGAGACATAAAGAAGAGAACTGGAGATATAAGAAGAGAACTAGTGACATAAAGAAAAGAACTGGAGACATAAAGAACAGAACTGGAGACATTAAGAAGAGAACTTTAGACATAAAGAAGAGAGCTGGAGACAAAGAGCAGAGCTGGAGACATATAGAACAGAACTGGAGACAAAGAAGAGAACTGGATACATACAGAAGAGAGTTGGAGACATAAAGAACAGAACTGGAAGCATAAAGAAGAGAACTGAAGACGTTAAGAAGAGAACTGGAGACACAAAGAAGAGAACTGAAGACAAAAAGAAGAGAACTGAAGACATAAAGAAAAGAACTGATGACATAAAGAAGAGAACTGGAGACATAAGAAGAGACCTGGTGACATAAAGAAGAGAGCTGGAGACATAAAGAACAGAACTGGAGACAAAGAAGAGAACTTTAGACATAAAGAACAGAACTGGAGACATGAACAAGAGAACTGAAGACATAAGAAAGAGAATTGGAGACACAATGAAGAGAACTGGAGACATAAAGAAGAGAACTGGAAACATAAAGAAGAGAACAGAAGACATAAAGAAGAGAACTGGTAACATAAAGAAGAGGACTGAAGACATAAAGAAGAGAACTGAAGACATAAAGAAGAAAACAGTAGACACAAAGAAGAGAACTGAAGACACAAAGAAGAGAGCTGAAAACATAAAGAAGAGAACTGAAGAAATAAAGACGAGAACTGAAGACATAAAGAAGATAACTGCAGACATAAAGAAGGGAACCGAAGACATAAAGAAGAGAACTGGAGACATAAAGAAGAGAACTGGAGACATAAAGAAGAGAACTGGAGACATAAAGAAGGGAACTGGAGGCAAAAAGAAGAGAACTGAAGAAACAAAGAAGAGAACTGGAGACATAAAGAAGAGAACTGAAGAC
Organism: Oreohelix idahoensis; assembly: GCA_024509875.1. NCBI lineage: Eukaryota > Metazoa > Mollusca > Gastropoda > Stylommatophora > Oreohelicidae > Oreohelix > Oreohelix idahoensis. The sequence continues at coordinate 317,361 of JAMPIV010009831.1, read as the reverse complement.
AAAGAAGAGAACTGGAGACATAATGAAGAGAACTGGAGACATAAGAAGAGAACTGGAGACATAAGAACAGAACTGAAGACATAAAGAAGAGAACTGAAAACAAAGAAGAGAATTGGTGACATAAGGAAGAGAACTGGAGACATAAAGAACAGACCTGGAGACATAAAGAAAAAACCTGGAGAAATAAAGAAGAGAACTGGAGACATAAAGAACAGAACTGGAGACATAAAGAACACAACTGGAGACATAAAGAGGAGAACTGCAGACATAAAGAGGAGAACCGCAGACATAAAAAAGAGAACTGGCGACATAAAGAAGAGAACTGGTAACATAAAGAAGAGGACTGAAGACATAAAGAAGAGAACTGAAGACGTAAAGAAAAGAACTGGAGACACACAGAAGAGAACTGAAGACACAAAGAAAAAAACTGAAGACATAAAGAACAGAACGGGAGACAAAGAACAGAACTTGAGACATAAAGAAGAGAACTTTAGACATAAAGAACAGAACTGGAGACATAAAGAAGAGAACTGGAGACACAAAGAACAGAATTGGTGACAAAAAGAAGAGAACTTTGGAAATAAAGAAGAGAGCTGGAGACATAAAGAACTGAACTGGAGACAAAGAAGAGAACTATAGACATAAAGAAGAGAACCGGAGACATAAAGAAGAGAACTGAAGACACAAAGAAGAGAACTGGAGACATAAAGAAGAGAACTAGAGATATAAGAAGAGAACTAGTGACATAAAGAAAAGAACTGGAGACATAAAGAACAGAACTGGAGACATTAAGAAGAGAACTTTAGACATAAAGAAGAGAGCTGGAGACAAAGAGCAGAGCTGGAGACATATAGAACAGAACTGGAGACAAAGAAGAGAACTGGATACATACAGAAGAGAGTTGGAGACATAAAGAACAGAACTGGAAGCATAAAGAAGAGAACTGAAGACGTTAAGAAGAGAACTGGAGACATAAAGAAGAGAACTGAAGACAAAAAGAAGAGAACTGAAGACATAAAGAAGAGAACTGGTGACATAAAGAAGAGAACTGGAGACATAAGAAGAGACCTGGTGACATAAAGAAGAGAGCTGGAGACATAAAGAACAGAACTGGAGAAAAAGAAGAGAACTTTAGATATAAAGAACAGAACTGGAGACATGAACAAGAGAAATGAAGACATAAAAAAGAGAATTGGAGACTCAATGAAGAGAACTGGAGACATAAAGAAGAGAACTGGAAACATAAATAAGAGAACAGAAGACATAAAGAAGAGAACTGAAAACATAAAGAAGAGAACTGGTAACATAAAGAAGAGGACTGAAGACATAAAGAAGAGAACTGAAGACATAAAGAAGAAAACAGTAGACACAAAGAAGAGAACTGAAGACACAAAGAAGAGAGCTCAAAACATAAAGAAGAGAACTGAAGAAATAAAGAAGAGAACTGAAGACATGAAGAAGATAACTGCAGACATAAAGAAGGGAACCGAAGACATAAAGAAGAGAACTGGTGACATAAAGAAGAGAACTGGAGACATAAGAAGAGAACTGGAGACATAAAGAAGAGAACTGGAGACATAAAGAAGGGAACTGGAGGCAAAAAGAAGAGAACTGAAGACATAAAGAAGAGAACTAGGGACATAAAGAAGAGAACTGAAGACAAAGAAGAGAACTGAAGACATAATGAAGAGAACTGGAGACATAAGAAGAGAACTGGAGACATAAAAACTGAACTGAAGACATAAAGAAGAGAACTACAAACAAAGAAGAGAATTGGTGACATAAGGAAGAGAACTGGAGACATAAAGAACACACCTGGAGACATAAAGAAGAGAACTTTAAACATAAAGAAGAGAACTGGAGACATAAAGAAGAGAACTGGAAACACAAAGAAGAGAACAGAAGACATAAGGAAGAGAACTGAAAACATAAAGAAGAGAACTGGTAACATAAAGAAGAGTACTGAAGACATAAAGAAGGGAACCGAAGATATAAAGAAGACAACTGAAGACATAAAGAAGAGAACTGGAGACATAAAGAAGAGAACTGGAGACATAAAGAAAGAGAACTGGAGACATAAAGAAGAGAACTGGAGACATAAAGAAGGGAACTGGAGGCAAAAAGAAGAGAACTGAAGACATAAAGAAGAGAACTGAAGACAAAAAGAAGAGAACTGGAAGAGAACATAATGAAGAGAGACATAAGAAGAGAACTGGAGACATAAGAACAGAACTGAAGACATAAAGAAGAGAACTAAAAACAAAGAAGAGAATTGGTGACATAAGGAAGAGAACTGGAGACATAAGGAACAGAACTGGAGACATAAAGAGGAGACTTGCAGACATAAAGAGGAGAACCGCAGACATAAAAAAGAGAACTGGCGACATAAAGAAGAGAACTGGTAACATAAAGAAGAGGACTGAAGACATAAAGAAGAGAACTGAAGACATAAAGAAGAGAACTGGAGACACACAGAAGAGAACTGAAGACACAAAGAAGAGAACTGAAGACACAAAGAACAGAACGGGAGACAAAAAAAAGAACTTGAGACATAAAGAAGAGAAATTTAGACATAAAGAACAGAACTGGAGACATAAAGAAGAGAACTGAAGACATAAAAAAGATAACTGGGGACATAAAGAAGAGAACTGGAGACATGAAGAAGAGATCTGGAAACATAAAGAAGAGAACTGGAAACATAAAGAAGAGAACTGGAGACATAAGAAGAGAACTGGTAATATAAACAAGAGAGATGGTGACATAACGGACAGAACTTGAGACATAAAGAAGAGAACTTTAGACATAAAGAACAGAACTGGAGACATAAAAAAGAGAACTGAAGACATAAAAAAGAGAACTGAGGACATAAAAAAGAGAACTGGAGACATAAAGAAGAGATCTGGAGACATAAAGAAGAGAATAGAGACAAAGAAGAGAACAGAAGACATAAAGAAGAGAATTGAAGAAATAAAGAAGAGAACTGGTAACATAAAGAAGAGAACTGAAGACAAAGATATGAACTGAGACATAAAGAAGAGAACTGGAGACGTAAAAAAGAGAACTGGAGACATAAATAGAACTGGAGACATAAAGAAGAGAACAGGAGACATAAAGAAGAGAAATGGAGACATAAAGAAGAGAACTGGAGACATAAAAAAGAGAACTGGAGATATAAGATGAGAACTGGTGACATAAAGAGGAGACATAAAGAACAGACCTGGAGACAAAGAAAAGAACTGGAGACATAAAGGAGAGAACTGGAGACATAAAGAAGAGAACTACAGACATAAAGATGAGAGAAGAATACATAAAGAAGAGACCTGAAGACAGTAAGAAAAGAACTGAAGACATAAAGAAGAAAACTGGAGATACAAGAAGAGAACTGGTGACATAAAGAAGAGAATTAGAGACATAAACAACAGAACTGGAGACATAAAGAAGAGAACAGAAGACATAAAGAAGAGAACAGAAGACATAAAGAAGAGAAATAAAGGCATAAAGAAGAGAACTGGGGACATAAAAAAGAGAACTGAAGACATAAAGAAGAGAACAGAAGACATAAAGAAGAGAAATGAAGACATAAAGAAGAGAACTAAAGACAAAAAGAAGAGAACTGGTGACATAACGAAGAGAACTGGAGACATAAAGAAGAGAATTGGAGACATAAAGAAGAGAACTGGAGACATAAAGAAGAGAACTGAAGACATAAAGAAGAAAACTGAAGACATAAAGAAGAGAACTGAGTACATAAAGAAGAGAACTGAAGACATAAAGAAGAGAACAGAAGACATAAAGTAGAGAAGTGAAGACATAAAGAAGAGAAGTGAAGACATAAAGAAGAGAACTGGTGACATAAAGAAGATAACTTGAGACATAAAGAAGAGAACTGGAGACATAAAGAAGAGAACTGGAGACATAAAGAAGAGAACTGGAGACATAAGAAGAGAACTGGTGATATAAAGAAGAGAGGTGGAGACATAAAGAACAGAACTTGAGACATAAATAAGAGAACTTTAGACATAAAGAACAGAACTGGAGACATAAAAAAGAGAACTGAAGACATAAAAAAGAGAACTGAGGACACAAAAAAGAGAACTGGAGACATAAAGAAGAGATCTGGAGACATAAAGAAGAGAATAGAGACAAAAAAAGAGAGCAGAAGACATAAAGAAGAGAATTGAAGAAATAAAGAAGAGAACTGGTGACATAACGAAGAGAACTAAAGACAAAGATGAGAACTGGGAGACGTAAAGAAGAGAACTGGAGGCGTAAAAAAGAGAAACTGGGAGACATAAAGAACAGAACGGGAGACATAAAGAAGAGAAATGGAGACATAAAGAAGAGAACTGCAGACATAAAAAAGAGAACTGGAGATATAAGAAGAGAACTGGTGACATAAAGATGAGACATAAAGAACAGACCTGGAGACAAAGAAAAGAACTGGAGACATAAAGGAGAGAACTGGAGACATAAAGAAGAGAACTACAGACATAAAGACGAGAACTGAAGACATAAAGAAGAGAGCTGAATACATAAAGAAGAGACCTGAAGACATTAAGAAGAGAACTAAAGACATAAAGAAGAAAACTGGAGATACAAGAAAAGAACTGGTGACATAAAGAAGAGAATTAGAGACATAAACAACAGAACTGGAGACATAAAGAAGAGAACAGAATACATAAAGAAGAGAACAGAAGACATAAAGAAGAGAAATAAAGACATAAAGAAGAGAACTGGTGACATAAAAAAGAGAACTGAAGACATAAAGAAGAGAACAGAAGACATAAAGAAGAGAAACGAAGACATAAAGAAGAGATCTAAAGAAAAAAGAAGGGAACCGAAGATATAAAGAAGACAACTGAAGACATAAAGAAGAGAACTGGAGACATAAAGAAGAGAACTGGAGACATAAAGAAGGAAACTGGAGGCAAAAAGAAGAGAACTGAAGACATAAAGAAGAGAACTGGAGACATAAAGAAGAGAACTAAAGACAAAGAAGAGAACTGGAGACATAATGAAGAGAACTGGAGACATAAGAAGAGAACTGGAGACATAAGAACAGAACTGAAGACATAAAGAAGAGAACTAAAAACAAAGAAGAGAATTGGTGACATAAGGAAGAGAACTGGAGACATAAGGAACAGAACTGGAGACATAAAGAGGAGACTTGCAGACATAAAGAGGAGAACCGCAGACATAAAAAAGAGAACTGGTGACATAAAGAAGAGAACTGGTAACATAAAGAAGAGGACTGAAGACATAAAGAAGAGAACTGAAGACATAAAGAAGAGAACTGGAGACACACAGAAGAGAACTGAAGACACAAAGAAGAGAACTGAAGACACAAAGAACAGAACGGGAGACAAAAAAAAGAACTTGAGACATAAAGAAGAGAAATTTAGACATAAAGAACAGAACTGGAGACATAAAGAAGAGAACTGAAGACATAAAAAAGATAACTGGGGACATAAAGAAGAGAACTGGAGACATGAAGAAGAGATCTGGAAACATAAAGAAGAGAACTGGAAACATAAAGAAGAGAACTGGAGACATAAGAAGAGAACTGGTAATATAAACAAGAGAGATGGTGACATAACGGACAGAACTTGAGACATAAAGAAGAGAACTTTAGACATAAAGAACAGAACTGGAGACATAAAAAAGAGAACTGAAGACATAAAAAAGAGAACTGAGGACATAAAAAAGAGAACTGGAGACATAAAGAAGAGATCTGGAGACATAAAGAAGAGAATAGAGACAAAGAAGAGAACAGAAAACATAAAGAAGAGAATTGAAGAAATAAAGAAGAGAACTGGTAACATAAAGAAGAGAACTGAAGACAAAGATATGAACTGAGACATAAAGAAGAGAACTGGAGACGTAAAAAAGAGAACTGGAGACATAAATAGAACTGGAGACATAAAGAAGAGAACAGGAGACATAAAGAAGAGAAATGGAGACATAAAGAAGAGAACTGGAGACATAAAAAAGAGAACTGGAGATATAAGATGAGAACTGGTGACATAAAGAGGAGACATAAAGAACAGACCTGGAGACAAAGAAAAGAACTGGAGACATAAAGGAGAGAACTGGAGACATAAAGAAGAGAACTACAGACATAAAGATGAGAGAAGAATACATAAAGAAGAGACCTGAAGACAGTAAGAAAAGAACTGAAGACATAAAGAAGAAAACTGGAGATACAAGAAGAGAACTGGTGACATAAAGAAGAGAATTAGAGACATAAACAACAGAACTGGAGACATAAAGAAGAGAACAGAAGACATAAAGAAGAGAACAGAAGACATAAAGAAGAGAAATAAAGGCATAAAGAAGAGAACTGGGGACATAAAAAAGAGAACTGAAGACATAAAGAAGAGAACAGAAGACATAAAGAAGAGAAATGAAGACATAAAGAAGAGAACTAAAGACAAAAAGAAGAGAACTGGTGACATAACGAAGAGAACTGGAGACATAAAGAAGAGAATTGGAGACATAAAGAAGAGAACTGGAGACATAAAGAAGAGAACTGAAGACATAAAGAAGAAAACTGAAGACATAAAGAAGAGAACTGAGTACATAAAGAAGAGAACTGAAGACATAAAGAAGAGAACAGAAGACATAAAGTAGAGAAGTGAAGACATAAAGAAGAGAAGTGAAGACATAAAGAAGAGAACTGGTGACATAAAGAAGATAACTGAAGACATAAAGAAGAGAACTGGAAACATAAAGAAGAGAACTGGAGACATAAAGAAGAGAACTGGAGACATAAGAAGAGAACTGGTGATATAAAGAAGAGAGGTGGAGACATAAAGAACAGAACTTGAGACATAAATAAGAGAACTTTAGACATAAAGAACAGAACTGGAGACATAAAAAAGAGAACTGAAGACATAAAAAAGAGAACTGAGGACACAAAAAAGAGAACTGGAGACATAAAGAAGAGATCTGGAGACATAAAGAAGAGAATAGAGACAAAAAAGAGAGCAGAAGACATAAAGAAGAGAATTGAAGAAATAAAGAAGAGAACTGGTGACATAACGAAGAGAACTAAAGACAAAGATGAGAACTGGAGACGTAAAGAAGAGAACTGGAGGCGTAAAAAAGAGAACTGGAGACATAAAAAAGAGAACGGGAGACATAAAGAAGAGAAATGGAGACATAAAGAAGAGAACTGCAGACATAAAAAAGAGAACTGGAGATATAAGAAGAGAACTGGTGACATAAAGATGAGACATAAAGAACAGACCTGGAGACAAAGAAAAGAACTGGAGACATAAAGGAGAGAACTGGAGACATAAAGAAGAGAACTACAGACATAAAGACGAGAACTGAAGACATAAAGAAGAGAGCTGAATACATAAAGAAGAGACCTGAAGACATTAAGAAGAGAACTAAAGACATAAAGAAGAAAACTGGAGATACAAGAAAAGAACTGGTGACATAAAGAAGAGAATTAGAGACATAAACAACAGAACTGGAGACATAAAGAAGAGAACAGAATACATAAAGAAGAGAACAGAAGACATAAAGAAGAGAAATAAAGACATAAAGAAGAGAACTGGTGACATAAAAAAGAGAACTGAAGACATAAAGAAGAGAACAGAAGACATAAAGAAGAGAAACGAAGACATAAAGAAGAGATCTAAAGAAAAAAGAAGAGAACTGGTGACACAACGAAGAGAACTGGAGACATAAAGAAGAGAACTGGAGACATAAAGAAGAGAACTGGAGACATAAAGAAGAAAACTGGAGACATAAAGAAGAGAACTGGAGACATAAAGAAGAGAACTGGAGACATAAAGAAGAGAACTGGAGACATAAAGAAGAGAACTAGAGACATAAAGAAGAGAACTGGAGACATAAAGAAGAGAACTGGAGACATAAAGAAGAGAACTGGAGACATAAAGAAGAGAACTGAAGACATAAAGAAGAGAACTGAAGACATAAAGAAGAGAACTGGAGACATAAAGAAGAGAACTGGAGACATAAAGAAGAGAACTGGAGACATAAAGAAGAGAACTGGAGACATAAAGAAGAGAACTGGAGACATAAAGAAGAGAACTGGAGACATAAAGAAGAGAACTGGAGACATAAAGAAGAGAACTGGAGACATAAAGAAGAGAACTGAAGACATAAAGAAGAGAACTGAGTACATAAAGAAGAGAACTGAAGACATAAAGAAGAGAACAGAAGACATAAAGAAGAGAAGTGAAGACATAAAGAAGAGAACTAAAGACATAAAGAAGAGAGCTGGTGACATAAAGAAGAGAACTGAAGACATAAAGAAAAAACAGAGGACATAAAGAAGAGAAATGAAAACACAAACAAGAGAAATGAAGACATAAAGAAAAAACAGAAGACATAAAGAAGAGAACTGGTGACATAACGAAGAGAACTGGAGACGTAAAGAAGAGAATTGGAGACATAAAGAACAGAACTGGAGACATAAAGAAGAGAACTGTAGACATAAAGAAGAGAACTGGAGACATAAAGAAGAGAACTGAAGACATAAAGAAGAGAACAGGAGCCATAAAGAAGAGAACTCGAGACATAAAGAAGAGAACTGAAGACAAAGAAGAGAACTCGAGACATAATAAAGAGAACTGGAGACATAAGAAGAGAACTGGAGACATAAGAACAGAACTGAAGACATAAAGAAGAGAAATAAAAACAAAGACGAGAATTGGTGACATAAGGAATAGAACTGGAGACATAAAGAACAGAACTGGAGACATAAAGAGGAGAACTGCAGACATAAAGAGGAGAACCGCAGACATAAAAAAGAGAACTGGCGACATAAAGAAGAGAACTGGTAACATAAAGAAAAGGACTGTAGACATAAAGAAAAGAACTGAAGACATAAAGAAGAGAATTGGAGACACACAGAAGAGAACTGAAGACACAAATAAGAGAACTGAAGACACAAAGAACAGAACGGGAGACAAAGAACAGAACTTGAGACATAAAGAAGAGAACTTTAGACATAAAGAACAGAACTGGAGACATAAAGAACAGAACTGGAGACATAAAGAAGAGAACTGGAGACGTAAGAAGAGAACTGGTGATATAAAGAAGAGAGGTGGAGACATAAAGAAAAGAACTTGAGACATAAAGAAGAGAACTTTAGACATAAAGAATAGAACTGGAGACATAAAGAAGAGAGCTGAATACATAAAGAAGAGACCTGAAGACATTAAGAGGAGAACTGAAGACATAAAGAGGAAAACTGGAGATACAAGAAGAGAACTGGTGACATAAAGAAGAGAATTAGAGACATAAACAACAGAACTGGAGACATAAAGAAGAGAACAGAAGACATAAAGAAGAGAACTGGTGACATAACGAAGAGAACTGGAGACATAAAGAAGAGAAATGGAGACATAAAGAAGAGAACTGGAGACATAAAGAAGAGAACTGGAGACATAAAGAAGAAAACTAGATACATAAAGAAGAAAACTGCAGACATACAGAAGAGAACTGGAGACATAAAGAATAGAACTAGAGGCATAAAGAAGAGAACCGGAGACATAAAGAAGAGAACTGGAGACATAAAGAAGACAACTGGAGACATAAAGAAGAGAACTGGAGACATAAAGAAGAGAACTGAAGAGATAAAGAAGACAACTGGAGACATAAAGAAGAGAACTGGAGACATAAAGAAGAGAACTGAAGAGATAAAGAAGAGAACTGAAGACGTAAAGAAGAGAACTGGAGACATAAAGAAGAGAACTGAAGACATAAAGAAGAGAACTGGAGACATAAAGAAGAAAACTGGAGACATAAAGAACAGAACTGGAGACAAAGAAGAGAACTGGAGACATAAAGAACAGAACTGGAAATATAAAGAAGAGAACTGGAGACATAAAGAAGAGAACTGAAGACATAAAGAAGAGAACTGAGTACATAAAGAAGAGAACTGAAGACATAAAGAAGAGAACAGAAGAATAAAGAAGAGAAGTGAAGACATAAAGAAGAGAACTAAAGACATAAAGAAGAGAACTGGTGACATAAAGAAGAGAACTGAAGACATAAAGTAGAGAACTGGAAACATAAAGAAGAGAACTGGAGACATAAAGAAGAGAACTGGAGACATAATAAGAGAACTGGTGAGATAAAGAAGAGAGGTGGAGACATAAAGAACAGAACTTGAGACATAAAGAAGAAAACTTTAGACATAAAGAACAGAACTGGAGACATAAAAAAGAGAACTGAAGACATAAAAAAGAGAACTGAGGACATAAAAAAGAGAACTGGAGACATAAAGAAGAGATCTGGAGACATAAAGAAGAGAATAGAGACAAAGAAGAGAACAGAAGACATAAAGAAGAGAATTTAAGAAATAAAGAAGAGAACTGGTAACATAAAGAAGAGAACTGAAGACAGAGATGAAAACTGGAGACATAAAGAAGAGAACTGGAGACGTAAAAAAGAGAACTGGAGACATAAATAGAACTGGAGACATAAAGAAAAGAACAGGAGACATAAAGAAGAGAAATGGAGACATAAAGAAGAGAACTGGAGACATAAGAACAGAACTGAAGACATAAAGAAGAGAACTAAAAACAAAGAAGAGAATTGGTGACATAAGGAAGAGAACTGGAGACATAAAGAACAGAACTGGAGACATAAATAGGAGACTTGCAGACATAAATAGGAGAACCGCAGACATAAAAAAGAGAACTGGCGACATAAAGAAGAGAACTGGTAACATAAAGAAGAGGACTGAAGACATAAAGAAGAGAACTGAAGACATAAAGAAGAGAACTGGAGACACACAGAAGAGAACTGAAGACACAAAGAAGAGAACTGAAGACACAAAGAACAGAACGGGAGACAAAAAACAGAACTTGAGACATAAAGAAGAGAAATTTAGACATAAAGAACAGTACTGGAGACATAAAGAAGAGAACTGAAGACATAAAAAAGATAACTGGGGACATAAAGAAGAGAACTGGAGATATAAAGAAGAGATCTGGAAACATAAAGAAGAGAACTGGAAACATAAAGAAGAGAACTGGAGACACAAAGAACAGAATTGGTGACAAAAAGAAGAGAACTTTGGAAATAAAGAAGAGAGCTGGAGACATAAAGAACTGAACTGGAGACAAAGAAGAGAACTATAGACATAAAGAAGAGAACCGGAGACATAAAGAAGAGAACTGAAGACACAAAGAAGAGAACTGGAGACATAAAGAAGAGAACTGGAGATATAAGAAGAGAACTAGTGACATAAAGAAAAGAACTGGAGACATAAAGAACAGAACTGGAGACATTAAGAAGAGAACTTTAGACATAAAGAAGAGAGCTGGAGACAAAGAGCAGAGCTGGAGACATATAGAACAGAACTGGAGACAAAGAAGAGAACTGGATACATACAGAAGAGAGTTGGAGACATAAAGAACAGAACTGCAAGCATAAAGAAGAGAACTGAAGACGTTAAGAAGAGAACTGGAGACATAAAGAAGAGAACTGAAGACAAAAAGAAGAGAACTGAAGACATAAAGAAGAGAACTGGTGACATAAAGAAGAGAACTGGAGACATAAGAAGAGACCTGGTGACATAAAGAAGAGAGCTGGAGACATAAAGAACAGAACTGGAGAAAAAGAAGAGAACTTTAGATATAAAGAACAGAACTGGAGACATGAACAAGAGAAATGAAGACATAAAAAAGAGAATTGGAGACTCAATGAAGAGAACTGGAGACATAAAGAAGAGAACTGGAAACATAAATAAGAGAACAGAAGACATAAAGAAGAGAACTGAAAACATAAAGAAGAGAACTGGTAACATAAAGAAGAGGACTGAAGACATAAAGAAGAGAACTGAAGACATAAAGAAGAAAACAGTAGACACAAAGAAGAGAACTGAAGACACAAAGAAGAGAGCTCAAAACATAAAGAAGAGAACTGAAGAAATAAAGAAGAGAACTGAAGACATAAAGAAGATAACTGCAGACATAAAGAAGGGAACCGAAGACATAAAGAAGAGAACTGGTGACATAAAGAAGAGAACTGGAGACATAAGAAGAGAACTGGAGACATAAAGAAGAGAACTGGAGACATAAAGAAGGAACTGGAGGCAAAAAGAAGAGAACTGAAGACATAAAGAAGAGAACTAGGGACATAAAGAAGAGAACTGAAGACAAAGAAGAGAACTGAAGACATAATGAAGAGAACTGGAGACATAAGAAGAGAACTGGAGACATAAGAACTGAAATCAAGACATAAAGAAGAGAACTACAAACAAAGAAGAGAATTGGTGACATAAGGAAGAGAACTGGAGACATAAAGAACACACCTGGAGACATAAAGAAGAGAACTTTAAACATAAAGAAGAGAACTGGAGACATAAAGAAGAGAACTGGAAACACAAAGAAGAGAACAGAAGACATAAGGAAGAGAACTGAAAACAAAAAGAAGAGAACTGGTAACATAAAGAAGAGTACTGAAGACATAAAGAAGAGAACTGAAGACACAAAGAAGAGAGCTGAAGAAATAAAGAAGAGAACTGAAGAAATACAGAAGAGAACTGAAGACATAAAGAAGATAACTGCAGACATAAAGAAGGGAACCGAAGATATAAAGAAGAGAACTGAAGACATAAAGAAGAGAACTGGAGACATAAAGAAGAGAACTGGAGACATAAAGAAGGAAACTGGAGGCAAAAAAAAGAGAACTGAAGACATAAAGAAGAGAACTGGAGACATAAAGAAGAGAACTGAAGACAAAGAAGAGAACTGGAGACATAATGAAGAGAACTGGAGACATAAGAAGAGAACTGGAGACATAAGAACAGAACTGAAGACATAAAGAAGAGAACTAAAAACAAAGAAGAGAATTGGTGACATAAGGAAGAGAACTGGAGACATAAAGAACAGAAATGGAGACATAAAGAGGAGACTTGCAGACATAAAGAGGAGAACCGCAGACATAAAAAAGAGAACTGGCGACATAAAGAAGAGAACTGGTAACATAAAGAAGAGGACTGAAGACATAAAGAAGAGAACTGAAGACATAAAGAAGAGAACTGGAGACACACAGAAGAGAACTGAAGACACAAAGAAGAGAACTGAAGACACAAAGAACAGAACGGGAGACAAAAAACAGAACTTGAGACATAAAGAAGAGAAATTTAGACATAAAGAACAGAAATGGAGACATAAAGAAGAGAACTGAAGACATAAAAAAGATAACTGGGGACATAAAGAAGAGAACTGGAGACATAAAGAAGAGATCTGGAAATATAAAAAAAGAGAACTGGAAACATAAAGAAGAGAACTGGAGACATAAGAAGAGAACTGGTGATATAAAGAAGAGAGATGGTGACATAAAGAACAGAACTTGAGACATAAAGAAGAGAACTTTAGACATAAAGAACAGAACTGGAGACATAAAAAAGAGAACTGAAGACATAAAAAAGAGAACTGAGGACATAAAAAAGAGAACTGGAGACATAAAGAAGAGATCTGGAGACATGAAGAAGAGAATAGAGACAAAGAAGAGAACAGAAAACATAAAGAAGAGAATTGAAGAAATAAAGAAGAGAACTGGTAACATAAAGAAGAGAACTGAAGACAAAGATATGAACTGAGACATAAAGAAGAGAACTGGAGACGTAAAAAAGAGAACTGGAGACATAAATAGAACTGGAGACATAAAGAAGAGAACAGGAGACATAAAGAAGAGAAATGGAGACATAAAGAAGAGAACTGGAGACATAAAAAATAGAACTGGAGATATAAGATGAGAACTGGTGACATAAAGAGGAGACATAAAGAACAGACCTGGAGACAAAGAAAAGAACTGGAGACATAAAGGAGAGAACTGGAGACATAAAGAAGAGAACTACAGACATAAAGATGAGAGAAGAATACATAAAGGAGAGACCTGAAGACAGTAAGAAAAGAACTGAAGACATAAAGAAGAAAACTGGAGATACAAGAAGAGAACTGGTGACATAAAGAAGAGAATTAGAGACATAAACAACAGAACTGGAGACATAAAGAAGAGAACAGAAGACATAAAGAAGAGAACAGAAGACATAAAGAAGAGAAATAAAGGCATAAAGAAGAGAACTGGTGACATAAAAAAGAGAACTGAAGACATAAAGAAGAGAACAGAAGACATAAAGAAGAGAAATGAAGACATAAAGAAGAGAACTAAAGACAAAAAGAAGAGAACTGGTGACATAACGAAGAGAACTGGAGACATAAAGAAGAGAATTGGAGACATAAAGAAGAGAACTGGAGACATAAAGAAGAGAACTGAAGACATAAAGAAGAAAACTGAAGACATAAAGAAGAGAACTGAGTACATAAAGAAGAGAACTGAAGACATAAAGAAGAGAACAGAAGACATAAAGTAGAGAAGTGAAGACATAAAGAAGAGAAGTGAAGACATAAAGAAGAGAATTGGTGACATAAAGAAGATAACTGAAGACATAAAGAAGAGAACTGGAAACATAAAGAAGAGAACTTGAGACATAAAGAAGAGAACTGGAGACATAAGAAGAGAACTGGTGATATAAAGAAGAGAGGTGGAGACATAAAGAACAGAACTTGAGACATAAAGAAGAGAACTTTAGACATAAAAAACAGAACTGGAGACATAAAAAAGAGAACTGAAGACATAAAAAAGAGAACTGAGGACACAAAAAAGAGAACTGGAGACATAAAGAAGAGATCTGGAGACATAAAGAAGAGAATAGAGACAAAAAAGAGAACAGAAGACATAAAGAAGAGAATTGAAGAAATAAAGAAGAGAACTGGTGACATAAAGAAGAGAACTAAAGACAAAGATGAGAACTGGAGACGTAAAGAAGAGAACTGGAGGCGTAAAAAAGAGAACTGGAGACATAAAAAAGAGAACGGGAGACATAAAGAAGAGAAATGGAGACATAAAGAAGAGAACTGGAGACATAAAAAGAGAACTGGAGATATAAGAAGAGAACTGGTGACATAAAGATGAGACATAAAGAACAGACCTGGAGACAAAGAAAAGAACTGGAGACATAAAGGAGAGAACTGGAGACATAAAGAAGAGAACTACAGACATAAAGACGAGAACTGAAGACATAAAGAAGAGAGCTGAATACATAAAGAAGAGACCTGAAGACATTAAGAAGAGAACTAAAGACATAAAGAAGAAAACTGGAGATACAAGAAGAGAACTGATGACATAAAGAAGAGAATTAGAGACATAAACAACAGAACTGGAGACATAAAGAAGTGAACAGAATACATAAAGAAGAGAACAGAAGACATAAAGAAGAGAAATAAAGACATAAAGAAGAGAACTGGTGACATAAAAAAGAGAACTGAAGACATAAAGAAGAGAACAGAAGACATAAAGAAGAGAAACGAAGACATAAAGAAGAGATCTAAAGACAAAAAGAAGAGAACTGGTGACACAACGAAGAGAACTGGAGACATAAAGAAGAGAATTGGAGACATAAAGAAGAGAATTGGAGACATAAAGAAGAGAACTGGAGACATAAAGAAGAGAACTGCAGACATAAAGAAGAGAACTGGAGACATAAAGAAGAGAACTGGAGACATAAAGAAGAGAACTGGAGACATAAAGAAGAGAACTGGAGACATAAAGAAGAGAACTGGAGACATAAAGAAGAGAACTGAAGACATAAAGAAGAGAACTGAAGACATAAAGAAGAGAACTGGAGACATAAAGAAGAGAACTGAAGACATAAAGAAGAGAATTGGAGACATAAAGAAGAAAACTGGAGACGTAAAGAACAGAACTGGAGACAAAGAAGAGAATTGGATACATAAAGAAGAGAACTGGAGATATAAAGAAGAGAACTGGAGACATAAAGAAGAGAACTGAAGACATAAAGAAGAGAACTTAGTACATAAAGAAGAGAACTGAAGACATAAAGAAGAGAACAGAAGACATAAAGAAGAGAAGTGAAGACATAAAGAAGAGAACTAAAGACATAAAGAAGAGACCTGGTGACATAAAGAAGAGAACTGAAGACATAAAGAAAAAAAAGAAGACATAAAGAAGAGAAATGAAAACACAAAGAAGAGAAATGAAGACATAAAGAAAAAACAGAAGACATAAAGAAGAGAACTGGTGACATAACGAAGAGAACTGGAGACGTAAAGAAGAGAATTGGAGACATAAAGAACAGAACTGGAGACATAAAGAAGAGAACTGTAGACATAAAGAAGAGAACTGGAGACATAAAGAAGAGAACTGAAGACATAAAGAAGAGAACAGGAGCCATAAAGAAGAGAACTCGAGACATAAAGAAGAGAACTGAAGACAAAGAAGAGAACTCGAGACATAATAAAGAGAACTGGAGACATAAGAAGAGAACTGGAGACATAAGAACAGAACTGAAGACATAAAGAAGAGAAATAAAAACAAAGAAGAGAATTGGTGACATAAGGAATAGAACTGGAGACATAAAGAACAGAACTGGAGACATAAAGAGGAGAACTGCAGACATAAAGAGGAGAACTGCAGGCATAAAAAAGAGAACTGGCGACATAAAGAAGAGAACTGGTAACATAAAGAAGAGGACTGTAGACATAAAGAAAAGAACTGAAGACATAAAGAAGAGAACTGGAGACACACAGAAGAGAACTGAAGACACAAAGAAGAGAACTGAAGACACAAAGAACAGAACGGGAGACAAAGAACAGAACTTGAGACATAAAGAAGAGAACTTTAGACATAAAGAACAGAACTGGAGACATAAAGAAGAGAACTGGAGACGTAAGAAGAGAACTGGTGATATAAAGAAGAGAGGTGGAGACATAAAGAAAAGAACTTGAGACATAAAGAAGAGAACTTTAGACATAAAGAATAGAACTGGAGACATAAAGAAGAGAGCTGAATATATAAAGAAGAGACCTGAAGACATTAAGAAGAGAACTGAAGACATAAAGAAGAAAACTGGAGATACAAGAAGAGAACTGGTGACATAAAGAAGAGAATTAGAGACATAAACAACAGAACTGGAGACATAAAGATGAGAACAGAAGACATAAAGAAGAGAAATGAAGACATAAAGAAGAGAAATGAAGACATAAAGAAGAGAACTGGTGACATAACGAAGAGAACTGGAGACATAAAGAAGAGAATTGGAGACATAAAGAAGAGAACTGGAGACATAAAGAAGAGAACTGTAGACATAAAGAAGAGAACTGGGGACATAAAGAAGAGAACTAAAGACATAAAGAAGAGAAATGATGACATAAAGAAGAGAACTGGTGACATAACGAAGAGAACTGGAGACATAAAGAAGAGAATTGGAGACATAAAGAAGAGAACTGGAGACATAAACAACAGAACTGGAGACATAAAGAAGAGAACAGAAGACATAAAGAAGAGAACAGAAGACATAAAGACGAGAAATAAAGACATAAAGAAGAGAACTAAAGACAAAAGGAAGAGAACTGGTGACATAACGAAGAGAACTGGAGACATAAAGAAGAGATATGGAGACATAAAGAAGAGAACTGGGGACATAAAGAAGAAAACTGGAGACATAAAGAAGAAAACTAGAGACATAAAGAAGAGAACTGCAGACATAAAGAAGAGAACTGGAGACATAAAGAATAGAACTAGAGGCATAAAGAAGAGAACCGGAGACATAAAGAAGAGAACTGGAGACATAAAGAAGAGAACTGGAGACATAAAGAAGAGAACTGGAGACATAAAGAAGAGAACTGAAGACATAAAGAAGAGAACTGAAGACATAAAGAAGAGAACTGGAGACATAAAGAAAAGAACTGAAGACATAAAGAAGAGAATTGGAGACACAAAGAAGAAAACTGGGGACATAAAGAACAGAACTGGAGACAAAGAAGAGAACTGGAGACATAAAGAACAGGACTGGAAATATAAAGAAGAGAACTGGAGACATAAAGAAGAGAACTGAAGACGTAAAGAAGAGAACTGAGTACATAAAGAAGAGAACTGAAGACACAAAGAAGAGAACAGAAGACATAAAGAAGAGAAGTGAAGATATAAAGAAGAGAACTAAAGACATAAAGAAGAGAACTGGTGACATAAAGAAGAGAACTGAAGACATAAAGAAGAGAACTGGAAACATAAAGAAGAGAACTGGAGACATAAAGAAGAGAACTGGAGACATAAGAAGAGAACTGGTGAGATAAAGAAGAGAGGTGGAGACATAAAGAACAGAACTTGAGACATAAAGAAGAAAACTTTAGACATAAAGAACAGAACTGGAGACATAAAAAAGAGAACTGAAGACATAAAAAATAGAACTGAGGACATAAAAAAGAGAACTGGAGACATAAAGAAGAGATCTGGAGACATAAAGAAGAGAATAGAGACAAAGAAGAGAACAGAAGACATAAAGAAGAGAATTTAAGAAATAAAGAAGAGAACTGGTAACATAAAGAAGACAACTGAAGACAAAGATGAAAACTGGAGACATAAAGAAGAGAACTGGAGACGTAAAAAAGAGAACTGGAGACATAAATAGAACTGGAGACATAAAGAAAAGAACAGGAGACATAAAGAAGAGAAATGGAGACATAAAGAAGAGAACTGGAGACATAAAAAAGAGAACTGGAGATATAAGAAGAGAACTGGTGACATAAAGATGAGACATAAAAAACAGACCTGGAGACAAAGAAAAGAACTGGAGACATGAAGGAGAGAACTGGAGACGTAAAGAAGAGAACTACAGACATAAAGATGAGAACTGAAGACATAAAGAAGAGAGCTGAATACATAAAGAAGAGACCTGAAGACATTAAGAAGAGAACTGAAGACATAAAGAAGAAAACTGGAGATACAAGAAGAGAACTGGTGACATAAAGAAGAGAATTAGAGACATAAACAACAGAACTGGAGACATAAACAAGAGAACCGAAGACATAAAGAAGAGAACAGGAGACATAAAGAAGAGAAATAAAGACATAAAGAAGAGAACTGGTGACATAACGAAGAGAACTGGAGCATAAAGAAGATAATTTGAGACATAAAGAAGAGAACTGGAGACATAAAGAAGAGAACTGGAGACATAAAGAAGAAAACTGGAGACATAAAGAAGAGAACTGAAGACATAAAGAAAAAACAGAAGACATAAAGAAGAGAAATGAAGACATAAAGAAGAGAAATGAAGACATAAAGAAGAGAACTGGTGACATAACGAAGAGAACTGGAGACATAAAGAAGAGAATTGGAGACATAAAGAAGAGAACTGGAGACATAAAGAAGAGAACTGTAGACATAAAGAAGAGAAGTGGGGACATAAAGAAGAGAACTAAAGACATAAAGAAGAGAACAAGAGCCATAAAGAAGAGAACTCGAGACATAAAGAAGAGAACTGGAGACATAAAGAAGAGAACTGAAGACAAAGAAGAGAACTGGAGACATAATGAAGAGAACTGGAGACATAAGAAGAGAACTGGAGACATAAGAACAGAACTGAAGACATAAAGAAGAGAACTGGAGACATAAAGAAGAGAACTGAAGACATAAAAAAGATAACTGTGGACATAAAGAAGAGAACTGGAGACATAAAGAAGAGATCTGGAAACATAAAGAAGAGAACTGGAGACATAAAGAAGAGAACTGGAGACATAAGAAGAGAACTGGTGATATAAAGAAGAGAGGTGGAGACATAAAGAAAAGAACTTGAGACATAAAGAAGAGAACTTTAGACATAAAGAACAGAACTGGAGACATAAAAAAGAGAACTGAAGACATAAAAAAGAGAACTGAGGACATAAAAAAGAGAACTGGAGACATAAAGAAGATATCTGGAGACATAAAGAAGAGATCTGGAGATATAAAGAAGAGAATAGAGACAAAGAAGAGAACAGAAGACATAAAGAAGAGAATTGAAGAAATAAAGAAGAGAACTGGTAACATAAAGAAGAAAACTGAAGACAAAGATGAGAACTGGAGACATAAAGAAGAGAACTGGAGACATAAATAGAAATGGAGACATAAAGAAGATAACAGGAGACATAAAGAAGAGAAATGGAGACATAAAGAAGAGAACTGGAGACATAAAGAAGAGAACTGGAGATATAAGAAGAGAACTGGTGACATAAAGATGAGACATAAGGAACAGACCTGGAGACAAAGAAAAGAACTGGAGACATAAAGGAGAGAACTGGAGACATAAAGAAGAGAACTACAGACATAAAGATGAGAACTGAAGAAATAAAGAAGAGAACTGGAGGCATAAAGAAGAGAACTGGAGATATAAAAAAGAGAACTGGAGACATAAAGAAGAAAACTGGAGATAAAAGAAGAGAACTGGTGACATAAAGAAGAGAATTAGAGACATAAACAACAGAACTGGAGACATAAAGAAGGGAACAGAAGACATAAAGAAGAGAACAGAAGACATAAAGAAAAGAAATAAAGACATAAAGCAGAGAACTGGTGACATAAAAAAGAGAACTGAAGACATAAAGAAGAGAACAGAAGATATAAAGAAGAGAAATGAAGACATAAAGAAGAGAACTAAGGACAAAAAGAAGAGAACTGGTGACATAACGAAGAGAACTGGAGACATAAAGAAGAGAAATGGATACATAAAGAAGAGAACTGCAGACATAAAGAAGAGAACTGGAGAAATAAAGAAGAGAACTGGAGGCATAAAGAAAAGAACTGGAGACATAAAGAAGAGAACTGGAGACATAAAGAAGAGAACTGGAGACATAAAGAAGAGAACTGGAGATATAAAGAAGAGAACTGAAGACATAAAGAAGAGAACTGAAGACGTAAAGAAGAGAACTGGAGACATATAGAAGAGAACTGAAGACATAAAGAAGAGAATTTTAGACATAAAGAAGAAAACTGGAGACATAAAGAACAGAACTGGAGACAAAGAAGAGAACTGGAGACATAAAGAAGAGAACTGGAAATATAAAGAAGAGAACTGGAGACATAAAGAAGAGAACTGAAGACATAAAGAAGAGAACTGAAGACATAAAGAAGAGAACAGAAGACATAAAGACGAGAAGTGAAGACATAAAGAAGAGAACTAAAGACATATAGAAGAGAACTGGTGACATAAAGAAGAGAACTGAAGACATAAAGAAAAAACAGAAGACATAACGAAGAGAAATAAAGACATAAAGAAGAGAAATAAGACATAAAGAAGAGAAATGAAGACGTAAAGAAGAGAACTGGTGACATAACGAAAAGAACTGGAGACATATATAAGAGAATTGGAGACATAAAGAAGAGAACTAGAGACATAAAGAAGAGAACTGTAGACATAAAGAAGAGAACTGGGACATAAAGAAGAGAACTGAAGACATAAAGAAGAGAACAGGAGCCATAAAGAAGAGAACTCGAGACATAAAGAAAAGAACTGAAAAGAAAGAACAGAACTGGAGACATCAAGAAGAGAACTTTAGAAATAAAGAAGAGAGCTGGAGACATAAAGAACTGAACTGGAGACAAAGAAGAGAAATGGAGACATAAAGAAGAGAACTGGAGACATAAATAAGAGAACTGAAGACATAAAGAAGAGAACTGGAGACATAAAGAAGAGAACTAGAGACATAAAGAAGGGAACTGGAGGCAAAAAGACGAGAACTGAAGATATAAAGAAGAGAACTGGAGACATAAAGAAGAGAGCTGAAGACAAAGAAGAGATCTGGTGACATAACGAAGAGAACTGGAGACATAAGAAGAGAACTGGAGACATAAGAACAGAACTGAAGACATAAAGAAGAGAACTAAACACAAAGAAGAGAATTGGTGACATAAGGAAGAGAACTGGAGACATAAAGAACAGACCTGGAGACATAAAGAAGAGAACTTTAGACATAAAGAAGAGAACTGGAGACATAAAGAACAGAACTGGAGACATTAAGAGGAGAACTGCAGACATAAAGAGGAGAACTGCAGACATAAAAAAAAGAACTGGAGACATAAAGAAGAGAACTGGAGACATACAGAAGAGAACTGCAGACATAAAAAAGAGAACAGGAGACATAAAGAAGAGAATTAGAGACATAAACAACAGAACTGGAGACATAAAGAAGGGAACAGAAGACATAAAGAAGAGAACAGAAGACATAAAGAAAAGAAATAAAGACATAAAGCAGAGAACTGGTGACATAAAAAAGAGAACTGAAGACATAAAGAAGAGAACAGAAGATATAAAGAAGAGAAATGAAGACATAAAGAAGAGAACTAAGGACAAAAAGAAGAGAACTGGTGACATAACGAAGAGAACTGGAGACATAAAGAAGAGAAATGGAGACATAAAGAAGAGAACTGCAGACATAAAGAAGAGAACTGGAGAAATAAAGAAGAGAACTGGAGGCATAAAGAAGAGAACTGGAGACATAAAGAAGAGAACTGGAGACATAAAGAAGAGAACTGGAGACATAAAGAAGAGAACTGGAGACATAAAGAAGAGAACTGACGACATAAAGAAGAGAACTGAAGACGTAAAGAAGAGAACTGGAGACATATAGAAGAGAACTGAAGACATAAAGAAGAGAATTGGAGACATAAAGAAGAGAACTGGAGACATAAAGAACAGAACTGGAAATATAAAGAAGAGAACTGGAGACATAAAGAAGAGAACTGAAGACATAAAGAAGAGAACTGAAGACATAAAGAAGAGAACAGAAGACATAAAGACGAGAAGTGAAGACATAAAGAAGAGAACTAAAGACATATAGAAGAGAACTGGTGACATAAAGAAGAGAACTGAAGACATAAAGAAAAAACAGAAGACATAACGAAGAGAAATAAAGACATAAAGAAGAGAAATAAAGACATAAAGAAGAGAACAGGTGACATAACGAAAAGAACTGGAGACATATATAAGAGAATTGGAGACATAAAGAAGAGAACTAGAGACATAAAGAAGAGTACTGTAGACATAAAGAAGAGAACTGAAAAGAAAGAACAGAACTGGAGACATAAAGAAGAGAACTTTAGAAATAAAGAAGAGAGCTGGAGACATAAAGAACTGAACTGGAGACAAAGAAGAGAAATGGAGACATAAAGAAGATAACTGGAGACATATATAAGAGAACTGAAGACATAAAGAAGAGAACTGGAGACATAAAGAAGAGAACTAGAGACATAAAGAAGGGAACTGGAGGCAAAAAGACGAGAACTGAAGATATAAAGAAGAGAACTGGAGACATAAAGAAGAGAGCTGAAGACAAAGAAGAGAACTGGAGACATAACGAAGAGAACTGGAGACATAAGAAGAGAACTGGAGACATAAGAACAGAACTGAAGACATAAAGAAGAGAACTAAACACAAAGAAGAGAATTAGTGACATAAGGAAGAGAATTGGAGACATAAAGAACAGACCTGGAGACATAAAGAAGAGAACTTTAGACATAAAGAAGAGAACTGGAGACATAAAGAACAGAACTGGAGACATAAAGAGGAGAACTGCAGACATAAAGAGGAGAACTGCAGACATAAAAAAAAGGACTGGAGACATAAAGAAGAGAACTGGAGACATACAGAAGAGAACTGCAGACATAAAAAAGAGAACAGGAGACATAAAGAAGAGAACTTGGAGACATAAAGAAGAGAACTGGAGGCATAAAGAAGAGAACTGGGGACATAAAGAAGAGAATTGCAGACATAAAGAGAATTGCAGACATAAAAAGAGAACTGAAGACATAAATAAGAGAACTGAAGACATAAAGAAGAACTGAAAACATAAAGAAGAGATCTGAAGACATAATGAAGAGAACGGGAGACATAAGGAACAGAACTGGAGGCATAAAGAAGAGAATTGAAGACATAAAGAAGAGAACTGAAGACATAAAGAAGCGAACTGTAGACATCAAGAAGAGAACTGGGGACATAAAGAAGAGAACTGAAGACATAAAGAAGAGAACAGGAGCCAAAAAGAAGAGAATTGGAGACATAAAGAATAGAACTGAAAACAAAGAAGAGAACTGGAGACATAAAGAAGAGAACTGGAGACACAAAGAACAGAACTGGAGACATAAAGAAGAGAACTTTAGAAATAAAGAAGAGAGCTGGAGACATAAAGAACTGAACTGGAGACAAAGAAGAGAAGTGAAGACATAAAGAAGAGAACTGGAGACATAAATAAGAGAACTGAAGACATAAAGAAGAGAACTGGAGACATAAAGAAGAAAACTGGAGACATAAAGAACGGAACTGGAGGCAAAAAGACGAGAACTGAAGATATAAAGAAGAGAACTGGAGACATAAAGAAGAGAACTGAATAGAAAGAAGAGAACTGGAGATAAAAGAAGAGAACTGGTGACATAAAGAAGAGAACTGGAGACATAAAGAACAGAACTGGAGACATAAAGAAGAGAACTGGAGACAAAGAGGAGAGCTGGCGACATAAAGAACAGAACTGGGGACAAAGAGGAGAACTGGAGACATAAAGAACAGAACGGGAGACAAAGAACAGAACTTGAGACATAAAGAAGAGAACTTTAGACATACAGAACTGGAGACATAAAGAAGAGAAATGAAGACATAAAAAAGATAACTGGGGACATAAAGAAGAGAACTGGAGACATAAAGAAGAGAACTGGTTATATAAAGAAGAGAGGTGGAGACATAAAGAACAGAACTTGAGACATAAAGAAGAGAACTTTAGACATAAAGAAAAGAACTGGAGACATAAAAAAGAGAACTGAAGACATAAAAAAGAGAACTGAGGACATAAAAAAGAGAACTGGAGACATAAAGAAGAGATCTGGAGACATAAAGAAGAGAATGGAGACATAAAGAAGAGAACAGAAGACATAAAGAAGAGAATTGAAGACATAAAGAAGAGAACTGAAGACAAAGATGAGAACTGGAGACATAAAGAAGAGAACTGCAGACATGAAGAAGAGAACTGGAGACATAAAGAAAAGAACTGGAGACATAAAGAAGAGAACTGGTGACATAAAGAAGAGAACTGGAGACATAAAGAAGAGAACTTTAGACATAAAGAAGAGAGCTGGAGACAAAGAGCAGAACTGGAGACAAAGAGCAGAGCTGGAGACATAAATAACAGAACTGCAGACAAAGAAGAGAACTGGAGACATAAAGAAGAGAACTGGAGACATAAAGAAGAGAACTGGAGACATAAAGAAGAGAACTGGAGACATAAAGAAGAGAACTGGAGACATAAAGAAGAGAACTGGAGACATAAAGAAGAGAACTGGAGACATAAAGAAGAGAACTGGAGACATAAAGAAGAGAACTGGAGACATTAAGAAGATAACTTTAGACATAAATATATGTTTATGGAGAAATATATTCATTGCCAGGGTTACCTTTATGGACTGTCATAAATGAGCGCGTGCGTACAATAGAAGGACTGAAGACAATATCACTAATGTGAGACTGATGACAAGAAGCAGGCATTGTTATTGTTGATCAGAATCGACGTCACTGCACGCTGGGCAAACCCACAGGTGCTCAGTCTCTCTCGGCAAATGAAGGGTATGAATACTAATTGTTCCTGTTGCGCGTTGATTGCATACACGCCAGATGTATCCTCTCATACGTCCATCCCTGCTGGTCTTACGTTTGTTGCCAAATTCCAGCAGTCTTAGCCTTGATGAATCATCGATTGCAGTGTCATTCTCTAATAGGGCGATCATTAACTGCTCTCAGTATCTCTTCCTTATCCATATCCAATGCACATTCTATAGGTGCTCTTGAAGCTAGTCTATAAGCTCTTTCATTGCCGCGTACCCCTGCGTACCAGGACAGTAGATCCACACCAGTTCCTGAAGATTTGAGCCTTCTGTGGAGGTTTTCCATTCATGCCAGAGCAATCCACTTTGTACCTTCCTAAGCTTGGATTGTTAGTCTGACACAATAACCGCCCTTGGATTGTTAGTCTGACACAATAACCGCCCTTGGATTGTTAGTCTGACACAATAACCGCCCCTGGATTGTTAGTCTGACACAATAACCGCCCTTGGATTGTTAGTCTGACACAATAACCGCCCTTGGATTGTTAGTCTGACACAATAACCACCCTTGGATTGTTAGTCTGACACAATAACCGCCCTTGGATTGTTAGTCTGACACAATAACCGCCCTTGGATTGTTAGTCTGACACAATAACCACCCTTGGATTGTTAGTCTGACACAATAACCGCCCTTGGATTGTTAGTCTGACACAATAACCGCCCTTGGATTGTTAGTCTGACACAATAACCACCCTTGGATTGTTAGTCTGACACAATAACCGCCCTTGGATTGTTAGTCTGACACAATAACCGCCCTTCTTAATGAAGTCTCAGATAACCCACTTAAAGCTGTAGGAGCTGCCTTTACTCCCATTCTCATGCTGGAGGTTGTTGTCCTGTAAGCCCCGCCCTTTTCAGCCACGATTCTGCCCTTTACTCTAGCAGAAAAGCTCCACCCTGATTTCTCACCACGGATTACAGACCCATCGGTGTACACAATGGTATCATCATCCCCAGCATGATCATTTATCAGTTGAACGTTTTCCCGCAAATTAATAAAAGTAAAACTTCTGAGAACGTGCACCTTTCCGGTAGCAACATATGGATGTGAATCATGGACCATTACTTAAACATTAAAGAAAAAAATCGAATCTTCCGAAGCAAAGTGTTACAGAAAAATTATCAGAATATCTTGGACCAAGAAGAAGAAAAATATAGTCATCCTACACGTCCTGAATATCGAGGAAAACTGGCTCATAAACAATATCATGTCCTGGAAACTGAAATGTTTTGGCCACATTAAACGCCATAGTGGCTTAGAGAGAGCAGTGATGGAGGGTATGATACCCGGAAGGCAAGGCAGGGGTCGACCAAGACGACGGTGGACACGGGACATTGAAGACACCTTGAACATGACATTGGAGGAGGCAGGAGGGCTGGCTAGAGATCGAGAGTCTTTCAGGAGGACTGTGATGAGAGTGACGCTCTGCAAAGGACATGCTACACGATGATGACACTTTCCCGCTGTGCCTTTCCATTGACCGAAATTCTGCACTATCTACTAAGGCTGATGATGATTTGCTGGTAATTAATCCAGCATATGCCAGTGAAACATGAGACGAGAAGAAGACGCTTGCGATGGCTACGACACATGTAGAGGACACCTGTCGACATCGTTACCAGGCAGTCTTTAGTCTGGAATCCACTGGTTTAAAGAAGTAGAGGCCGACCTTTGAACTCACGGACAAGAGAACTGGAGACAGAAATGAAAATGAAGAGGAAGACATGAAGAGTTGTTGGCACGTGACAGAACACGTGGGGTAGACGTTTGGAATAGCAGACTACGTCGGCCATGTTGCCCCATATTCCCAGGCTAATTATCTCTATTTAAATTACAGATAGCCTTAACATAACCCCAACTCTGCTTTGAGTTTTGTCGAACAGCAAACCTTAATCTAGCGCCAACCCTGTTTCGAGTTTTGTCAAACAGCTAGCCTTAACTTATCGCCAACCCTGTTTCGAGCTTTGTCTAACCTTAACCTTACTCCAATCATGTTTCTAGTTTTGTCAAAAATAATAACGCCCGGACAAAGTTTGAGGCTGTTTTAAAAATAAAATTTAAAGAAAATAAAATCTAACTTGAAGGAAAACACGCGCGTTTTTGTTCTGCATAGCGCCTCTTGTCTCTTACCCCCCCCCCCCCCCCCCCAACTCTACTCGACATGTCTTTATTGAAGTACTTGAGGAGCTAAAAGGTATTGATCAGGGCCGTTGATACGGTGGGGGGAGGGGGGGGGGGGAATTATACTGTGCCGGTACCAAAATAGTACATACATTTTTTTTTAAATTTAACCCCCGCCCCCCTAAATAAAGTCCTATCTACGGCCCTGATATTGAAATACTTTAAAAAATAATAATTTTGTGATAAATATCCTGTCCAAATTGAAGGGTTATAATTAGGATATATATATATATATATATATATATATATATATATATATATATATATATATATATATATATATATATATATATATATATATATATATATATATATATATATATATATATATATATATATAGATATATATATATCTTGTATTTATTGTTTTCATTTCGAAATATGAATAATCGGCCGATGGTAAATCAAAAGTATCAAATTTGTGTGCATGCTAGAAAAAAAAAAACAAACAAACAAAAGCAAAAAAAAAAAAGAGATACAACAAAATTAAACCAAATATAAAAAGGCTAACAAACAAAAACATCAATCAAGAGAATATTTCTAATGGATAGACTATTATTACAGAACATTTCTAATTGATAGACTATTATTACAGAACATTTCTAATTGATAGACTATTATTACAGAACATTTCTAATTGATAGACTATTATTAGAGAAGATTTCTAATTGATAGACTATTATTACAGAACATTTCTAATTGATAGACTATTATTAAAGAACATTTCTAATTGACTGACTATTATTTGAGAATATTTCTTATTGATAGACTATTATTACAGAACATTTCTAATGGAGAGACTATTATTACAGAACATTTCTAATTGATAGACTATTATTACAGAACATTTCTAATTGATAGACTATTATTACAGAACATTTCTAATTGATAGACTATTTGAGAATATTTCTAACTGATAGACTATTATACTTATATAATTGTGTACTCACTGGTGAGGAAGACAATGAAGTTTTTCGCTGTGGGTCCGTCAAAGTTACAATCGTATTATTAGTAGATCAACATTATTTACCACAGAAGAGATGCTTCCCGCTGAAAATGTACGGCTGAACTGCTTGAGCGAGTATCACTCTTGAAAACAGACAGTGAACTCCGTTCCCAGCATGCAAGAAAAAACAAACCAAAAAAAAAAAAAAAAAACAGTAATGACCTCTGGTGTCAAGGGTTCACTTACACAAACATATATAAATGATTATTAAAATGGTTTTGTACTATATTTAGATATCGGAAGTCTGATTTTATTGTCTTGAAGTGTTACATTGTTTATTCTTATTTTAACCCATCAAGGGTTGAACGAGATACTTTGTCTTTAAAAAAAAATGTTTTCTACACGCGAAGTACTTCTTTTTTCAATTCTTATGGAGTAACTAGTGCAACCAGCCCCATTGTAGGACATCTGTGCATTCATGTGTGCGTGTACTAGTGGTTCCTGAAGCATTTTCTTTTACATGATGAATCCGCATGATCAACATTGCGTGAAGGAGAAGTTTTCCCATGTCTTCTTTGTCTCCTCAGAGACACCCCCTCCCCCCCCCCCCCCTCCCCCCCCGAAACTACATTGGATGTATTTTCATCTTACATTTCTTTTATATTTTTTTTTTTATTTCATTTCTCGTTTCATTTGACTGCGTAATGTCGTCCTAGATCTTTCTTAATTATCGTTCTTCAGTGTATGGCAATCTTGTCATTTTCTTTAGGCTAGTCTTTTACTCCTTCCTACGATTGTGTGTGTATGGTGTTTTTTTTCACTAGCTGTCGTCTCTTAAAGTTCGTATTTCTTTTTCTTTTAATTATCAATATTTTTTTTTTTTTTATTTCGTTGCTATATTCTTCTTGCGCTGACTTGTCGTGGTCTGTAAAAACATTGTCAACCCATTACGATCCTGAGAAACTTCCTTGAACGGTGTGTACAAAATACGTCTAGTTTTGCTGGCGGGACTGGAACTTTCTCTTCCCTTCATTTCTCCTTCTTTGGCTTATCCATATCTGCTCCATTACAGCAGAAGTTAGGACTGTAGCCTCCTCCAGTTGTAACTGGCTAGGGAGATGATGAGACCTTGAGGTGATAACCATCAGCTCCTTTTTTTTTTAAATTTCCTTTTATTCTTTTCGGCGTGTTCATTTCTCTTCTGCTTCTTGTAAGAGTTTCATTTCGCCCAATCTGGAGTGGCATCTCCACTTGGTGCGAAATGCAGCTTCATCCTCAAAGGTAGCTGCGTTTATGTCCAGTGCCTTTGTGTCTCTCTTGCACACTGTTGCGCACATATTCTTTTGTGACGCACAGATTACTGTTGGTAGGCATACAAATGTAATGTATAGCTATTTGTCTGATGAAAAGTATTTATTTATGAATCAATGATTCTCAGTCTAAGGGACAGAACCCTGATTGTTCGATGTAGTATTCGGTTCTATGGGTTATCTGTTCTTGTGTCACAATCTGGCGTATGAATAATAGATTTACGTCATTGTGCGTCTGGTATGACCAGAAACAGATTGGTCTTGCTTAAAATGTTTATGGCCCGAATTTATATTTATTCCTTGACTGTTTAAGGTGATTCGGTCTTGTATCTTTATATCTTTGTATTTCTATGTCGGACTATTTTGTGAGCTGAACTCTGGGGTGAAAGGCTTTTCTGCGCATGCGTCGATTCTGGGTGTGGACAGAGATGGCTGTCATGTCGTCACTGCTATGGCTGGTCGATTGGAAAGTTTGATGTGATCTCTGTGATTTATTCTTGGAAGGAGATTGTTTCTCTGTATGATTGTATTATCAGAGATTCTCCTAATGTCCATTATTAACGCCTAGGAATGGCGTGCGTTATTCGCTTGTGTGTGTTTTCCTAAAGCCAGGTAAAACCACAACCTTTTGCTGAACTTTTTTGCTAAGCCTAGATAAGAGACGTATTATCGTACATCTAGGATTGTTGACTACAGATGAAGATGTCGGGTTATTTAGCAGCACTAGATCACTTGATGTATCCAGCCTTATTGATAGCAGAAATATATATAAGCCCAATGAGGACATTTACGTATGAATTACGAAGTAATTCTGTTTCATAATTTTCATCCTGGGTGAGCGAAGCTCACGGAGGAGAGCCATTTTTGGATTCCCGCCATTGTAAGCGGATCATGGTCGGAGAACAGAAAAGGTCTTATTATCTGACGATGGTACAGAGATCTACATATTATGATAACCCACTGCTGTGGTTTGATATTGTTGCTACAAACTTTTGATGAATTTACGGCTTGAGAAACTTAGCCAGTAGAAGGTTCTGACAGTGAACCATTGTTGATGTTTATGTATTCACCTTAACTGACGCGATTAGTCAGTTGAAGCATGAAACGATAGACAACCAGAATATTGAGTGTTTGCCTACTATCGTTCCATTATATTGACACGCCACATAAATGCACATCTGATATTGTCACCCATTTTTCAAGTATACGATGATTTGTGTACCAACCTGTTCAAATGACTGTACTCGTGATGTCGAAGTGTACGTCCATTATTAAACGTATGAAACGACGCCAGTAGTCTGCCCTTTATTGACTTCTGCTTATGATTGAATGAGTGACTTGTCAACTCAACAGAACTATACACACATTCGCGTACTTTACATCTACATTCTCACTCGATGTCAGCACTGTGTCGGAACGAGTTGACCTTCCATCTACGTGTCCAGTATGACCCTATGAAAGCAGGAACATCACAACAAAGAAATGCCTTTATCAATGTGATGGCCTCAAAAGCTACTTATCACACACATTTCTGAATATTAGCTGCTTTCGCCCGACTTCTTTAGTCATCTGCAAGTTGTCCGTAGAAAATATTCATTCTTCACTTGCTCTTGTATATTGCTGAGCAGTTTTCCATTCTTGTCTTTTAAGAGGCAACTTGTTTGCTTGTATTTCCATGTCAGCTTTTTGGTGCTGTTATACAGTTCTCTCATATTTCCTTTGGCTGCAGCATCTTCTGCCTCTCTTGCCAACTCCTCAATATACTTCCTCTTGTCTCTTTTGATACTTCTTTTAACTTCTTTGTTAGCTTCTGTGTACACTTCTTGAGCCTTGGCTTTGGAACTTCTGGTTTTGCTTGTGTTTAAATCTGCTTTCTTGTTTTTTCTGTCTTTTATCTTATTGATGGTTTCTGTTGTTATCCATGCTTTTTGTAGTCGTTCCCTTTTACCCAGAATTTCTTCACATGTCTCATTCCATACCGTTTTGATTTGCTGCCAATAATGTTCTGTATTCTCTACATCTTCCAGCTGTTGCGGACATCGTTTTTTTTCTCATCCTCAATGCATGATCGCAAAGTCCCGGGAAGTGTCACTTGCGGAAATTCTCCTAGCATTCAGTATTTCCTCCTCGCTATTTTTAGATACGACGTCATTGTTGACCAATGACCTCGGTAGCTAGGAACCTGTTTTAATTTAAGACTGCTTAAGCTGATAAAACCAGTTTATGCCACTTTAGGAAGACCCCACGTGACTTTTAACGCTATTGATTGGAGCGTTTATTTGACGCTAATGTCACATGATGCACGCTATGGATCACGTGTCCAAGCGGAAATGTCCCGCTAAAAGTGCGCCAAACACGGGCAATCTTCACTTGCCCGGAACCCTTGAGACAGCTAGGTCTAACCCAATTATCGGCGAATTCTCGCATTAAAAGCACTGAAGCCACGTGTCTAATTGCGGGTTAGCGTCCATCTTTGAGTAGGTAAGTGAAATCTCGCTAGAATATAATGTGATGAAATGTGTAGTACCTTGCAAAATCGACGCAAGATTGGTATGTTTACTTTATTCATATTTTTGTTTTACGATCACATCCAGCCACATGTGATCGGGTATATTTTATGATCCCACGGGATATGTACATGTTCATAATAATGTATAACGGGAATATATATATATATAGCTATTAATTTCCATATTATTTGATTAATTTCGACCCGACGTTTAGACTAACGGAAATTAATATTAACGATAATGTTGACCGACCGTGACATATATTCATTATAAATTATATGACGAGGCGACCAGACATGAAGTGTGTGATAATGTTGTCAGACAATTCTAAAAACACGGATGTCCAATTATTTGTTAAATTCATCATAATGACATGACGATTAGGCTAGAGGCACAGAACTAGAATACTGTTGCCGACATTTCTATGATAAATTTGGTGGGTTTAACTGACATTTATAATAATTCATCGGGTTAAGCTGACGATAAATCAGTCTAAAGAATTATAATACTGCCACTGGGGCAGAGAAATATAATAAAGGACAGACAGGAGAAACTTGAATTCAAGATTAGACTCTAGACATATGATGTTAGAGACTAAAATCTGAGGTGACAGGCAGAGGGACGGCTTAGGGAAAGACTGCTTTCTAAAGCTAGAAAATTAATGAAGCCGTCGTATTTGTCTTCAGTCTATGGTGGAGCCTTGCACGACAGTCCAATCTCAGCGCAGAATACGGAGTCGAGCACAGAGAAGGCAAATCCGAACCATTCAAGACCTACCGGGGCAACGTCAGGAGACCGGAGAACTAACCACACTTCACTATCAGCCGGGGGCTGAAAAGCTAAGTCCACGACAAAGGAAACTCACCTAATCAATGCCACAAAGTTTAGTCATCCATGATGAAAAACACGTGAAGTGTGAGACACATAATACATACAGCAGACACTAATTCCATCGACAATACTATCATTCACCATCTATTCACTTATTTGCAATAAACCAATTGGGTGTATATACTGTACCCCACGCTTTGTTCCTTCCATTAGATGTTGAATATTGTCTATGTTTATCTTCCTTTATAAGGGAGGGGGGCTCGTAAAATATAATATAATTTAAAGAATAATAATAATAGATAACTGAGAAGGGGACGACGGTAGCGAGAGACCAAATATCTCCTTACAATCTTTTCCAGACCTGTCGAGTTAGGAGAATTTACCCTCTTCGTCACCCTTCGGAAGTGGGAAAACCCAGCAGGGATTCCTTGAGCCAAATCTTCCACATCAGATCTATTATTTCCTCTAAATAATTCTCTTATCCTTTAAACGCTACGTGACACCCATGACTTCTTCAAAGCCGGTGTTGACTGTACCTATCTTTGCATTCATGTCACCCATCAAAATTGTGATGTCTCTTCTTTTTACTTTTTCCATAATTTCATGTAGTCTAATATAAAATGCTTTTTTCACAGACTCTTCTTTGTCACTAGTTGGTGCATAACATTGGATGACATTTACATTTATTTTCTTTTTTGCTGTTTTAAAAGTAGCTGTTATTATTCTGGGTCCAACGTCTTCTCATTCAATGAGTGCTTTCTGTGCTTCTTTAGATAACATAAGAGCTACCACTTCACTGTGGTGTGAACTTTTGTCTTCGTGTTCTGAGGAAAGCACCAATTCACCTGTGAAGAGTTTCTTCCTGTCTACCCCCTTCCACTTTGTTTCACACTGTCCCAGAACCTCGATTTTATATTCCTTCATTTCTGCTGCTGATTGTGCCACTTTCCCTTGTTCGTTTAATGGCCGAACATTCCAGGTGCCAACTCTGGATGTTTTCCTAGAAGAAAGAAGGTTAGTCAGTAACACAGACTCCTTTCGGCTTTCTCTGTGTTGCATCATATGCCTCCCTGTGAGAGGACCTTCCCCTGTCTTGGATGGCTTTGTTTTATTTTCTTTAATTGACTTGTCCATGTTTGTTGACGTTTTTTGTGGACAACAACCAAAAAGCTACAGACTTTCATAAATGGGTTTTTGCGTAGAATAGAGAGATTGAAATGGTATGACAAGGTTACCATCGTGGAACTGATGACAAGAACTAGACAAGTGCCAGTGGAACAAGAGATGAGAAAAAGACGATGGCGATGGATAGGACACACACTGAGGAAACCTGTTGATAACATTACAAGGCAGTCCTTGTTCTGGAACCCCCAGGGCAAGAGAGTGTCACGTAGACAGAAATTTATTTTGCCATTTTAATGTTTTGTTTTCCTAATCATTTGTATTCTCATTTTCTTTCATTTTCTCCTTCTCAAACCCCACCCGAGGTGTTTACGTTCAGGCTTTCAGTGGAAATCCCCCACTGGTCAGAAACGGTCAGCGCAGCGGTAATATTACATCAAACGCACCTGGCGCTTGCCTGATCAGAAGAATTTCTCTTACGCGTAAAGTGTTTGAACGAGCGAAAGGGTCCCGGTGTTTGGCCTTCAGAACGCTGCTAGTGATCATAATATTATGCATCCTTGAAACAGGGGGAGATAAACCCGCTGCTAGTCTTTGTTGTTTGCCCTTAGATGAGCAAAGAGCACATAATATTATGATTGTCTCTCTGGGGGGAATTTTCGCAAAGTTGTTGCTTCTGAAACCTTCTGTCTTACCCGGTATTACGCATTACGTCGATACATCTGTAGAATCAGGCTAGGCAGGGGTCAAGGGTAGAATGGTTTGTAAGCTATAAGATTTGAAATTTTACTACGTCAAAACACATTCGTGAATTTCCTGGCCCGAGATAGACCATTATGGAAATAAGGCAAACATTAACACAGAACTAAATGTTTTTTGCCTATTTCTTGGCATTTTCTCGGGGTGAGTAAACAACTCTTATAACTATTATATGATATATTCATGTTAGCTTTTTATATATATCTGTTAGGAAAGTGAATTCATTTCTGAGGACTTCTCCTAGTAATTTTATTCAGTGATAAGGGAGCGCTGTCTACGGCCTATTAAGTGGTGCTTAAACTGTTACGGTTTATCATGGGTTAAATGTTAAACTTATAATAACAGATATTAGGCGTAGAATCAGTCCACGAATGCTTACCATTGGGTTAAGAGTCAGCAAAAATTAACTGTCATTTCTGTAAGATAATGTCAGGTGTGGATTGTTCACTTTAAAACTGAATAGTGAGATGCAGGTAATAACTCTGGATTATAGGAGATAGTCACTTATTCCTTTTGATAGATATTTCTAGTGGCAAGGGAGGATCATTTTATGCTTACTTGTGTGGCTAGGCACTAGTCTATAACTTTCACTGAAAGCAGTCACCAGGCATAGATATAATTATGTCTTATGATTTAGCCACAACTGTATTACTATAGCAAGAACATTGCATTTTCTTTGTACTCATTTTGTGGAATGCTAATATATTTTCCAAAGGGGATATACGATTTATTTGTGTAATGTCACATGCTGTAATCTGCTTATGTAAATTCATTTAATGTTGTAAGAGGAATAACATAACCATTCAGCTGTATGTTTATTTTGGAGAAGAGGAGTAGATTTTGCTGTCAGAACAGTTACTGACAGGTACATGGGTGTACAAAATATATTAAGCCTATGCGGGCGCGTGTTGATAATTGATATTTTTAAGGAACAGGAGACATGGTTAAAGACAGCCCTAAACTATCATAGCAATAACTACAATAAATTTAATCCCATAGTGGAGCGAAACTTTCTGTATAAAGTTAGTGTGATTTATTATTTGCTTGATGTAAAAGGGTGTCTCTTTTCGGTCTCAGTTTCAGGGGATACCGAATTGCTAGTCTAGTTTCCAGTCAGACGAAGAATGTCACCGTCTCTTCGTCTAGAGGGATTCTGAGGATATCTAGCCCCACGAGTGTCACACCCCGTTCCTGAATCAAAACCCCTTTTGTCAACGCCAAGTTCAGCTCACGCATTGTGCAACTGAGCCAACGCTAAATCTGGAATCACCAAATGCAGTAGTAGTTCTCTACTCGCCTCTTGGATTACCAGCCAGAGCATTGCGGCTTCCAGAATATTAAAACCGCCCAGCATGCCTATAGCAGAATTCCATATCACCCGCCTTTTTTGTGCCTAAACGGGGCACTCAGCCAAGCCACAGTCAACCAGCCAAAACCGGATTTAAAGCCAATTCTAGCGCCGGATAAGCACGCCTTGGGATCAATTGTCCTCAAGTGACTTCGTCCCATGGTTTATTTCTGGGTCTATGTAGAACTTCGCACGTATGAGCAGCCATCTATGGACAGAGTTCCAGCCCACCTCGCGCCAGTAGGGAGGAATCACCAATGATAGCGCCTATACAGTGATTTTATTCAGGTTAATTCCATCACCGATGGAGGATATATACGAAAAAACCACTTACTGGAGCTTTTCCCTTGGTCCCCGAAAGCGGACAGGTGTCGCTAAGTTCATTCAGTTGGTCTGCAGGAGATAAACAGCGTCCCCCAGCCCACCTCGCGCCAGTAGGGGGGAGTCACCAATGATAGTACCAACAAGGACAGTTTTGTAGGCATAGTCCCTCACAAAGGATCTACAAGTAACACACTGTCCGGACTATTTCATCTGGTCCCCGAAAACGGACGGACTGCAACGCAGTTTATTCATTTTGATAAACAGAAGGTAAATAGAGTCTTCCAGCCCACCTCGCGCCAGTAGGGAGGAATCACCAATGATAGTACCAACAAGGACAGTTTTGTAGGCATAGTCCCTCACGAAGGATCTACAAGTAACACACTGTCCGGACTATTTCATATGGTCCCGAAAACGGACGGGCTGACACTCAGTTATTTCATCTCTCTGTGTTCTACAGGTTTTATGAATGGTGATCTGTGTGTGTGTTTGTTGGTGTATTTTTCATATTTGATGATTATTTGATTATTGATGTAATTTATGCTGTGTATGATGATATGCATTAATTCCATGCTTTTTCTTCTTTAATAAAGTTTACACATTTATTAATGCGCTGTTCACGACCTTTCCATCCATATTTGTATTTTTTAGCTCTTTACTAGAATCTCTATGTATGATAAGAGAAAAGAGAGAGAGCAGGAGGTGCTTAGACAGACATAAGTGAGTTGAGGCTTGGAGAGAGAGATCATTTTGGTAAATCTTCTTCCAGGTTGTCTCAAGTCCATCTCCTATTTACACCTTTCTGTGTGTGTAATCTATAACTCTGTCAGTCCACTATCCCTTGTCGATTTCACTACTGTTGTCCAACTCGACAAATACTCTACACTCTAACTCAACCACGACAGAGAGGCAGAGGTAGACCAAGAAGCACATGTTTCTCAGTACAAGGTGTTCTTCTTATCTGGCCTCGGAGGAAGGAGCATTTTCCTAACATCATCGAGTGCTGGGCACTCAAAGAGATGGTAGTCAACAGTTTCGTAGGGGTAGTTACATAGCTAGCACTCTGGAGAGTGTTGTGGTTGGATTCTGTTCAAGTGACTGTTGAGTGGTATGTGTTGTGTTCTGAGCCGAAAAATGGTGCTCTGATTCCTCCTCGTAAGATGGCCAATGTTGTCATTAGGATCAAGAACGGCCACATGTATGTATACCTCTCTGCCGCTGTTTCCCACGGCCCATCTGTTCAGCCAAGTATCTTTGTTTGTTGTTTGTATGAGTGATTTGGCTGTTGGAGAGTTGTTGCTGTGAGTGGTTGTTCTTGTCTTGTTCCTTTCTTTGCTAATCTGCCTGCTCTGTCATTACCTGGTATATCTGAGTGACCAAGGATCTCTGCATAACTATTCTGATGCCATAGGAAGTGATAAGCTGATCAGCATCCAGGATTAATTTGGCCTATTCAGTTCTACAATGATCACTGCCTTCCAAAGCTTGAAAGGCAGACACTGAGTTAGTAAAAAATGACGATGTTTTGAGCCTTTGAGGGAAAGGCATCCAATACAGTCTTCAGATGGTATACAGCTGTTTCCAGTACAATGATTTCAGCTTCGTAGTTGGAGCAAAACTCCCCGCAGACATCAAACAGCTCGTCAGAGGATCAATCTGGGTAACATATGTAGACTCCATAACCTGCTTTGATAGTGGCCTTAAATACAGATCCGTCAGTATAGACATGCAACCATTCTTCAGGGTAGGCATCATTTGTTCGTTGTGATGCACTCATAAGACTGACTGGGTCGGAGTGTTTGGTTGTTCCATTTACTCATTTGATTTGTACTTCTGGTGTTTTTAAATAAGTATGTGGTGGCAAATTATGTACTACTTTCTGTATACATTGTCTTCTTTCTGGAGGTGGTATCTATCCTGAATGTCATGGTCATGGTGTAAGACTGACTTCTGTTGTATTCTTTGCTTATGTTCCCAGTTTTCTACGAGGTGTCTATTGGCGTGGTTTCGGTTCATTCTCTTACATCTTTCATAATTTTCTAAAGCAGCTTTATTGCTCCGCAACTCAAGTGGTTCCACATTTGTGTGTATTTCACATGCAGCAGCTGGAGTTGATCTCATAGCTCCACTAATTAATCGAAGGACATTAACATTAAGAAAACGGAAACTATGATAATTAGCAAAGCAGACGATACGCCGACGTTAACGATAAGAATAAATTGGAAAATTTTGGAACAAGTAAAGAGTTTCTCATTTCTTGGTCATATAATAACAGAAGATGGCAGATGCGAAACAGAAATCAAGAAGAAAATATCAATGGCCAAAGCTACCTTCAACAACTTGAAACAGACACGAACATCTAAATAACTAACTCACAAATTCAAACCGAGAATCTAATGTTAAATATATTCTTCATTATTGTGTGCTGTAAAAACATCGACAATGAACAAGCAATTAGAAGAAAGAATTGAGGCCATTAAGATGTGGATATATAGAAGAATTGAGTAAGTCTCATGGAAAGAGAAGAAAAGTATTAAATAGGTCATAGAAAACCTAGGAATTATAGAATTAAAGAAAGAGATCAAGGATCGATGGTTTCATAGCGTTTAAAAGTACACTTGAGGGCAAGTTCGGACACAATGGGTTAATCACCTGTTTGTCTAACCCTTGAGGGCAAGTTCTGACACAATGGGTTAATCACCTGTTTGTCAACCATTTTGATTACAAATTTTGCCCGGGAGCCTTGTGCTCTTTGGGTCCCCTCAACACCCTGTTTACGGGGTAGACGAGGTTTACGGGGTAGACGAGGTTTACGGGTAGACGAGGTTTACGTGGTAGACGAGGTTTACGGGGTAGACGAGGTTTACGTGGTAGACGAGGTTTACGGGGTAGACGAGGTTTACGGGGTAGACGAGGTTTACGGGGTAGACGAGGTTTACGTGGTAGACGAGGTTTACGGGGTAGACGAGGTTTACGGGGTAGACGAGATTTACGTGGTAGACGAGGTTCCGATTATGAGATGAGATGAAGAAAGAGATCAAAATTAGATAGCTCAAATATTTTGGCTATGTAAAAAAACATAAAACGTTACCGAAGACCATATTAGAAGAAACAGTTGAAAACAAACGTGCAAGAGGAAGACAGCGCTAGAAGTGGGAAGATTACATCAAGAGATTGACAGAAAAAGTATGTCATAGTGCACCATTAAGACAAGAGACTGAAGATGTTAGAGATTTACTACAGCCGACCTTCGATGTGGAGATGGCGGCTGGTGATGATAATGATGACATGCCAGAAGAACAGTAGTTCAAATATTTTGTGGTTTCTTCATGGAGAAATAGAAACTACACAGGACAAACACGGGCATGCATGTATATGCACGTGTGTGCGCCCTGCCTTGTGTTGTGAATATATCTGCGCCGCTAAGTGTGTATGTTGGATGAAATAATGTGTATCATTTTGTGAAAATACCATTCCAAAATAATGAAAGGGGAGACAACATGAATGTAAAATGTGTTTGCAAATCTTAGTTTATTTCCCTTTGCGTGCCTACTTTGGCGGCAATGATATCGAATGCATCAGATTTAAAGAATGAATCAGAATATTCTATAAGTAATTAATGTGTCTCAATACTAGCAGAGTGGCGCAGTGGAAGCGTGCTGTGCCCATAACCCAGAGGTCCGTCGATCGAAACCACGCTCTGCTAATATATATATATATATATATATATATATATATATATATATATATATATATATATATATATATATATATATATATATATATATATATATATACTGTTCAAAAAAAGAAACGCAACTTTTTTGGTGTTACTTTTATAAAAGATATTCAATCAGTCAACCTATCGTCTGTGTCCACCTGGTCATTAACTTCTCGTGGTTACCTGAATTGTACTCACCTCATGATTCGTGAGGTCATGAAAGAGGTCAAGGTCAAAACATCATTTTTGACAATAACTCGTGACAGGTTCATGAGAATCCCGTGAAACTTACTGAACACAAAACTCTCTGACCATATTATTGAATGCCTATAAAAGATTGACGCTCCTCGAATAAATTCAATTGAAAATTCAATGCGCAAGTATGGCTCATCTCACTACAGAACAACGACTCATCATCATTGGACGTTTACAGACTGGACAGTCACAAAGTGTAGTGTCCAGACAATTTAATGTGGTTAGAAGCACCATTAGTTGCCTTTGGAGGCGATTTCAAGAAAGTGGCTCAGTGGCAGACCGGCCGCGCAGTGGAAGACCCAGAGTCACAACTCCTGCCGAAGACCGCTTCATACGGCTGCGTCACCTCAGGAATCGACTTGCATCTGCGTCCTCCACAGTCCAGTCAATGTCAGCATCTCATCGAATTTCAGATCAAACGGTCAGGAACCGGCTGCACGACTCTGGTCTTTGGGCTAGAAGACCCAACAGAGGTCCTGTTCTTACGGACCGGCATCGCCAGAACCGACTGCAGTGGGCGAACCAGCATCGTCAATGGACCGTTGGGAATGACTGAAGACGGGTTTGGTTTAGTGATGAGTCATTTTTTGAGCTCCAGCGACACGATAGACGGAGAAGAGTTAACCGCAGAGTCCATGAGCGCTACGCCCAGAACAGCGTTGATGAGGCTCCTCCACATGGTGGTGGAGGTGTACTGATGTGCGGGGGGGGGGGGGCGGGGGGCGATCAACCTCATGGGAAGAAGTGACCTGGTGCAAATTGAAGGACGCCTGAATGCCCAACGATACGTCGCTGAAATTATTCGTCCTCACGTCCTTCCACTTCTGGCTGCACGAAGGTCCATTTTTCAGCAGGATAACGCTCGACCTCATGTGGCACAACTCACCACCCAGTTCCTCGCTGACAACAACGTCCAGACCATTCCGTGGCCAGCCATGTCATCAGACATGAACCCCATAGAACACTTATGGGATGAACTCGACAGACGACTCCGCCAGCGAGACGTGGCTCCAGCCAATCTCCGACAGTTGTCTCTTGCACTGCGGGAAGAGTGGGCAGCCATCCCACAACAACAGATCCAACGGCTAATCGGATCCATGTCAAGGAGATGTCGTTCTCTGATAGAGGCCAGAGGAGGCCATACACCTTACTGAAACGGAGGCCTCAGTCGCAAAGAAGAAAAGTCCAAACCAAATTTAATGAACATCATTTCGTTGTTAAAGTCTGAAAGCTTCTTCATGCCAAGATTGAAACATTAATTCCGTAAAATAAAAGTTTGGTACAAGTTTGAAATGTGGTGTCCATTACCACTGCAATAATGTTGTGTTTCTTTTTTTGAACAGTATATATATATATATATATATATATATATATATATATATATATATATATATATATATATATATATATATATATATATATATATATATAATATATATATATATATATATATATATATATATATTATATATATATATATATATATATATATATATATATATATATATATATATATATATATATATATATATATATATATATATATATATATATATATATATATATACTAAAGCACATTAAAAACGCACCACCTGTATAATCCAGGAACAGAGTGTGAAATGTAAATATAAGTGTTTACAAGTTTACATATTTGGAATCTTTATTCATTTTCCTATGAATCCATGCTGGTCATTAATTTGTACATTTGATTGTTATGAAATTCATTGCATTCTGTGCAGGCAAGGGAGAAAACCAAAAATGCAACCAATAAAAAAATTCATTCACACTATCCTCAGTATCTGGTATGTCCATCGTGTGCTTGCAAACAAGCTTGGCAGAGGCTCCGCATGGAACGCACAAGTCTCTGAAGGAAATTCCGGGGAATCAAGTCCCATTCACGTGTAAGAGCAGCTTCGAGCTGTTGCAGATTAGCTGGAGAACCTTGCTTGTAGACTCTGCGTCCAAGCTCGTCCCACATATGTTCTATAGGGGACATGTCTGGTGATAGGGCAGGCCAATCAATCGTCACAATGTTCTGCTGCTGTAGATATTGCTGCGTAATGCATGCGGTGTGCGCTCGTGCGTTATCCTGCTGGAGAAGCTGCAAGTCTGGATAATTTGTGAACGCAGGAGCAACTAATGCATCCAGAACCTCATCTCGATATGTCCCAGCATTAACATTTCCACGGAAGACGTGAAGAGGCAAGCGATGGTGAAAACTAAATCCTCCCCAAATGTGAATACTGCCACCTCCAAATCGGTTGTGCTGACGAACACAGCAATCTGCAAAGCGCTCTCCACACCGTCGCCAAATCCGCATACGTCCATCAGCAAAGAATATGTTGAATCTGCTCTCGTCTGTGAATAGGACAGCATTCCACTGCAGTCTAGTCCATCTGACATGTTGCGCTGCCCATTGCAGGCGATGCTGACGATGTCTGTGAGTCAAGTTTGGCCCAACATAAGGTCATCTTGCAGTAAGGCCTGTATCTCTGAGTCGTCGTATGACTGTCATTCAAGAGACTTGCCCACGCCTACCCACTATTGCTCTTGCTGTTTGACTTGCCGGGAGAAAACGATTCCTTAGGTGACTCAGCACAATATGACGTTCTTGCACAGGGGTAGTAACTCGTGGTTGGCCACTCCAAAGTCTATCCCGGGCACTGCCAGTGGTTCCGTAACGTTCATTGAGACGTACAATAGTGCTGTGGTGGCAATTCATCCTTCTGGCAATGGCCCGCGAGCTCATTCCGGTCTCCAACATACCAATGGCTCGTTGGCGGTCGTTTTCAGATAGTCGTGGCATTTCAAGCACATGTACTGGGTGTTTTGTCTCAACGGCCTTTTTATACCGAGTATACTGCCACAACGCGTACACATTTTCAGGGTCATAGCTGTTGGGAATCGTGTTGCACGTGTAACTTTCATTGTTTTCATGTAGTATGTACACAAACCCGTGGGTTGAATCATGCACTTTCCATTCCAGCAGCCATTCGCTCTTTACCTCATGGCAAACACGGGGAAAATCCATTCCCACACTTTTTTTTTTCCAGCTTCTCGGCATCAGTATATATAATAGTGGTGCGTTTTTAATGTGCTTCAGTATATATATATATATATATATATATATATATATATATATGTATATGTATATGTATATATATGTATATATATATATATATATATATATATATATATATATATATATATACGAGGGGCGTTCAGAAAGTAATGCACCAAATCGTTTTTCTCAGCTAATAATGAAGATAGAGGCATGAAATTTTTCACACTTCAAATATGGCAT
The DNA here is from genome assembly GCA_024509875.1 of Oreohelix idahoensis. Lineage (NCBI taxonomy): Eukaryota > Metazoa > Mollusca > Gastropoda > Stylommatophora > Oreohelicidae > Oreohelix > Oreohelix idahoensis. The sequence continues at coordinate 273,279 of JAMPIV010009831.1, read as the reverse complement.
GTGCCAATTGTGTGCACCAAATTGCACCGCAACCGGTCAAATAATACGGCTGCCCTAAACCGTTGAAATGGAACGTGTTAGCAACTTGCGTTATAAACAGCGAATTGTGATAGAATTTCTCGTTGCAGAGAAGGAAACTGTTGTGAATATTCACAAGCGTCTATGTGATGTGTATGGAAGTTTTGCAGTCGACAGGAGTACAGTCAGTCGCTGGGTTCAGAGAATCAAAGAATCAGGAAGTGGAGATACGGAGCTGCTTGATCGGCCTGTGGACGTCCTGCCACAGCCACCAACGCAGCAATGTTGAAATGTGTTGAGGGCATTATTCTTACTGATAGGTGAATCACTACTCAACAATTGGCCTTACAGCTGTCAGTCAGCATTGGTAGTGCAAATGCAGTTATAAAAACTATCGGATTTTCTAAGGTTTGCGCAAGATGGGTTCCTCGAAGTCTCACAAATGACCACCGATTGCAAAGGAAAGCAATTTCTTCTGAATTTGTGGAGCGTTTCAATGCTGATTGAGATAAATTTTTGGCAAAGATCGTTACAGGTGACGAAACCTGGGCACATCATTTTGAACCTGAGACAAAAAGACAGTCAATGGAGTGACATCATCCGCAATCGCCAAGAAGAAAGAAATTCAAGACAATTCCTTCAGCTGGAAAGGTCATGATCACTGTCTTTTGGGACATTGAAGGTGCGGTGTGATTCTTGTGGACGTTATGCCAATAGGAGAGACAATCAATTCGCAAGCTAACATTAAGACATTGAAAAAACTCAATCATGTTTTCGCAGAGTTCGGCCGCACAAGAATCCAGCAGACATGCTTCTCCTTCACAACAATGCGCACCCTCACACAAGTCTGGCAACACGGGAAGCAATCACCAAATTGGGTTGGACTGTACTACCCCATCCACCCTATAGTCCTGATTTGGCACCCTCTGATTTTCATCTATTTGGTCCACACTTAAAGATGCACTCCGTGGGACAAGGTTTGAAGATGATGAAGGAGTGATTCATGCAGCGAAGAAATGGCTACATGATCAAGACAAAATCTGGTACGGGCTAGGAATACATGCTATTGTTTCGCGCTGGCATAAAGCCGTACACGTTGATAGGGATTATGTTGAATAATACCGATGTTTACATCACATATCCATGTATACTGTGTATAAATTTCATGCTTTTTGAATAAACAGCTCCTGAGAAAAACGATGTGATGCATTACTTTCTGAACGCCCCTCGTATATATATATATATATATATATATATATATATATATATATATATATATATATATATATATATATATATATATATATATATATATATATATATATATATATATATAAATATATATATATATATATATATATATATATATATATATATATATATTTATTTATTTATTTATTTATTTATTTATTTATTTATTTATTTATTTATTTATATATATTTATATATATTTATATATATATTTATATATATTTATATTTATATTTATATTTATATACAGTGCAGACCTGATAAGGAGAACTCACCAGGGACCCAAGAAATAGTTCTTCTTATCAGAAATTCCTCTTATCAGATAAGAGTTCAAGCATATGGTAATGCATTTGCAACGTACAATGCAATAATGAATTAGCGTTGAATACGACAGATGTATGACACAGAAAATATGTAAATCACCCAAAGTGTTAATGTACAAAGTTGGCACAGATATCTAGATAATAACAGCACTATTTACACTTTGAAAAGAAAAAGCTGCAATTTTCCTCTGTATCTTAGAACCCGTACTTGAATGAATAAAAATGTCTTTCCATGACATCCTTAAATTCAAAGAAATGATAAATTAAATCATCTTGGCATCCAGCCTGCATTATATACATGTTAGTTTTATCCATGCAATTTGAAACTTCCAACTGTGAAATAGTTTGTACCGTTAACCCACAGTCATCATTATCTCTAGAATTTGTAAACTCTTAAATGATAAATAAATGAAAAAGTCTGTAATTTTCCTCTGTGCCTTGGTACCTGAGTTAATAAAATGTCTTTCCATGGCCTCTTTAAATCCAAAGAAATGAGAAATTAAATCATTTTGGCATCCAGCCTGCATTATATGCATGTTAATTTTATCCATGCAATTTGAAACTTCCATTTGTGAAACAGTTTGCACTGGCAACCCACAGTTATCATCATCATCTCCATCTAGGTCAGGACTGGAAAGGACAGAAGATGAAACTGTTGGCATACACATCCCTAGAATATCAGCACTGGCAAGGCTAGCACTACATGTAGTAACAATATCATTGTCAATGTTGACAAAATCTTCTGCTGAAATGTTCAGTTCCTGATATAGTCGATGAAGCAAAGGTTCCACAGAAGTTTCAATTATAATACTGCCATTACAAGTATTTGATACAACCGTGTTTTCATCATCTGTATCATCTCCAACTTTAAAGCCTGCTTTTCGAAAACAGTTTGCAATAGTCACAGGCAACACTTTACCCCATGCAGATTTCAACATAACAATAGCGTCCAGAAGGGTTATCTTGAAGTCTTCAGCAACCAAGTCTGCTTCAATGTGACCTACAAGTTTGGACAACATTGCTGACCTATAATGAACCTTCAGATTTTGAATAATACCTTGGTCACAAGGCTGAAGTTTGGATGTCGCATTTGGTGGTAAAAATAAAAGTTCTGTTGCTTTTTGATTTTGAACATTTAGGTGGGCTGAACAGTTGTCAAGCACCAAAAGAACTTTGCGATGTTGACGTTTCATAGAATGATCAAATGCATGTAGCCACTTGGTGAAAATGTCTGATGTCATCCAGGCTTTTGAATTAGCTGCATAATCAACACACAATTTTTTCAAACCTTTAAAACAGCGTGGATTTTTGAATTTACCGATTACAAGTAATGGCAATTTTTCTGAACCATCCATATTTGTACACACAACAGCTGTGATACTTTCTTTCGATTTTTCCCCCATGACACTTTTCATTTCTGAAGGAAAAAGTCTTGTCAGGCAGCAATCTCCAAAACAATCCAGTTTCATCAGCATTAAACACATCAGCGGAATTATACCTACTCATGGCTGGTTTTAGCACCTCCTCCGTCCATGACTCGGTAGTCGTTTCATTAACAGAATGCCTTTCCCCACACAAAGCTTTGTAAGTAATGTTGTGCCGTTTTTTAAAACGACCCAACCAGCCAGGACTACATTTCTAGCCAGTCCGACCGTCCAGAAGTGCTAACTCTTCTGCCTTTGCAGTTAATATAGGTCCATTTACAGGAACATTTGCTGATCTCGCCATGGTGAACCATTTTAGGAGTGCCGTGTCAACAACATTACACGCCGCTTTTCGGTTCTTCATTCTGTGACAATCAACTTGTCTACCATAAAACATTTTTCTGTACCGATCCTTATTTTTTATGATTCCTGAAAGCGTTGATTTTGGAATGCCGAATTCATTTGCTATTTCCATTTTCTTTTTGCCACTATTTTCCACTTCTTGTAATAGCTCAATCTTTCTTTTCAAAGATATGGATTTTTAACTTTCCAGCCATTTTTAAGAGGGGAAATAACTCAAATTCTAACATCGACGAAGCGCGCAATTTCCGAAAATAGCCGAAAAGTTGTACACATGTCCAGGTACTGTATTTGAAAAAAGTTCGTCTTAAGCAGATCGAATTATATAGTGGGGACACGTTTAATCGTTCGGCATATCCGAAAATTCGTGATAAACGGATTCCGCTTAACCGGACATTTTTTACAAAGACAAAGAAGAAAAATTGCCGGGGATAAACAAATTGTTCTTCACAACAGAAATTCGCCACATCCGAGATCGCCTTAAGCGGTCTGCACTGTATATATATGCAATTTTTTTTTTTTTACCAAAGACAAATATTATCAACAGAAACAAAAATCAACAACCAAACTACGTTAAATGTGTGCACAGTACTTTTAATGTGACATTTTTAGTTGCTTTAGTGCTTAATATTTTGTTTTTTTGCAGATTATCTTTGATTCTTTGCCTCGTGTATTGCTTTATTTAAACCAGTCTGGTTTTACGTTATCTACTCAACATCGTTAAAAGATTCCTTAAAAATCATGGCTATTAGTTTTGTTTTTAGAAGCTGGTGGATACAAGACCTTGGATCAACGACATCAGCATCATCATTATGCTATTCTCTCCTCGTGGATCTTGATGTAACCACTGTAGCTGGTTCCCTTGCAGAAAGCTTGCACTAATCCTTCACATACACTAGCAGCCAGGTTTTCTGTAGCAATTTGTTTTACAAGATGAAACTGTCAGCTTCCATGTTCAACCTCTGTCACCGTGGTGGTGAACTCCTAGGACTAATTAGTAATATGTCACAGTGCCATGTAGTAATCTTATGTGACTGTGTGCCCTGTATATGAATATTGGCCCTAATTGTTAATCAACGAACTAGGTGACTGGGGCAGACCTAGTCGTCGGATTTTCTATTTTGTCAATTTAGTCTATTGACAATCTTCCAAGTAAGAGTATATCTTAATACTGGCCATCACCGCCAGAGCTGACTATTCCTGGATGATATATCTCAAGCTTCCAACCTAACTCGTTCCATCCCTCCTTGTGATGTTACTTAGTGACAACTTCGTATAGTGGTGATTTTCTTTGTATCCAGTATCTTGTTTACTCTAGCACTCAACAACCTTTTAGAGACTTAACCCAACTTGAGAAACGTTCCATCAAAACAAACATTTTATTTACATCTCAGAAGTTCATCATAACAGAGGCATGTGGTACAAATTCCAGGTACAAACATTTCCTAACTGTCTCTTGTATGTCCCATTCCTCCTGGGCACATTCATGTACCTATGCATATATATATAGCTCTCTACCTGAGAACATTATCAGATATGGTTTATACCTATTTTCTTCCCTTAAGGCTATTCTATTTATTCTGGCTTCTCCCAAGCCTTTCATCAACTCTTTCCTGAGTTGTTTTCTCTCCTCTACTAATCCTGTCAGATTTGACTCATATTAATCAAAATACCATCATCTTAAAATTCATATATGCCAATTAGCACATTGGGTACACCTGTTGCAGTATCCTCATACTTATACCTGCTAGAGAGCGCATGTTTCATCCTGTAAATACAATCACCCTTCAATTTCTTACTCATCTTACTTGTAACAGTCAATATTGCAAAGTTAATTACACAATAGCCCAGCACGGCTATTAAATCCATATTCTTCTGTAAATCTTCTCAGATGCTTACTTAGTCTCATTTTATCCACCTCATAGTCAATTTTGTAGCTTCAGCTTCATTTCTCATTATCCTGAGCTCACTTAGTTGTAAGCGTCGTTAACCTTGTAATACTTTATTTCAGCTTCTGAAATCATTCTATTCAATGTCTATTAAAAGTTATGAGTCAAAGTACCTACTTACTTTGGTTTCACAGAATCCTCACAACACCCATATTTCTTACTATCACCCCTTATCACTAAGCCTATACTTTAAACACAGCTTTGTCTTTCATATGTGAATAGATTCTACTACTCTAACTAGGTCTATAGGATTCGTCAGAATTATTCATTCTGTTTCCCACAGAAATTGAACTTGAGCCTGGCAGAAAACACATTCCTGCCACTCTACGTCCTTAACCAGGACTGATCCGCCAAAAAATGCGACCGCTCACCAGCGTGTCCAAGTGTGTTCTTCCCTTATAAAATCATTATCAGCTGATCTGTCCTTGTTTACTGTAAATTCATTGGTTCCTCCTATTCTCCACTCAGCTGGAATATGTTCACGCTTATCCGCTGTGTAAACAACTCAGTGAAGTGTCATCCGTTGTACTGGTAAGCATTTCACGTGCATATTTTTTTTTCTCTCAACTCACTTAATCATATAAGGGAGGTAATTAACCGTTGTCTCCCTTTGCATTATTTGACTTAACCTTATATTGTCTTCTCTAAAGCTTGCTATACAATTCTTATATGTACATTTTCTAAACCATAATTACCAACTCACCAAATCTACTTAAGTGTAATTAAGCACTTTCCTCCCCTGACCTTAATATTCAGAGTCTCCTTCCTTTGATCAAAGTATTATTTCACTCATTTTATCTCCCTTTTAGCAAGACAAATAGTCTTTATTCAAATCCATTCTTATTTCTTAAACCATTTTTTTATACTTTCCCCCTTAACCAAAACCAAATCACCGCTTATAATTCCTGCTTGAGCATTTATAATGCTCCTAGCAAACCCAACGCCCTAATATCTGGCCTTTGGCTGGGATCATGTGTCTAGACACAGGGACCGGTACATTGACATTCATGTGTCATTAGGTCCCTTGTGTGAGAACACAGAGGATCACTAGGTGACACATTTTGTCATTGGGTCTTCTTGTGTTGGGACATGTGGTCTTGACCGGGGCCGGGTTTGGGGTGGGTGCCAATGCGACCTCATGCGAGGAAAAAATATGCGACCTCATGCGAGGGAAAAAAAAAGACACCTCATATTAGTCGCCTTGTACGACATGCCTGTTGAAGCAATAGTCCATATTTTTCCTTTGTCTCGTAAGTGACCGCCATGAACTACACGAGGTGACCAACTACATAGCTTACTTACTACTTACTCAGTCGTTCCTCTTCTTCCCTGGGGTGTAATGGTTTGCCAGAGAGAGCACCATACTATCCTATCGGCTATCTCTCTCATCCAGTTACATAGATGGGGACATAATACGAATGAATTGCTCAACTCTTCAGAGTGTAACTAAATCGGCTGTCATTAACAAGCCTTCGGGCTTTCATACACGCGGACGTACAAAGAAAGATGGATAGATGGTATTCACGAAATCCCAGCAAACTAATGTCAGATGCTGGTTGAGCTCACACAAACACACACACACACACACACACACACACACACACACACACACACACACACACACAAACTATGGGAAATGCTTCTCTCTATATGTTTAGCACGATTGGTGGACAGAACAACTAGCTAACCTGTGTGTACGAAAAATGCAATAACGACAAAGAATTGTATACAGTAATATAAATCACACAAGAATGGAAAACTCTTTTCCCTTTATGTTTAGCTCAATTAGTGACAAGAATAACCAGCTATAGTGTGTGTACTGGTATTCGAATAAATAACATAGATTATTCAACAGTAATACAACTCACACACAAATGAGAAGTGCACATCCCCATGACTTTATAATACGAAAGGCTAGCGGAGCTTTCATTACATTTTAGGAATATATGTGGAGTTGAAACGGGATTGGGATTATGAATATAACCTACATAAGAATGTGAGCTATATTCTTCTCCTCATATGCTTAACACAATTAGTGGCTAGAATAACCAGCAGTATTATGTGAACTGCAGTAGTACTGGCATTTGGATACATGATAGACATAATTAAACTTAAAACAAGTCTCACAAGAACTGGAAATGTTCCTTCCTGTCACGGAATTTTCTCCCCTGCTTTGCAGTAGTGGTTCAAAAGTGGCCCTAAACTCAAGAGTATCTGATATGGGCCTTCAAAGGTGTCTACCTTTGCACAAGATTACTCTTGGCAGAGTTGTATATAGAAGGATAATGATGCTTCTATGTCAAGGTAGTCTTCATAAGATATTTCAGAAGTCAAGAACAATGCTGCATTGGTAGGGCAATTGTCAACGTTTATCTGATCCGCCGCCTTTAATGAAGAATTAGGCAATTATTAATTTTAACTCGTTCAAAGCCCCCACCTGATTTACTCACTGGAATTCTAATTATTCTGGTATAGCTCTGTTTAGAATGTGTTTAGTAAATTCACAGAGACAAACATGCAGTACATTCAAAATGATTAAATTGAAGTTAAATTAGTATATTTTCTAATAACAGATTTCATAATCATTTAGGTTAACACGATTTTAGAAAATGTGAATATTGATTTAACCGAAAGTTATCATTGCTGTTGTGATGGAATGAAAGTTTATAAAGTAGGTCACTTGGCAGCTTTTATGTGTTACTTAGCTGTCAGTGAGGTTCTGCTCCTTCTGATGGTTTGAAAATATTTTCAGGCCATGGGTTGTATGCCATTATCTACCTTCATATTCCCGAAGACGGATTTTTGAAGTTCGATAGATTATTTAAGGGAATGTTCTTTCTCCCATGAGATGTATTATTCAGGCCTTGGAGTATGTTGATCCAGGCTATATTATTGTAAACTGTGAGGTATGCAGTCCCTTTCTTGAATGGATATTTTTGCCATGATGTTTATGATTATGATCTGCTGTGCTCCGCAGCCTTTGTGCTTGGAATTTTTGTACCAGTAACTGAGTCGTATGAATTTTCTTACTGATGTCTGATGATCTGTAATGAACTGTTTTCGATGACTTTATACCTTTGGATTATGCACTCAATTGCCTATGGATATTTTTGCTTACCTGATGTGTCCTGATTTGCCATGAACTGTAACCTGTGAATTGTGCTGTCCCAACGTCAATGTTGCAGTGTTAATAAACTGTGAAACGTTACAGCTTGTTCCAACATTCCCTGACTTCTACGTTTGCTGTGGTGTGTGATTACAGTCTGTGTAGATGAACGAACCCTTATCATTCGCGTATGCAGATATACAACGTTACACACGTGTTGGTCATCTGTAAGACCGACCATAAGCTGATTGCCTTCATCAGCGAAAGATATTAACATTGTCTTCCTATGCCACTTAAGATTTAACAGTGATTGCCAGTATGGAAAAATTCAACAGCAAATGGAAATGGAAAAACAGAAATTAGAGGCTGAAAAACCAAAATTAGAGGCTGAAGATAGAAAAATTCAACAGCAAATGGAAATGGAAAAACAGAAATTAGAGGCTGAAGATAGAAAAATTCAACATAAAATGCAAATGGAAGAAAGAAAGCTTCAGATGCAAGCTGAAGAGAACTAAAGACTACACGAGGAAAGGATCTTATCTATGAAACTGGAGAAAATAAAGGTAGTGAATATTGGTAATACACAAAATGAGACAAACAATCAAACAACTTCTAATAAGGCAAATACTAATTCTTATAAAGACAGATTGCCTGTTTTCAATTCTGCCTATGACGATATTTCATTCTATCTGAATAGATTTGAACTTTCATGCAAATCTCGTAAGATAGATAAGTCGGAATATTGTGCACGACTTATGGACATACTTAAGGGTGAAGCTATGAACACTATAAGTATGTTGGAGGGCCCTGACAAGAATAACTATGATGTTGTCAGAGCGGTCTTGTTAAATAAATACCAACTGGATGAAGACGGTTATCGCCTACGCTTTAAGTCTCTATTGCCAGAGACAGGGAAAGATTTTTCAGGCTGTATAGCAAATATTCGCCTTACGTTTTCACGTTGGGTGGAACTTTCAAAAACTGAACATACATACGAAGCCCTCATGGATTTATTGCTTCGTGACAAAGTCATGTCTGTAAACGCTTCTTTTCTTTCTTTTTTACATGAGCGAAAACCTACAAACTTGAAAGATATGGAACAATACTGTCGCCAATACGTCACTGCACACCCAAATGTGACTGTTAGCCACTCTGAGATAAGAGAAGTTTTACCCGTGGCTTCAGCAATACTATATGGTCCTAATTTGCGCCGTAGATCTCAAAGTGCGGATCGCAATTTTGGTAGGAGATGTAGTGGTTTTTGATGGTACTGTATGGTTGTTGTGTTACCTAGTGTAATGTATGAGGTCAGCTGTGAAGGCTCTTGAGATAAATGTAGATGTGAATTACAGAAGGCCCTTCTTACTACCACTTACGACCTCAAACATATCTCTTTTACTATTATGAATGTAGCTACGTTAAAAGTCTAGGGTACTAAAATGTAATGTGTTGTAGTAGAATATACAAACACACACAGATAATTAATAAGTCTAATACTATTAATAAAATTCTATAACACACTGAACTAACTCAGGCTGTTTTAGTTTAAATATTAAAATTTTCTTTAAATTTATTTGTTCTGAACCAATGTTTTATTTTGGTCAGAACATATGAAATGTTATGGAGTTATAAATGGAATGCATAAATATATGACATAATAAAATGGAATGTGTGTACATAAGTATTTTATAAGACTGGTTAATATTAATTATATTTATAATGTTTCTGGGAAACTATTACTGGATGTGCTGTTGGGGTGGTGTCATCACACCCACTCTGTGACTAGAACAAGCTTTGTCCATTGTCTTATGAACTGTAATAAATGTTATCTTTCCCAAAATTCAATATATTTGTGATGGGGAAATATTTATAAATCTTTAGGAGTATGGTGAATCCTCAGCAGGCCATTAATCACTCATCTTATCTGTGAATATCTGATGCTGGATTCCGGGGGCCCATTCCTCTCGGTAGCTAGAATACAATGCTAGACTGCACCGACACACTGTTTGACTGCACACACATCTGCTTGTGTAATCTTGATTGCTTATGTGGCACTACCCTAGTGCCACAACAGAAACTCACAATTCTGAAACAAAATTTGTGCGCTGTGTCAGTAATCTATTTACTGCACCACTCGTACACACAGCACAACACATCAACATTACACAGAATGGGTCAGATCTCTCTGACCACACAGCACATCTTACCCAGTTGTTTTCATATAGTACTAGTTCCCCAAGACTGCATTGCATCTGAGATATGTTCAATAGTTTCCTTTTATTCAATAAGATAGGTGATATGTTCCCACTGATCTCAACAATAGATCCGCCCTCCATAGTCTTAGTTAGGCGTCCATATATTTTGTTTGTCTCTAGACCCTGAACTTGGGCTGGGGACCTAGAGCGAACACTTACTTGTCGTAATCATTTTATATGATATAGCAGTATCAATCACTCGAAATATTAAAATATACAAAATAAATGCTTTCATTCTTACCAGAATTCAGAATTGAGAACACAGTTAATTGCTAGCAAAACTCAGCTGAGCTGCTGGCTATATGATGGCGTCCCACTAAATGCATGTAATATCTTCTGGGAAAAACACCACAGGCAATAACCGACTGTGTCCCTGGACAGAATTGTATCAAATGGTAAAAATGCGCTTCTCTGTCCCGCTAATATGATTACATTTGTCCAATCACAGACTTCCCCCCTAACTTTTCAAATCTACAACCAAAAGTCAAATTTCAGTCAGATCTCAGTCAAGTATGTATTATTGTCTGTTGTTCCGTCTGTCTCTACTTGTTTTTTTCATAAAAAAACACGGTTGGTTCTAGGACCAACTTCATGCAATACCCTGCACAAATCTGCCTCCTAAGTTATTTTTAGCCACAATTCTCCACCTTCCCCCTCTCTTTCATTACAGCTTGATTTTTGCCTTTGCGTGTCTCAAGGCCGAAAATTTGAAACTTTAGTGAAAGTATGGACAGTACAGTCGCTAGTCTGATATGAGCAATACAGTCTTTTGTCAATATCTTCCTTGTTATCTATCCGTCTGTATAATTTAAAGTATATTAGTTCTCTGCATAAGATGGGCTATCAAACTAGCTAGGTTTTATATTCATAACTCTATTATTAAGAAAAAACATATTTTTTCTCAAGGGTATTTTTTTTTAATTTGTTCGCGAACCTTCTCTAAGGCGTTTGCCGCTGAATTCAAATAAAACAACCAAGTATCGTAAAACGTCCAAGAAATGACTGTTTCGAATAAGAGCTACGGACTTTTTTTTGTCCATTTCCTTACATTGTGTCAACTAGTGACGTGAATTTTTTTTCTTTTACTACCAATTGCGTCTTTTAGCCTTTCTAGATTCAAACACGTGTTCAGTCATATTTTTCCTTTTTTTTGATCTCCGTTTCCCTCCCGTCTACAAAAGGGTAAACCGTTTCGTCTGCACGTCTAACTAGTTAGTTTGAATGGCGGAAGGAAATGCGGGCATGGGCGAGCATGTCTCCTAGTATCTTACGCATTATTTTTATCCCTACATTTTATCTTTATAATTGGAGATATTTTAACGTTGTATCACGGTAAATTCATCACACATCTCCCCACCTGAGAACATGCATTACGGCAAGTTCCAAAACCAGTGATACACATAGATAAAATTACTCCTCAGACTCGACCACCTACTCGCTCAGCCTAATTTGGATCACAGGGGTGCCGACAGATAAATCTCACCGACATTCAATGACTCTGGGATAACCACTCAATACTAAACTGATACGGTTTGCAATAAACGTGAAAGACCATCTCAACAATCTTGCGTTTTCATGCTTAGCCTGAGACAAGAACACGAGAGGCTGATGATCCGTCTCCACCACAAATGTCCTACCATACGATAGATTTGAAACTTCTTTATTGCCCAGTTTAATGCTAAACATTCTTTTTCGCTTGTGGTGTATCCTTGTTCCGCCTTATTCAATTTGCGGCTTGCATAAGCGACTGGGTTCAGTTCCCGATCGGGTGAAGATGACCGTTGCAACAGAGCCGCCCCGAGGCCTACATTACTTGCATCTGTTCTCACCACGAAGTCCTGTGTCAAATCAGGCAATTTGAGAATAGGCTTGCTAGTGAGTTTTTCCTTTAACTCTTGGAACGCTAGTTCACATTGTGCAGTCCAAATAATTTTATCTGGAAGTCCCTTGCGAGTCAGATCAGTCAGAGGAGCACAAATAGCGTTAAAATTCTTGATGTATTTCTGATAAAATCCGCATAACGACACAAATGATCGCACGTCCTTTTTTGTTTGCGGTCTAGGTGCTCTCTGCAGTTTTTCCAAGTTCTTAGGATCAGGGGTCATATTACCCTGATATACAGTGTGCCCCAAGAATTCCAACTCTTTGCATCCAGTACAACATTTTGTTGGCCTAGCAGTTAAATTCGCCTCCCGAAGTCTATCAAACAACATCTCCAGAGCTTCAATGTGTTCTTCAAATGTCTCTGTGGCGACGAGAATATCATCCATGAAATTCGTGATACATGGGTTATTCAGGGGGTCCAACAATTTTCGCATCATCCTTGAAAACACACTCGGAGCATTTTTCAGTCCGAATGGTAGCATATTGAATTCATAATGTCCATCCGAAGTGCTAAAAGCCAAATAAGGTCTCACTTCAGGCTTCACTGGGATCTGGTAATAGCCTTTACTAAGATCCACCTTTGAAAAGTATTTTGCCTTGTTTAATCTGGCAAATAACTGTTTTGTGTCTGGTAATGGATCCACTTGTCCTTCTGTGACAGCATTCAGTTTCCTGTAATCTATGCACAGTCTATGTTCCCCAGACGGTTTCCTCAACAAAACTACACTGGAGCTAAAAGATGATTCACTGTGTGAAATAATCCCCTCCTTCAACAAATAATCTATTTCTTCTTTTAATGCCTTCTCCTTCGCGAACGGAATAGAATAGGTTCTCATACAGATTGGGTTTGAGTCTACCAGTTTCATGTCATACTGTAGCAAATTTGTATGTCCTGGTTTATCTGTTAATACATCTGTATGTTCCTCCAGAACCTGTTGAGCTATCTCCCTCTGATTTTTAGTCAGGTGCTTACTGACTTTTACCTGTGCGGCTGTTTCACAAGGATGTAATGGGTATTCATGTGAGGTGAGTGGTTCCTTTTGCATTTGAGTTGCGATAGCCAAGGTCAGTAAGGGGGTGCTTTCCTGGAGTGGTCTGTCCAGATGCTTCTTTAAAAGGTTTACATGATAAACTTTCTCCTTCCCCTTTTTGTCAATTTTATAGTTTGTTCTAGACACCTTCTCTAGAACCGTATATGGACCTGGCCATCCAATTTGTAATTTATTCTGGCTGCCGGGTAGTAGAAGAAGCACCTTCTCTCCCACAGCTAGTTCTCTGTCCTTTGCCTTCCTATTAAAATATGCTGCATGATTCTTCCTGGCTTGTCTCAAATTATCATTTGCCAGTTTCCATCCAGCTTTCAGACGAGTGGTCAGTTCGTTCACATATTGATACGATGAGGTAACAGTCTCTTCTGCCTTCTCATCTGTCCAGGTCCTTAATAATGCTTCCAATGGACCTTTAATTGGCCTCCCAAATAGCAGAGTTGCGGGAGCCATCCCGGTTGAACTATGTGGTACCTCCCGATACGCAAACAACGCGGCGGGCAGAAATTGATCCCACAGATCCGGTTTTTCGTGTGCCAGCTTCCTCAGGATAGAAATGAGAGTCCCATTGAACCTCTCTACCTGGCCGTTCCCTTGTGGGTGGTACGGACTACAATGAAAGTGTCTGGCTTGAAATAGCTTGAAAACTTCTTCCGTTAGTTTCCCCTTGAACTGTGAGCCATTATCAGTCAAGATTTGATGCGGGAATCCTAATCTTGTGAATATTGTAAGTAGTGCCTCTGCTACATGTTTTGAATCAATTGATGGCACGGCTACCGCCTCTCCCCACATAGAACAAGTGTCCACCAGAGTAAGGATGTAACTGTTCCTCCTCTTTCTGTGACCTGGTCTGCACTGTCGCCATGATCACAGGTCTCTCGAGATTCCCCAAGAAGACGTACCTACACCCCAATATCAGAGGGTAGATTGGTTCATCTATCACTGCTGCTCTGATTTCTCCTTCCACATAGCGAGTTTTCACCGTTATCCTTGCGATGGGAAGTGTCATGAGTGGTATGTCCTTAGTCGCCCATTGTATTTCCACTGTTTCTGTGGTATACTGACTTGGGTCCACTAGGCTAGACTTCACAACTGAATCATAATCCAAACCTGTATCATAAAGGCACCTTATGGTGACCCCATTAAAAATAACATCCTCACAAACTGGGGGGGGTGATAAGGTTCCTGCTGTCCATTAGGATTAACCTTTAATCTTTGAGTCCCCGACTTCATTGCAGCAATGTTTGAAGGTTTCCTTCTACAAAATTCGGTGTTATGTTGTCTTTGTTACACCATTTGCACCATCTTTTTCCTTGGTTAAACGGTTTTCTTTCATTATATTTTTGGTCATTGAACTGTGAGTTTCTGTCACGATAGTCATTTCTTGGCCTATCAAAGTTTGTCCTGCCTTTATTACCCTGTTCTCTGTTATCAAATTTACTAAATGGCTGTGGAGCTTTAAAATTTTCTATGTGCTTCTTTTTAGTGCCACTTACCTCTGCCTGGGCTGCCTGATACCTCTCAGCGACATTTAAAACCTCCCCCAACCTCTCTGCACCTTATTCCATGAGAAATTTTCTCAAGTCTGGAGCCATGGACTCTCTTAATTGCTCTATCATGATCATCTCTTTAAGATCTTGGGTCTTCCCCAGAGCAGTCCATTTCTCCAAATAGGTTTCCAGTCTGGCAGAGAATTGGTGGTATGTCTCCCCAGACAACAGCTTGGCATTTCTAAATTTCTTACGATAGAATTCACCATGTTTTTCATATCTTAATAACAAAGCCTGCTTTAGCATGTCATAATTGTCTTGGTCTTCCTTATTCATTTTAGCAAAGCCTTCATAAGAAGTACCTCTCAGTCCCTGGGATAACTTAAGACTCCACCTCTCTCTCTCTAACCCATATGTAGTAGCTGATAATTCAAATCGACTGAGGTACCCCTCGATGTCATCGTCTTTCTTAACAAAATGGTCTAAATGAAACCCCATAGCTGAGGTTGAGGCTCCCTGACTGGGCGTAGCATCTGAGGCAAAAGGGCTGGCACCATTTTCAGGAGCATGGCCTTGTAATTCCAGCTCCCTTAGTCGTAATTCGTGCTCCCTTTGTAACCTTCTATCTTCTGCCTCCCTTTCGGCCTTTTTATCTTCTGCCTCCCTTTCGGCCTTTTTTTCTTCTGCCTCCCTTTCGGCAGTCAATCTTTTATCTTCTGCCTCCCTTTCGGCAGTCAATCTTTTATCTTCTGCCTCCCTTTGCTGTCGTTTTTCTTCTGCCTCTAATCCATTTGCCTCTTTGTCAGCCTCAATCTGCAACCTCTTAAGTTCTTTATCAGCCTCAATTTGTAACCTCTTCTCTTCAGCTAACCTCCTATCTTCCCTTTCAATGTACTTGTCACATTCAGAAGTTACATACTGAATTAAAACCTGACCCTCCATGTTCATCTCCCTTGCCGTTAGCACAGCAGCTGATCTAAATTTTGCCAGGTCAGCCATCATACAAAATAACAATGACCAAGGTAAATCTAATGATATAGTGACTCAGGTAATTCTACTTATATATAATGGCCAAGGTAATTCTAATTAATTAATTACTAAGGTAATTCTACTTATATATAATGGCCAAGTTAATTCTAATTAATTAATTAATTAATTAATTACCACTGGCTGTGAAGATTCACCAACTTTTATTTTCCCCTTTTATTTTAAGGGACACTTTTTAAATTTATACAATCTGTCCCCACTGGTTTAATTCTCCCACCAGGAGATTCTAATATCTTTAATAAACCTAATATCCCTGGACAAGACCCCAATATTGTAGTTGTTTTTGATGGTACTGTATGGTTGTTGTGTTACCTAGTGTAATGTATGAGGTCAGCTGTGAAGGCTCCTGAGATAAATGTAGATGTGAATTACAGAAAGCCCTTCTTACTACCACTTACGACCTCAAACATATCTCTTTTACTATTATGAATGTAGCTACGTTAAAAGTCTAGGGTACTGAAATGTAATGTGTTGTAGTAGAATATAATGGATGGGTTTGAAAAAAAATCGAAAAAAGGTGATTCGTCTTACGAGGACAAAGGACAAAGAAAATAGTCTACGTTACGGCCACAAGGCCTTCGTCAGGAAAGGAAAGAAAGTGAAGGCTAGATAGGACACATAAAAACTAAATAAAATAAAAACTGGGTACTTCCCTGAAGGCAAGAACCGAAATTCTATCAAAATCGCTGTCCTGTTGATAAGCGCGTGGCTGAACAGAAAGCGACTTCCGCCGCCGGATGTACACAATGCATACTAAGAAACTAAAAAACGAAACCGGAAAATAAACTACCCAACGTGATAAAAGTGGGGACTGGAAATAATAAGGGACAGAATGAGTGGGAGATAAATAAATATGAAATAAAAAAATGTATATGGCATACAAATAGAAGAATAGGATAAGAGTGGAAAGAGTAAAATAGAGCAAGAGAGGAGAGGGTGACCTCAGACAAAGGTGTGAAAAGTGTTGAGACCGGCTGGTTTTAGACACCCCATGCGGTGGATAAGACGGTTCTCAAGCTGTTCTCGGCTGGCAGTGTCAGAGGAGCAGGATCGGATCGCTGTGACCTGGATGTCGATGGGACCATGGTGGTCAGGACCATTGAAGTGTATAGCAACTGGTGTGGACTTTTGCTGAGCGATGTCATTTAAGTGCTGGCTGAATCTGTCCCCAAGTCGTTTGCCTGTTTGGCCAATATAGGTTTTGCAGCAACGTTTACATATGATCGTATAAATGACATTGCGCGATTCACACGTGAAGCTACTAGTGATGGTGTACGTAGCCTTAGGAAAGGACACCTTCTGGGTTGAGATGACATACTTGCACGTGTTGCATCGTGTCCGACCACAGGGTAGTGTGCCAAAGTGAGTGGCATTCTCCTTTGGGAGACGGCTGTGAACAAGAAGATCCTTCAAGTTCTTGTCACGTCTATATGCCACCAAAGGTGCTTCACTGAATACTTTTTGGGTCAGAGGCTCTGCTTGGAGGATAGGGAGGTGGCGGAAAAGGATCTGTTTGACAGTAGTACTGTGAGGGTGATGGGTCAAGATTAATTTGACTCTATCCGAAGTGGATTTATGGTGAGGTTTGAGGGCCTCCAGACGAGAGATGGGGAGCACACGTTGGAGAGCAGAGGTGAGAACATGTTCTGGATAAAGTCTGTTACGGAAAAAATCCAACATCTCATTTGCTCGTAAGTGGAAGTCATCGTCGTCTTGGCATAAACGGCGGAGGCGGAGAAGTTGTGAAAAAGGAAGGGAGTCACGACAGGCCCGAGGATGAGAAGAGGTATACAGGAGGTAGCTGTGGGCATCTGTCGGCTTGTAGTATACTGAGGTATTAAGGCCGGAGGGCGTGATAGAAATAGTAATGTCAAGGAAGTTGACAGATACTGTGGAGACGAGGGAGGTGAACTTGATGGTGGGGTGAAAGTGGTTCACAAAGTCGATGAAGCGGTGTAAATCAGTCTCAGACATATCTGTGAGACCTATGCCATCATCGATATATCTGCGGTAAAACCCAGGGAAAGGACCGGAGTATTGTTGCCATATCTGATGCTCCAAGTGGCCCATGAATAGACAGGCATAGCTGGGACCCATCTTCGTTCCCATGGCAACACCGCTAATTTGGTCAAAAAACTGACCATTGAATTCAAAGGAATTCAGTTGAAGGACCAGTTCAGCAAGACGGAGAAGAGTGACAGTGGATATAGAAGGGCAAGTGCGTTGGTCCAGAAAAAAAACTGAAGAGCTCGGAGACCATCAGAGTGGGGAATAGAGGTATACAGAGAGCAGACGTCCAGCAAGAAAAGACGGTAGGAGCGGTCTGCTGGGAGTCGGATAGAGGAGAAAGTTGTAAGAGCGTGATTGGTGTCTTTGATGAAGGAGGGAAGATTCACAACGATAGGCTGGAAAATGCTATCGAGAAAGTCAGAAATGTGTTCAGTAGGACAAGAACAGGCTGAGACAATAGGTCTTCCAGGGTTTTCGATCTTGTGAATTTTGGGGAGCATGTAGAATACAGGCTTGCCCAAAGAGCTGTCATGAATCCTAAGATGAGATGCTTCGGGAGGAAGATCATTACTAGTGATAAGCTGTTTAATCGTGTTGTGTACAATGCGATTGTTAGAGACAGTCGCATCGCTGGTCCTGGACCTGTAAAAGGAGCCATTGGTCAACTGGTTTTTACCTTCACTTAGGTACAAGTCCTTCTGCCAGACGACAATGGCTCCTCCCTTGTCAGCCGGTTTGATGACAATGTCGTCTCTACGGCGAAGAAGGGAGAGAGCACCAGACTCCGCCGAAGTGAGATTGGAATAATGCAATCTACGAGGGCGGAGCTGCTGAATGTCATGGATGGTGTTCTTGATATACAGGTCCAGGGCATGAGAGGCTCCAGGTTTAGGTGTAAAGGGAGGTTTAGTAGAGTCAGAAAAGCGTGCGAAGATGTCGGATTCAGCCTGAGACTGCGGAGTGCTGTCTTTCTCTCTAAAATGGAGCTTCAGCCTCATGCGACGGTGAAACCGATGAACATCCTGGAGGAGATTGTATTGGTCTAGGGTCGGACGAAGAGGAACAAATTTTAGGCCCTTACTAAGAACAGAGCGCTCTCCCTCAGAGAGGGGTAGATCTGGGGGGGATGCAGACTACCTGAGTGCATGATGGAGTGGAGGATGGAGGGGTAGCTATGGGGGTAGGGATGAGACGGGATAGTTTATGGTGTTTAGACGTGGAAAGGAACTCATGCAGCTGCCGGTTCAGTGTGTGGATAGTGGTGCGTATCATAGAATAGAAAGGGAAGTTGTTGGAGGTGAGACAACGTAAGCGAAGCAGAAGCTGGGTCTGTTGGGCACTAAGGTCTGATAAAAGGCGGGAGTGACTGGCGGCCACTACGCGCATACGTTGAAAGCCACATCTGGTCTCAATTCGTTGTAGGAGACGTTGTTCCCTAGGATTGAGTGTACCAGCAGATGGATGAAAATTGGAAGAAAATCCATTAGGAAGAATTTTGTGGTGGAGGCAGGTGTGAATAAAGTGGAGATGGGAGGTGAATCTAGTTTTCTTGAAAGTAACTAACGCAAAGTCAATAGCGACACGGGATATATCAGGAGGTAGGGAGCTAAAGCTGGTGGTAACCGACACACGGAGAGAGTTGATAAAATATTTCAGCGAGGGCATAGTGGGGAAAAGTAAAACGTCCAGAAAATAAAAAAACGTAAAATATGAAATAAATAAAATATAAGACGCTGAAACAATAAATAAATAGGGTAGATTGCGGTAATATAAGGTATGAAGGAAGAATAGGGAAATACGAAAATAAATAGGTGAATAGGATATAAAATACTGAGAAAAGGCGATAGGATAGGATCAGGGAGATAAGCAGGATATGTAGATAGAGATACGAGATAACAGAGACACGGTGCAGTCAAAAAAAAATATATATAATCGAGGAAGTGGAGGGGAACTGCGGTAAGACGTGGAATACGATGGATGGGTTTGAAAAAAAAATCGAAAAAAGGTGATTCGTCTTACGAGGACAAAGGACAAAGAAAATAGTCTACGTTACGGCCACAAGGCCTTCGTCAGGAAAGGAAAGAAAGTGAAGGCTAGATAGGACACATAAAAACTAAATAAAATAAAAACTGGGTACTTCCCTGAAGGCAAGAACCGAAATTCTATCAAAATCGCTGTCCTGTTGATAAGCGCGTGGCTGAACAGAAAGCGACTTCCGCCGCCGGATGTACACAATGCATACTAAGAAACTAAAAAACGAAACCGGAAAATAAACTACCCAACGTGATAAAAGTGGGGACTGGAAATAATAAGGGACAGAATGAGTGGGAGATAAATAAATATGAAATAAAAAAATGTATATGGCATACAAATAGAAGAATAGGATAAGAGTGGAAAGAGTAAAATAGAGCAAGAGAGGAGAGGGTGACCTCAGACAAAGGTGTGAAAAGTGTTGAGACCGGCTGGTTTTAGACACCCCATGCGGTGGATAAGACGGTTCTCAAGCTGTTCTCGGCTGGCAGTGTCAGAGGAGCAGGATCGGATCGCTGTGACCTGGATGTCGATGGGACCATGGTGGTCAGGACCATTGAAGTGTATAGCAACTGGTGTTGACTTTTGCTGAGCGATGTCATTTAAGTGCTGGCTGAATCTGTCCCCAAGTCGTTTGCCTGTTTGGCCAATATAGGTTTTGCAGCAACGTTTACATATGATCGTATAAATGACAGTGCGCGATTCACACGTGAAGCTACTAGTGATGGTGTACGTAGCCTTAGGAAAGGACACCTTCTGGGTTGAGATGACATACTTGCACGTGTTGCATCGTGTCCGACCACAGGGTAGTGTGCCAAAGTGAGTGGCATTCTCCTTTGGGAGACGGCTGTGAACAAGAAGATCCTTCAAGTTCTTGTCACGTCTATATGCCACCAAAGGTGCTTCACTGAATACTTTTTGGGTCAGAGGCTCTGCTTGGAGGATAGGGAGGTGGCGGAAAAGGATCTGTTTGACAGTAGTACTGTGAGGGTGATGGGTCAAGATTAATTTGACTCTATCCGAAGTGGATTTATGGTGAGGTTTGAGGGCCTCCAGACGAGAGATGGGGAGCACACGTTGGAGAGCAGAGGTGAGAACATGTTCTGGATAAAGTCTGTTACGGAAAAAATCCAACATCTCATTGGCTCGTAAGTGGAAGTCATCGTCGTCTTGGCATAAACGGCGGAGGCGGAGAAGTTGTGAAAAAGGAAGGGAGTCACGACAGGCCCGAGGATGAGAAGAGGTATACAGGAGGTAGCTGTGGGCATCTGTCGGCTTGTAGTATACTGAGGTATTAAGGCCGGAGGGCGTGATAGAAATAGTAATGTCAAGGAAGTTGACAGATACTGTGGAGACGAGGGAGGTGAACTTGATGGTGGGGTGAAAGTGGTTCACAAAGTCGATGAAGCGGTGTAAATCAGTCTCAGACATATCTGTGAGACCTATGCCATCATCGATATATCTGCGGTAAAACCCAGGGAAAGGACCGGAGTATTGTTGCCATATCTGATGCTCCAAGTGGCCCATGAATAGACAGGCATAGCTGGGACCCATCTTCGTTCCCATGGCAACACCGCTAATTTGGTCAAAAAACTGACCATTGAATTCAAAGGAATTCAGTTGAAGGACCAGTTCAGCAAGACGGAGAAGAGTGACAGTGGATATAGAAGGGCAAGTGCGTTGGTCCAGAAAAAACTGAAGAGCTCGGAGACCATCAGAGTGGGGAATAGAGGTATACAGAGAGCAGACGTCCAGCAAGAAAAGACGGTAGGAGCGGTCTGCTGGGAGTCGGATAGAGGAGAAAGTTGTAAGAGCGTGATTGGTGTCTTTGATGAAGGAGGGAAGATTCACAACGATAGGCTGGAAAATGCTATCGAGAAAGTCAGAAATGTGTTCAGTAGGACAAGAACAGGCTGAGACAATAGGTCTTCCAGGGTTTTCGATCTTGTGAATTTTGGGGAGCATGTAGAATACAGGCTTGCCCAAAGAGCTGTCATGAATCCTGAGATGAGATGCTTCGGGAGGAAGATCATTACTAGTGATAAGCTGTTTAATCGTGTTGTGTACAATGCGATTGTTAGAGACAGTCGCATCGCTGGTCCTGGACCTGTAAAAGGAGCCATTGGTCAACTGGTTTTTACCTTCACTTAGGTACAAGTCCTTCTGCCAGACGACAATGGCTCCTCCCTTGTCAGCCGGTTTGATGAAAATGTCGTCTCTACGGCGAAGAAGGGAGAGAGCACCAGACTCCGCCGAAGTGAGATTGGAATAATGCAATCTACGAGGGCGGAGCTGCTGAATGTCATGGATGGTGTTCTTGATATACAGGTCCAGGGCATGAGAGGCTCCAGGTTTAGGTGTAAAGGGAGGTTTAGTAGAGTCAGAAAAGCGTGCGAAGATGTCGGATTCAGCCTGAGACTGCGGAGTGCTGTCTTTCTCTCTAAAATGGAGCTTCAGCCTCATGCGACGGTGAAACCGATGAACATCCTGGAGGAGATTGTATTAGTCTAGGATCGGACGAAGAGGAACAAATTTGAGGCCCTTACTAAGAACAGAGCGCTCTCCCTCAGAGAGGGGTAGATCTGGGGGGATGCAGACTACCTGAGTGCATGATGGAGTGGAGGATGGAGGGGTAGCTATGGGGGTAGGGATGAGACGGGATAGTTTATGGTGTTTAGACGTGGAAAGGAACTCATGCAGCTGCCGGTTCAGTGTGTGGATAGTGGTGCGTATCATAGAATAGAAAGGGAAGTTGTTGGAGGTGAGACAACGTAAGCGAAGCAGAAGCTGGGTCTGTTGGGCACTAAGGTCTGATAAAAGGCGGGAGTGACTGGCGGCCACTACGCGCATACGTTGAAAGCCACATCTGGTCTCAATTCGTTATAGGAGACGTTGTTCCCTAGGATTGAGTGTACCAGCAGATGGATGAAAATTGGAAGAAAATCCATTAGGAAGAATTTTGTGGTGGAGGCAGGTGTGAATAAAGTGGAGATGGGAGGTGAATCTAGTTTTCTTGAAAGTAACGAACGCAAAGTCAATAGCGACACGGGATATATCAGGAGGTAGGGAGCTAAAGCTGGTGGTAACCGACACACGGAGAGAGTTGATAAAATATTTCAGCGAGGACATAGTGGGGAAAAGTAAAACGTCCAGAAAATAAAAAAACGTAAAATATGAAATAAATAAAATATAAGACGCTGAAACAATAAATAAATAGGGTAGACTGCGGTAATATAAGGTATGAAGGAAGAATAGGGAAATACGAAAATAAATAGGTGAATAGGATATAAAATACTGAGAAAAGGCGATAGGATAGGATCAGGGAGATAAGCAGGATATGTAGATAGAGATACGAGATAACAGAGACACGGTGCAGTCAAAAAAAATATATATAATCCAGGAAGTGGAGGGGAACTGCGGTAAGACGTGGAATACGATGGATGGGTTTGAAAAAAAATCGAAAAAAGGTGATTCGTCTTACGAGGACAAAGGACAAAGAAAATAGTCTACGTTACGGCCACAAGGCCTTCGTCAGGAAAGGAAAGAAAGTGAAGGCTAGATAGGACACATAAAAACTAAATAAAATAAAAACTGGGTACTTCCCTGAAGGCAAGAACCGAAATTCTATCAAAATCGCTGTCCTGTTGATAAGCGCGTGGCTGAACAGAAAGCGACTTCCGCCGCCGGATGTACACAATGCATACTAAGAAACTAAAAAACGAAACCGGAAAATAAACTACCCAACGTGATAAATGTGGAGACTGGAAATAATAAGGGACAGAATGAGTGGGAGATAAATAAATATGAAAGAAAAAAATGTATATGGCATACAAATAGAAGAATAGGATAAGAGTGGAAAGAGTAAAATAGAGCAAGGGAGGAGAGGGTGACCTCAGACAAAGGTGTGAAAAGTGTTGAGACCGGCTGGTTTTAGACACCCCATGCGGTGGATAAGACGGTTCTCAAGCTGTTCTCGGCTGGCAGTGTCAGAGGAGCAGGATCGGATCGCTGTGACCTGGATGTCGATGGGACCATGGTGGTCAGGACCATTGAAGTGTATAGCAACTGGTGTTGACTTTTGCTGAGCGATGTCATTTAAGTGCTGGCTGAATCTGTCCCCAAGTCGTTTGCCTGTTTGGCCAATATAGGTTTTGCAGCAACGTTTACATATGATCGTATAAATGACATTGCGCGATTCACACGTGAAGCTACTAGTGATGGTGTACGTAGCCTTAGGAAAGGACACCTTCTGGGTTGAGATGACATACTTGCACGTGTTGCATCGTGTCCGACCACAGGGTAGTGTGCCAAAGTGAGTGGCATTCTCCTTTGGGAGACGGCTGTGAACAAGAAGATCCTTCAAGTTCTTGTCACGTCTATATGCCACCAAAGGTGCTTCACTGAATACTTTTTGGGTCAGAGGCTCTGCTTGGAGGATAGGGAGGTGGCGGAAAAGGATCTGTTTGACAGTAGTACTGTGAGGGTGATGGGTCAAGATTAATTTGACTCTATCCGAAGTGGATTTATGGTGAGGTTTGAGGGCCTCCAGACGAGAGATGGGGAGCACACGTTGGAGAGCAGAGGTGAGAACATGTTCTGGATAAAGTCTGTTACGGAAAAAATCCAACATCTCATTGGCTCGTAAGTGGAAGTCATCGTCGTCTTGGCATAAACGGCGGAGGCGGAGAAGTTGTGAAAAAGGAAGGGAGTCACGACAGGCCCGAGGATGAGAAGAGGTATACAGGAGGTAGCTGTGGGCATCTGTCGGCTTGTAGTATACTGAGGCATTAAGGCCGGAGGGCGTGATAGAAATAGTAATGTCAAGGAAGTTGACAGATACTGTGGAGACGAGGGAGGTGAACTTGATGGTGGGGTGAAAGTGGTTCACAAAGTCGATGAAGCGGTGTAAATCAGTCTCAGACATATCTGTGAGACCTATGCCATCATCGATATATCTGCGGTAAAACCCAGGGAAAGGACCGGAGTATTGTTGCCATATCTGATGCTCCAAGTGGCCCATGAATAGACAGGCATAGCTGGGACCCATCTTCGTTCCCATGGCAACACCGCTAATTTGGTAAAAAAACTGACCATGTAGTAGAATATACAAACACACACAGATAATTAATAAGTCTAATACTAATAATAAAATTCTATAACACACTGAACTAACTCAGGCTGTTTTAGTTTAAATATTAAAATTTTCTTTAAATTTATTTGTTCTGAACCAATGTTTTATTTTGGTCAAAACATATGAAATGTTATGGAGTTATAAATGGAATGCATAAATATATGACATAATAAAATGGAATGTGTGTACATAAGTATTTTATAAGACTGGTTAATATTAATTATATTTATAATGTTTCTGGGAAACTATTACTGGATGTGCTGTTGGGGTGGTGTCATCACACCCACTCTGTGACTAGAACAAGCTTTGTCCATTGTCTTATGAACTGTAATAAATGTTATCTTTCCCAAAATTCAATATATTTGTGATGGGGAAATATTTATAAA
Source organism: Oreohelix idahoensis (assembly GCA_024509875.1). Classification (NCBI taxonomy): domain Eukaryota; kingdom Metazoa; phylum Mollusca; class Gastropoda; order Stylommatophora; family Oreohelicidae; genus Oreohelix; species Oreohelix idahoensis. The sequence continues at coordinate 247,568 of JAMPIV010009831.1, read as the reverse complement.
TCTTTAGGAGTATGGTGAATCCTCAGCAGGCCACTAATCACTCATCTTGTCTGTGAATATCTGATGCTGGATTCCGGGGGCCCACTCCTCTCGGTAGCTAGAATACAATGCTAGACTGCACCGACACACTGTTTGACTGCACACACATCTGCTTGTGTAATCTTGATTGCTTATGTGGCACTACCCTAGTGCCACAACAGAAACTCACAATTCTGAAACAAAATTTGTGCGCTGTGTCAGTAATCTATTTACTGCACCACTCGTACACACAGCACAACACATCAACATTACACAGAATGGGTCAGATCTCTCTGACCACACAGCACATCTTACCCAGTTGTTTTCATATAGTACTAGTTCCCCAAGACTGCATTGCATCTGAGATATGTTCAATAGTTTCCTTTTATTCAATAAGATAGGTGATATGTTCCCACTGATCTCAACAATAGATCCGCCCTCCATAGTCTTAGTTAGGCGTCCATATATTTTGTTTGTCTCTAGACCCTGAACTTGGGCTGGGGACCTAGAGCGAACACTTACTTGTCGTAATCATTTTATATGATATAGCAGTATCAATCACTCGAAATATTAAAATATACAAAATAAATGCTTTCATTCTTACCAGAATTCAGAATTGAGAACACAGTTAATTGCTAGCAAAACTCAGCTGAGCTGCTGGCTATATGATGGCGTCCCACTAAATGTATGTAATATCTTCTGGGAAAAACACCACAGGCAATAACCGACTGTGTCCCTGGACAGAATTGTATCAAATGGCAAAAATGCGCTTCTCTGTCCCGCTAATATGATTACATTTGTCCAATCACAGACTTCCTCCCTAACTTTTCAAATCTACAACCAAAAGTCAAATTTCAGTCAGATCTCAGTCAAGTATGTATTATTGTCTGTTGGTCCGTCTGTCTCTACTAGTTTTTTCTTAAAAAACACGCTTGGTTCTAGGACCAACTTCATGCAATATCCTGCACAAATCTGCCTCCTAAGTTTTTTTTAGCCACAATTCTCCACCTTCCCCCTCTCTTTCATTACAGCTTGATTTTTGCCTTTGCGTGTCTCAAGGCCGAAAATTTGAAACTTTAGTGAAAGTATGGACAGTACAGTCGCTAGTCTGATATGAGCAATACAGTCTTTTGTCAATATCTTCCTTGTTATCTAACCGTCTGTATAATTTAAAGTATATTAGTTCTCTGCATAAGATGGGCTATCAAACTAGCTAGGTTTTATATTCATAACTCTATTATTAAGAAAAAACATATTTTTTCTCAAGGGTATTTTTTTTAAATTTGTTCGCGAACCTTCTCTAAGGCGTTTGCCGCTGAATTCAAATAAAACAACCAAGTATCGTAAAACGTCCAAGAAATGACTGTTTCGAATAAGAGCTACGGACTTTTTTTTGTCCATTTCCTTACATTGTGTCAACTAGTGACGTGAATTTTTTTTCTTTTACTACCAATTGCGTCTTTTAGCCTTTCTAGATTCAAACACGTGTTCAGTCATATTTTTCCTTTTTTTTAATCTCCGTTTCCCTCCCGTCTACAAAAGGGTAAACCGTTTCGTCTGCACGTCTAACTAGTTAGTTTGAATGGCGGTAGGAAATGCGGGCATGGGCGAGCATGTCTCCTAGTATCTTACGCATTATTTTTATCCCTACATTTTATCTTTATAATTGGAGATATTTTAACGTTGTATCACGGCAAATTCATCCCAGGAGAGATAATCGTGATTTTGGACAGTACCAAGATGGTCCATCACGTAGTAATTCTCGTTCTTCAAGGAACTGGAGTAAATTTAACAGTCCTCAACATTTTGGTTCCAACAATTATGGAAATTTTGGAAGGGGTAACTACAATAGAAATTATTAACCCTACAATAATTTTTCTCGGAGACAACAAAATCCATCGAATAGATATTTTGATCAAAGGGGACATAGTATACGTGACAATGCTAACTGGGGTTCAAATCAGAACAATAATTTCAATAGAGCAAATAACAATGCTCCCAATAGAGATAATAATCGCGATAAATCACGATATGACGGTAGATCTCCAAATAATAGATCGTATCGCCATGCTAACTCTGCTCAACAAGAGGCCCAGGTTGTTAATGATCAAGGTAACAATAATAATAGTGTCTCTAATGCTACTGCTTGCTCTGCTTTCGATTTCGAGAGAGCATCTCAGTTCCCGGAGTGCACAACTTTGTTCCAACCTACAGCTAAAACTACCTTAAGTTGCGGTCATCCTCTTCCGACTACTCTTCCTGCCTTGTCTGCACACGACGGAAGAGGGTCTCTTACTCTACATAAAGGATTTGTGAATAATAATCCAGTCTCAGTTCTCTTTTATTCTGGATGCACGACTGTTGGGATTAGACAGTCTCTAGTCCATCCATCTTGCGGTACAGGTAATATGGTGAAATGTGTGATATTTGGTGGGACAGTTGAGACTTTTCCGACTGCCATAGTGCACATTGCCACATCATTTTTCACTGGTTATATACACGCATGTATGCTCAGAGCGCCTATCGCTGACCTTACTGTCGGACAGATACATGGTGTAAAGGTGTGTACGCCGGTACAAATTGCTGCTTGGGAACGGCAACATAATCTTACTGCCGCCACTATGCCAAAATCTTTTCACCAGGTACATTCTGCTAACGTGATACATTCTGCTAATTTCATGCAATCTTGCAGTATGGATGATACTATTGTTCATCATGCTAATGTTCGGGCTTCTTTTAGCCCAGTTCGACATACCTCAGTACGTCGTTGCTCTAACTCTGATTCTTCTTTAACTACTGTTATAGAAGAAGATCCTTCAGTTTTGTCTGATACACACACTAATTTTATAGCTGCGACTGAATCTACATCCAGTCACGTTAATTGCAACTTCTTTGATGCAATGACTAGTGTTTTCTTTGTCCCATGTACGGACTTAATTGTTAGTACATATTTATACCTTATGAGTTTCTTTAGCTTTCTTGCTGGACCGGTTAGCTCAGTATCTTCGTCTTTTACGACTTTTTGTCGTACTTACTGCTTTTCTTTTAAACTTCGACGTAGGTCCAAGTTAACTACTGTCTGTTTTTGCATCTTTATTGTATGCTTCTTGCTTTTTTCTTTGCCCAGTACACAGGCTATAACTTCAGTTCAATCTTCGAAATATACGCCTTGGTCAACTGCATTTCCTGTGTCTTGCGCAAAATCTCAGATTGTCAGCCATAATTACACTCTTACTCATCATTACACTCAACATGACGTTAGTATCATTTGTATATTCGCGACTTTTCTCTACATAAATTACATGCTGCTATTTTTCTCAGATACTTTTATGACCATGTTTAATTCATGATCCTAAGTTCGTCTCTGCTACTTTCTCGGTTACCCTTTCTTGTGTAACTTGAGAAAGGTTTGATTAACATCGTACAGGGGTCGGAAGTTTACACGGCCACATTTGATAGGTTAAAATTGAAATTAACTGTTGTATTTCATAAGATCCTACCTTTACCAAACAGAAATTTTCATTTGTGTTTTTTCACAGCGACGGCTTTGCGATGAGAGTCAGAGCTGCTATATTGATTGAGTAGGCTGTGGTATTTATCGCAAGATTTGCTGTTCCTATGAAACCAGTCGGCAGTTTGACGCCACACTAGATGTTTCGATATCTTCGTGTTCATAGGATGTTCCAAGACTACTGGAGTTTTCCTTTGCTATGCAACTTTTTTAGGATAGTAGATAGTATTGTATAGTATAGAACATTATATAGTATTGTATTAGGATATGGCATAACTTCTTTAAGATAGTATGTAGGTTCATCTTTATGCACCATTTCATTACCATATTATTTTTATATGACTGTGTTTTGATAATGCACCATTTCATTACCATATTGTTCTTATACTACTGTGTTTTGATAGACGTTGAGCGGGTGACGATTGTAATGATCATACTATTGTAACTTAACTTATTATTACAATACATATCGGGATTGTGCATTTAAAAAAGAAAAGAAATAAAGACAAGAGAAAAGGTGATTTTTTTTTCTCTCTGACATTGTAATGATTTTTTTTTGCCCAGCGCTTGATTGTGCGCTAGGGGTAACTATGTATAGCGATATTAGTACATTGAAAAAATGTTTTTTCTGAGGTTGTGATGTATTTTTTTTTTTGCCCAGCGCTTGATTGTGCGCTAGGGGTAACTACGCATAGCGATATTATTAATTGATGTCTATAATAAGTTTATCATTGGTACTTTATAAGTTTATTAACTTGGTTATCATGCATATTATGTTATTTTTAAATGATACCTAGTTATTTGTCTTTTGGTATAAATATGCATTGTTTAACATATTATTTACCATGATATATCATTGTCTGCTCATTCTTCTTATACTTTATCTGGTCTTTTTACTTTTCACTTATGATGTCATAGGTAGTCTATACCTGATATACTTCATATTTCTTTGAATTTGTTCATCTTCGTATGCTTATCTCATTATCTTTCTATACTTCATTTTCTTTCCCTCTTTTGTTCTTTTTTGATAACACGACTTAACATAGTGTAATCCTTATGTGTAGATATTATGATTGCATCGACCTCAATTTTTTTTTTGTTCGATGTATTTTTTTCAACACAAAAAAAAAATCATATCATTCCCCCCCCCCCCCGGGGGGGGGGTCGGTGAAGTCTGTTAAGTCATATTTTAATTAAGGGGAGTTAAGTGTTAAAGACTGGAATGTACTGGTCGGATTTTTGTACACGCTAGTAAACACGCTCTGCGTGATGAGATAATTTTTTAGTTGAGGGGTTGTATGCGGAGTAATGTTTAAACTGTTACCTGACTAGTTGTTACTTTGTTTAAAGATAGGATAAAGAAACTGATCGAACGTTCTATGAATTAGTTTTGGGGGGAAAGGCGGATGAATTCAGCTCACATCTCAAGCTGCGAATTCGCGCTTGAATGAATTTGTACTGAGCTGTTTTGAGCAGCTGATATTTCGGGACAGTACGTTTTCTGGCAGAGCTTGGGAATGGACGTGTTCCATTTCGCTAGTGTGTTCCAGCATATTTCTTTTGTGAAAGGGGGATCTAATAGAGATTGAAAATATTTTCAGGCCATGGATTGTAGGCCATTATATACCTTCATATTCCCGAAGACGGATTTTTGAAGTTCGATAGATTATTTAAGGGAATGTTCTTTCTCCCAGGAGATGTATTATTCAGGCCTTGTAGTATGTTGATCCAGGCTATATTATTGTAAACTGTGAGGTATGCAGTTCCTTTCTTGAATGGATATTTTGCCCTGATGTTATGATTATGAGCTGCTGTGCTCCGCAGCCTTTGTGCTTGGAATTTTTGTACCAGTAACTGAGTCGTATGAATTTTCTTACTGATGTCTGATGATCTGTAATGAACTGTTATCGATGACTATATACCTTTGGATTATGCACTCAATTGCCTATGGATATTTTTGCTTACCTGATGTGTCCTGATTTGCCATGAACTGTAACCTGTGAAGTGTGCTGTCCCAACGTCAATGTTGCAGTGTTAATAAACTGTGAAACGTTACAGCGTGTTCCAACATTCCCTGACTTCTACGTTTGCTGTGGTGTGTGATTACAGTCTGTGTAGATGAACGAACCCTTATCATTCGCGTATGCAGATATACCACATTACACACCTGTCGGCCATCTGTAAGCCCGACCATAAGCTGATTGCCTTCATCGGCGAAAGATATTAACATTGTCTTCCTACGCCACTTAAGATTTAACACTAGACGTGTCATTGAGTGTCTACGAAGCTGGTCCCTCGTCTTAAAGCTCAGGCTGCTTTTCCCTTCTTGTTCCTACTGGTACGACCAACAACTATGATAAAAGAATAGAAACAAAACGCTCTCCTGATTATTGCTTTTTCCGACACATAGTTATGGGTCTCTTTCTTCTTTTTCCACCATTCCATCTACCTCAGACTTTAGCCTCGATGAGAATTAAACTTAATCCCTCGAGAGAAAACTTTCTTTACAATTAAATTGTATAGTGTTATATTTACTTTACATTCAAATAAAAGGGTTAATAGTATAGATAGAACATGTTTACGTTAACATATACACTGATTGAAAAGCTTTGAAACTTTCGTCGGCTGCGCGCTCGTGTCTCAGTGTGTTTCCTTAGTTGGGAAGGGCGACGGAACGAACGGAATAATTTGTCTTCTCTTTGTTATTTTCACAATTGCCCCCACGGCTGGCGTTGTGGATTAAAAGTTGCTACCGTAAGTGAAATGGGTTCATTTTCGATACAAGACAACAGGAAGCTGAGACGCTTGGGAGTCATGACGCAAGTGGGCCCGCCCCCTTAGAGTGTAAAGGAGTAATCGGGCCGAAACACTTGTCGGATGGGGGGACTTCATCTGATGATCAGATTGCTTCCTGTTGTATCGCTCTGTAAAGAGTTTCCTATCATCTTATTTTAATGTGAATATGTTTACACAGACATTTATTCTGGTTTGAAAATGTAGAAATTATAATTAGAATGTACATCATCTCTTTCATCTTTTTCTCCCTGCTCTATTAGGAGCTTGGGACTATATATGCTTTTAGTTCTCGTTAAGAAACTAGCAATAAAGCAGTCACCGTTCCTTGAAGTGGAGGTTCATGAAATCATCATTCTATATGATGAGGGTGCCAATCTCAAATGACTTGGACATTCACTAACATATTTCACATATTAATATTCACATGGCAATATATACATATTAGTTCACATGTTAGTAATGAAAAACATAAAATTCAAAATGCATAACTTATGCCAATCCTGGAGCACAGACTTTTTGCTCATATGAATAAAGGCAGTGGTAGATGCTTCTTACACGTATACTTGGGGGTCGTTATTTTAATAATAGATTCCCTCTGTGACTCCGTGTTTTCAGTTTTCTCAGATTTCCGGTTGTCCTTGTTCAAATGATAGTGTCTTCCTGGTTAAAATTTCTCAAGATGCTCCACCCACGTCCGGCCTGAGAAATAGAATTCTGAATTATAACTTCTGGCAGTCTTGTTTCGTCTTGGCGCGAGGTGAAATTTTCACAGTGAATTAAAACTGCAAAACAGGTTAGGTTATATTTCCGGTTCTCCCCGCATTTTGTTTGTAACGATGCTAGTAGAGCGCCAATAGTGTCAAACATGCGTGTTGTGCGGGGTAATTTCAAAATGTTTCGACCTGGACAAATTTGCGCGTAATGCAGAGGTCATCTATCCCATATATGGAATGAAAACATCCGATTGCTTTGCATGCAAACTCACCAACACATCTGTAAACTCATACGACAATGTGTGTAAGATGTAACATCTTATAACTTTCATAACAAGTAATGTCTTTGTGAAAGTCGGACAGAGAACGAGTATGTCATTCGTTTCCGCCGCGTGCATGTACTACGCGAAAACAAAGCAGGCCCATATGGCTTTACCTGTGCTAATCTCAGCAAAGTTGTGCCGCGCCTAGCAAGTGTGATGTATTATCACCAACAAGGAGTCTCAAATATTTTGACAATATCAAATATCTGCTTGATACGAACAGAAAGAAATGTGTCGACCCGAAAATTCCAGGTTGTCAGTACGTACAACAATTGAAAATGAGTACTGCCGTAGTGAACAAGAGAACGACCCATAAGTCATTTTGTGACACTCCCTATATGTTAACACAATTAGTAAAAAGAATAGCTAAGTAAACTGTATGTACTGAAATTGGAATAAATGACAGAGGTTAGTGAGAAGGACCTTTTTGAGGCCATCACATTGATAAAGCGTTTTGCTGTGATGTTGTTACTGCTTTCATCAGGTTATACTGGGCACATAAATGAATGGTCAACTCGTTCCGACACAGTGCTGACATCGAGTGAGAATGTAGATGTCATAGACGCGAATGTGTGTACAGTTCTGTTGAGTTGACAAGTCACTCACTCAATCATAGTTAGAAGTCAATAAAGGGTAGACTGCTGATGACGTTTCATACATTTAATAATGGACGTACACTTCGACATCACGATTACAGTCATTTGAACAGGTTGGCAAAAATTCATCGTATACTTGAAAAATGGGTGACAATATTAGATGTACATTCAGGTAGTGGTAAATATAATGGAACGATAATTCCACAATAATTGAAACTGCAGTTTTATACTACGCTGTACTCACAGCGAAAAATCCGTCGACATTTTAAATTCAGCACTGTACAGGCATTTCACACTTCCCAAAAACACTGTCTTGACCTCCCCGGTCAAAACGCCCGGAACACTCTCCCTAGATAACACACTCGTTCCGCTCAAAAGCAGTCACGAGACTTCCTCACGGTCAACACAACTCAGTCAATAAATCATCTGCGGGCTAGCCGCGAGCTATTCTCGCTCCGCTCAAAACATTACAGAATAAATATATCTCACACTTTGAGATGATCAGCGTTTTTCCACGCTATCTGTAATCTGTCTCTCGAAACTACCACGAGATATTTTCAAAACAATTCAATAGCTACAAGCAAACAAGTGCTCCAACTCAGAATCTATCTTGGCTACTAATATACCCAGATTTACGTCCCTTACACCAGTTCTGTTCTTATCATCTTACCTCACCCCCAGAGAAAAAAATTGATTCTATCAATTTTTTTGACAAATACATTCCCCAAAACCAAAAAAGATTAAGAGGACAATGAATCTCTAACATATGCGTATAAGAATTACCTTAAGTTAAGTTAAAATAAGACATCTACAAAATATAAGCATTAAGTGAAATGTAAAAATGAAGTATCCAATGTAATCAATTAAGCATACCAAAAATAATGCATTACAAAACCAAGTTAAGTGAATACAGCACAACTAAATAGGAAACAACCGTTAGTATATGAAAGACAGACATCACATTTGAGAGCTGTATCCAGGCCCAAGGAAAACTTATTCAGTATCAGTTAAACTGGGAACTGTTAACTCAAGTGACAGTCGCAAGTCAAGGAATTTATTACTCAAGATTATGAGATGTCATGATATACAGTGGCGTCTGTATACCAGTACAAGTAATCATCTGGCAGTATGAACGAGCGGTGTACCTCCTTTCAACGAAATTGACAGACGGTGACCCATTTCCTGCTTTCCTGTGCGTGTGTTAGCACGTAGCGTGCTGAATCGAGGACCTGAGCGGAATCAAGGTGTCAAGTTCCAATGCCTTTCTATTGTCGAATGTTTTACCATTGAACTTTGTGATATCCAGAGTGCCCTACGGGAAAGGGACAATTGTTTAAAAGTTACTACTGAAGTGAGTAAACTACACGAAACAGTCTCTAAACTCGCAAATGAGTTAGATAAGTCCAACACGGTAGAATATAACAGTGGGAAGTTGACAGGTTGTTGGTAGACAGTCAAGTTTAACTAAATGTGAAGTGTTTTTGAGGAGTCGTTTGCAGATTATCTCAAGTCAAAAGTCACGGAGGTTGCTGTGCGGTGTTTCCTGTGTGCTGATGCTGTGTTGAGCGCATTCTACACTTTGGCAAGAACCTGAAGAGAAGAAAGTCTATTTCGTGTACCTTTCTGCGCTGGAACGTTTTTATCTGCAGAACTTTGTGATATCTGGTGTGTTGGCGGAAGGGACGGAAGTATATTAAGATAAGTGATTTTGTTCTGTGTAGATTGTGCCACTTTTCTGCATTTCAGCAAGTCTGCCTGTACTATCCATCGCTATTTCCTGTTGATAATTATATCGATTAATTATAGAATATGATGATGCATGAGTAATTTTTTATACAGGAATTAATGATACAATATTTGAGATCTAAACTTGACTTGGTATAATGAAAGTTTAATTAAGACATATATGGTTGACTAAGTAAACAAGTCACAATGGATTCTGATACAGATCCGGAGGATATGAGACCTGTATTAGAGTATCTGTTTCAAGAGGGGACAGATTATCAGGGATTAAAAGGCCCAGAGCTTGAGTCACATGTTATGGACAGGTTTTTGGTCTGTGCATCGAGAAGTTTCCAAGTTGGTAAGCGTGGCGAACACTGGTCAGTTCAAAGTGCGGAGATGTGTTTTCTCTGAACTGTCTTGAGCTGTGAGTAAGCTCGTGTGACTAGCCCATGCAATTATCGAGACTGAGTTGTGTTTTTTAAACAGCCGAGTCTCATGTCTTTTTAGAGGGGACTAGTGTGTGAACTAATAGCAGTCTGTTTTTGGGCACCGACGGGAGAGGTTGGCCCTACAATGTGTGTTTTGAGTATGCCTGCGCAGTGCAAAAGTTATAGAGGCCATTATTTGTGTAGGCTTGTAATTCCTGAGTTTTTTGGAGAATTATGTTTGTGAGTATTTTTGAAGAGGTAAGGATCCAGGACTTATGTTTGACTATATAATCGCGCTGAGATGAGTGAAGGCGAGATTACTGCAGACTGCCAGGGAGTGCAGTCTTGCGAGAAATTGCCGCGAGTATTCACCATTTATGTAGTTAGCACGGCGAGGATGATGTCCGTTTGCTAACCGGATCCATTGAGGTGATTTGAGGAGGCCATTATCATTTAAGTAGTTAGCACGGCGAGGATGATGTCCGTTTGCTAACCGGATCCATTGTTATTATTGAGAGGATCCCTATTTATATCAGAGCGCTAATGTCGAGAGCGTCTTTGATGAGGCATATTTGAGGAGGCCATTATTTATTATATTAGCACGGTGATGCCGACCGTTGCTGAGGGGATCCAGTATTGATATTATATAGCGCTAATGATTATGAGAAGTGGAGATGTGACTGGAGTACTGTATTATTGTATTGCTGTGACTTGTAGTTTGATTATGACTGTGTATTATATGTTAACGTAACGTGTTGTGGTGTAATAAACGTTATTAACTTTCACCTGCCGTTACACCATTCCATGCCTCTGATGCGTGTACCTGTAGTGTGTGAATGTACCCACGCACACTGACTGCAACATTTAACATGGTAGGAAAACAGTAGTCGTGACAGTGATAACGCATGACCATAAATAGCCTGGGTGGCGAAATCTATGTCAACAAACAGATTGAATTCACTAACAGTATCTCGTGTGTAGCAGTGGTATGTTAGTCTTAGAGAATTTGATATTTTCGACATTCGCGTGATATAAGAATTATGTTCTGCTCTGTGTGGGCGCATGAACGTTTTAAGCATTAACTAAACACCCACTCTCATTATATCATGAATAAATCTACCGGTTACATATATTGATAGTAAAAAAACTGACGGTTACATCTATTTGTTTTCTTCTCTTTCCATGAGATACGCCACATTCTTCTAAATATCCACATTTCAAGAGCCTCAATTCTTTCTTCCAAATGCTTATTCATCGTTCATGTTTCTGCACTATACAGAAATGCAGAATATATATAACACTTTAACAGTTTTAATTTGTGTACACAGGATGGTAACAGCAGACTCCCGAAAAAAATTTGGTTCATTTTTGAAAAAGAAAAGTGTACAGAGGATGTTATTATTATTTATTATTTATTATTCCTTTGACCGCCGACCGACTAAGCAGTCTTCGGCCATAACACCTTGCGGCGTCATTAGGGCAACAAGAAATCGTCCGTTGTTCCGTCACACCTAGCGGCGTATATTGGTACAACAGACTTTTAATTGTTGTTTCTGTGATCAATGTGACAAGCAAGCGGTAGATCAATCCGCTGTGCCCCGAACTTGCCCTCATGTGTACTCTACGTACAGAGGATGGTAACAGCAGAATTCCGACAATTTTTTTTTTTTTTTTTTTTTTTTATATAAAAAAAGTGAACACAGGATGGTAACAGTAGAATCCCGACACAATTTCAATCCATTTATTGAGAAAAAAAAGTGTACACATGATGGTAACAGCAGAATTTCGTTATTTTTGAAAAAAGTGTACACAGGATGGTAACAGCAGAATTCCGAGTAAACTGAATTCCGAGTGAAAAAAAGTGTACAGGATGGTAACAGCAGAATTCCGACCATTTTGAAAAAAAGTGTACACTGGATGGTAGCAGAATCATCTCATCTCATCTCATAATCGTACCCTCTTCTACCCCGTGAAACGAAGTGTAGAGGGGACCCAAGTGCACAAGGCCCATGGGCAGGACATGTAATCGAAGTGACTTGGCAAACAGGTGATTAGCCCATTGTGCCCGAACTTGCCCTCACGTGTACTCATATTCGCTATAAAACCTCTGAACCATCGAGACGTCATTCCAGCCAAAATGGACAGAGCCTCATATACCCGAAGGTTTCGAGGGATGTCCTTCCTCATCTGCACAAAGGCATTTATAGAGGAACTCTCAGGACCCGTAGGTCTGAGGAAAGGAGCAAAATCTGTGACGGGCACAGCAGTCTTTGGTACTGGGAGGTCCCCACTCAGAGTGGTGCACCACACACAGTCAGTAAAGACAAAGGTCGCCTGCGACGGTGAAAGAGTCCCGTATTGTTATTTTTCGTCACTACCTCCCCGTGCCGGGAGTGGGTAAGTTGCGCGCCTGCTGCCTTCCTTGGATGTGGTAGCCGTTTCTCATGCTCCCTCTCCGGAATCGAACCCTGATTCCCCGTTACCCGTTACAAACATGGTAGGCATGTCACGTACCATCGACATTTGATAGGGCAGACATTTGAAAGATGCGTCGCCGGCACGGTGCAGAATCCCGATACAATTTTGTCAATTTTTGAAAAAAAAAGCATACACAGGATGGTAAGAGCAGAATTCCGAGTCTTTGGGAAAAAAAAGTGTACACAGGATGGTAACAGCAGAATTCCGATAATTTGTCCATTTCTGAAAAAAAAGTGATATTATTGTCAGGCCATCGGGTATAATTTGCCAGTGGATTGAGTTTTCCATTGTTGCAGTTCTGGTTCGCCATAGTGAGCGATTTTCAGTACCAAGTTTGTATAGTACTAGTATACTGTCATGTGTGAGATTAATTTGATATATTAATTCGAGAAGTGTCTCGGGCAGTGTTATATGTATTCCATACTGTTTTCAGCCGTGTGTGGCTATACTGTGTGCAGTGTTCTATTAAAAGGGAATTCTTGTAGAAAGTGTTATCTTTCTGTGTCACCCATTGTATGTTGTGGTCTTCTCCTAGCGGAGCGAGCCAAGTCTTAAAGTATTGTCATTATTAAATCCACAGCATTAATTGGTAGTTGACACACACCGTGCGTTGCGCACTTTTTTTTATGGCGCGAGTTACTATTTTGAATATAAGTTTATAAACTAATAAAAAGGTATTGAATCAGTTTTACAAATAACAGTTCACATGAGACAAGGGACGTTTCGGGTTTTACCCTTCGTCAGCCACAAACAGGTGACAAAGACAAGAATTACATATAGTAATAGGTACTACAAAAACATACGATGATAAGAAACAATACAAAATGAGCGATACAAGCACAAGCCCCTTAATTTAGTTACTATTTTGAATGTGACCGACCGACGTAACATACATCGGTAATTATGTTAGTTGGGATAATGGAATATTGTATCGTAAAGTTGTGGAAAATCTTGATTAGTTTTAAAATTTTCGTAGCAGAAAGATACTTTACACAACAACGTAGGTGTAATTAAAACAAACAAACAAACAAACACAAAAGCCAAACAAAATAAAGAAATGTAAGAAGAAATTTTCTTGATCATAAATGCACTGTAAAATAAGACATAACAAAGTCAATTATTAATAAAAACTGTAAACAATTAAGAGATATTCTGGGTTCAACAAACTGTACATTAAAAACCTATATTAAAACAGACACATTTTTACAGATAGAAAATCAACAGGCGAAAACGAATGCTATTAATCAACATTCGATTATAGTTTTCTCCATCCAAGACCATAACGGTGCCATATATTATAATCGTTATAAAAGTTGCCATTTATTTGAATGAAACATGAGTAGTCCAAAAATGAACAGATTACATACCTATGACCACAAGTGAGCAGACAATTTCAAATATTAGATAATAACACAGCATTAGACGAATTTTTAAAAGACGAGATTAAATTTTTAAAACCAGACACAAGTTAACAGACGACTGTAAATACGACATACTTTTAGAGAAGAGATGACACAATATTTCCATAACAGACACCACATGACGACTGTATAAAAACGACATAATAACACAACATTAGGCGACTATAAATACGATACAATAACACAACATTAGAGACGAGTTTAAAATGACATTACAAATCTATAAATTACAGCAGTTAATAGATGAATTTTAATACGACACAATACCAAAATACAATGCACGACCAATTTAATTATAATGTAGTAGTCATATGATTTATAAAATCCGGTTATGGCGCATAATACAACAGTTTACAGCACGTTATATTCCTAGAAGAAAAGAACAACATGATATAGTAAAATATATGGGCATCAGAAGTTGTGTGCATGTCCATGTGTCTTTTACAACACTCGACATATCCGTGGATAAGAGATGTTGGAATTATCAAACTACGCACATCACCACCATTTATGCAGGCTCCACAAAGATCTCTACCATCGTAGGAAGCCTGCACCAAATATTGGTATGTTCTTGTAGCAGTGGTTTCTGTAATAATGTGTTTTACATGATGGCTTTGTCAACCCCATGCCCAAACTCGTGTTTAGTGGCCTTGTACGAGTGCCTGACTTGAATGTAGTCCAATTCTTTCTGCTTGACTTGAGCGATCCTCTGGAACTATACGGGAAGTCGTACATATGACATAGGAGATGAAAGCAGAAACCAGTCGCGTTGGCCAGTAGTACGTTAATATCATCTAAAAGGTTACAGAATAAACAAATGGAAGTCACAGCACTCATAGCTGGCATTAAGTGCCCCAAACTGAGAGAATGGCGTGCCTAAGTCTATATTTAGTTTAACAATTTCAATTAAAACATACAAGCATAACTAATTCGATTTTTAACAAATATCCACCCAAGTTTAAAGGTCAGAATGTACTTTGTAAAAGTGTCCGTTATTTCGTAGTTGGCCCCATTTCTGGGATCATTTGTAGTTCATCTAGCAGTTTATATTACATGATGTAGTTGCCAGCAACATGCGCAACCTCACATTAGTCGTCTCAAAGTGAGGGAGCAGAGACTCTAGTTTTTGTTTGTTTGTCTCATCAGATACCTTCTAGAAAAATAAGGGGAAACATATATACTGCTGGGTGTTAAATACTTGGGCTACCATTTTTGGCGATCAGAACATCAATTCTGCTAAAACATGAAGGCCACAGGTTAAATTAAGGATGTCTCTGTGGTTTCTGCCTAACGATCTGTGTACAACTTGACACCAGTCAGACAAATCTTCATTTTTATAACAGCATCAACATTTTGTAGTTGTTGTATTATGTGTTTGCTTTGTTGAGACACTAACGGATGTAAAGTTTTATAGGAGTTGGCTGCCCTGCCATTGTTAAGTTGAACTTTTTCACCTGGCGTCCACGAATAGACTAACACACCAATAACAAGACACGGTTGTACATTGTTTGCTCTACTCCAGTCTTCTCTATCTCAGTGCAGAAGATTCTCTTTATGCACACACAGCGCTCGATTCTTCCGCTCAGAAGTGTCTTTCCATCTGATCCCAATTCTGTTATGTCCACCTTTCTTACGTTTATTTTTTTTTTCTTCGTGATTGCCTTTTTGAACTTGCAGTGAATAACCATATTATGCAGTCTTCCTATCTCTGCTGTTGTCAATTTTCTTAATATTTTAACATCTCAGTATGTTTCCCCTGCACTACCAATTACTTAGCGGTACAACTTTGTGCTGTTTAATTATGTGTCCTTCTTCTCCATGTAGTCAACAACTGTTACCTCCTGTTTTTTGCTACGCATATGACAACTGGTTCTATTTATCTCGTCTCTTCACTGTTGGGGGGAGGGGGGGGGGGGTTACTTGTGAACCATTTATTTAACTCGAACCCACACGTTCCATTTTTAGCGAGTATTATTTGTTAAAAAACGTCACAAACTTTCTAATATAAAACAGTTGTCCTCAGGATCAAACTGGCATGATACCACGCTCATACATACAACCATGTTAGTTATTGTTCTTATATTTGGAGAAATTACACATCAATTGGATAGTGCATTCATCTTCCAGGATGCATTTTATAATTATGTGTCAACAGACACACAGACAAAGCTTATTTAAGCAGAAGTTGGATAAGACTAAGTATTGTGTGCTGGGTTGCATGTCTGAGTGTGTCTTGAAAGTCTGATACCCAATCTCTCTGATATAAATCTAACAGAATAATTACTGCTTGTGCATTCGGTAACATAGCGACCACGCAAGGCATTTCTATTCGTAAAGCTGCGACAGAATAATGGAAACTATTAAACTTGACCAGTATGGGACTTGGGATGCATGGGTTGCTTTGATTCTTGTTCCGTAGGCGGTCTGTCCTGTCGCTGAAAAACCATTCTCTTAAGTACTTTTAATTTATCTAGACTGCCACAGGCATTGCATGGAATACCAACACCAAGATAGAACAGAAATATGGCAACTGCAATACCGGCAACCAAAAATCGTCCCCACAGTGGAAACTCCACCATTTCCTGTTTCCGTTCTTCTTCAGCTCTGGAAAAACTTTGTTCCGGCCTAGAGATTGTCTCATGTGCTGCTGTCTCATGTGCTGGTGTTTCTTCTAAATTGTCAGCTGATCCGATCTTGTTGGAGCTGACCTTGTTAGCTGTCTCATCACTTGTGACATTGCTTCCACTTTCGTGCCCTTCTGAGGAGGCAGATCTTCCTGATTTTTGGAAAGAGAACAGAAACGCAATTGTAAAAAAAGTTGGTATCACTCGGAATATGCTAAACTAATGGTCACAGTTGGTATCATTAGGAATATGATAAACTAATGGTCACAGTTGATATCACTCGGAATATGATAAACTAATGGTCACAGTTGGTATCACTCGGAATATGATAAACTAATGGTCACAGTTGGTATCACTCGGAATATGATAAACTAATGGTCACAGTGGTATCACTCGGAATATGATAAACTAATGGTCACAATTGGTGTCTCTAGGAATATGATAAACTAATGGTCACAGTTTGTATCACTCGGAATATGATAAACAAATGGTTACAGTTGGTATCACTCGGAATATGATAAACTAATGGTCACAGTTGGTATCACTCGGAACAGGATAAACTAATGGTCACAGTTGGTATCACTAGGAATATGATAAACTAAGGGTCACAGTTGGTATTACTGGGAATATGATAAACTAATGGTCACAGTTGGTATCACTCGGAATATGATAAACTAATGGTCACAGTTGGTATCACTCGGAATATGATAAACTAATGGTCACAGTTGGTATCACTCGGAATATGATAAACTAATGGTCACAGTTGGTAGGTAGAGTAGACTTATATATTTAAGTGCGTTTATACAGACAGTCAGAAAAATAGGTAGACAGACAGACAAATATGTAGAGAGTGAGACAAATAGGTATACAGTCAGACAAATAGCTAGACAATCAGACAAATTAGTAGATAGTCACACAAATAAGCTAGATGGACAGACAAATAGCTAGATAGTTAGACAAATAGGAAGACAGTCGGATAAATGGATATACATCAAGTGTAAACACAGACAAAACTCAACAGATAGCCAGGGCAGGCAGATAACCAGATAGAGACTGAGACAATTATGTTTATTGGCAGTAGTTAAATTGATGGTTCGTAGATTAACTAAAGTACAGAGAAAAGACGACAGATAGACATGCAGACAGACGTACAGGCATACAGACATACAGATAGATAGATAGATAGATAGATAGATAGATAGATAGATAGATAGATAGATAGATAGATAGATAGATAGATAGATAGATAGATAGATAGATAGATAGATAGATAGATAGATAGATAGATAGATAGATAGATAGATGGATGGATGGATGGATGGATGGATGGATGGATGGATGGATGGATGGATGGATGGATAGACAGACAGACAGACAGACAGACAGACAGACAGACAGACAGACAGACAGACAGACAGACAGATAGATAGATAGATAGATAGATAGATAGATAGATAGATAGATAGATAGATAGATAGATAGATAGATAGATAGATAGATAGATAGATAGATAGAAAGATAGATAGATAGATAGATAGATAGATAGATAGATAGATAGATAGATAGATAGATAGATAGATAGATAGATAGATAGATAGATAGATAGATAGATAGATAGATAGATAGATAGATAGAAATGAGCAAAGATTAGACTGAATTTTTTACCTTTCCTGTTTGTTTTAATACGTCGCGAGCGTAGGGAGAGGGGTAAAACGCATACCGCATGATCCACTATCTGGACAGCTATCAACCCTTGCAAGCAGCAGAATGTATCTCTGCCTGGGGTGCACCCCCGGGCTGCCCAGTTGCCATTTTTACAGACCGAACAGCTTTCACATTTAGCTCTTTTTTCCTGCTCCGAGTCACGGGCTCTGAAAAACCCTTGCCGGCAGACGACACTGTTATCCGACGTAGAATTGCCACGTCTAGCAACAACCTCCATTGTGCTAGGCTGAGTATGGTTCTTGCAGCTCTCACAGACGTGACTGTCATAATCCATGAATGTCTTAGCAGGACAGGTGACACATGTGTACTTGTCAAGGTCATTGTAGGACAAATATTCGCCTTTACTACAGAGTCCGTCCTTCAACATTTGACAGGGCTGATGAACTACCACCGATAAAGCGACGCTGTAATGCAAGCAGACTGTGAGGAGGAGTGTCATGTCCCTCATGTTGCTGAAACGAAATGAACAATCTAGTGAGACATTGAGGAGAACGGTAAGGTCATAATAATGGGGAAAATAATGAGCTGATAATAATGACAAACTGATTATTGCAAGGTGTTATTGTGACTTGTGCATAGGTCATACTGCATGTGTAATTGAAGGTGATGGTATGTTCAGAAGAAGGTGCGCTGATGAAGTCATTCAGCTAGGTCGGGCTTACACAGGTGGCCGACATGGCGTGTGTGTATAGGTAAGGCAATATACGCGAATGGGTGTAGTTCTTGACCAACTAATCACATCATACACACTCTTCATACCACATGCAGAAGTCATGGAGCGTTGGAACGATATGTTGCATTTCAAACGATTTATTACGATAACATCACATTGATATCAAACAAACGTACTGTCATTAGGACAAGGTTCAAGCACAACAACATCATGTAGTTAATATTAGTTTCCTGCATCCAATACGACAGAGACTCTGGCAAAATATAGCCGCATATATGGCGGGCTTCAGAATATCAAATGTACTCTGTGGTTCCTCTGCCAAAACATGCCATGTAACTCTTTAGCAATATATATATATATATATATATATATATATATATATATATATATATATATGTGGCCTCAAAATCTCTTTATAACATCAGCGCTATTCCTACCAGCAGACTGTGGGTATCACAGTGCTAATAATATATATATGGACTCTTAAACTCCAGTAGACCGCACCAGGAGTAAGCCACCTCAATATCAGACAACCACCTTGGGCTTGTAACATCATAACGATAAGTTCTTGGCTACAAAATAGTATACAAAGTACTTTTACCTTTACTGCCATCTAGGAATAAATCACTTAAACATACGCCATCCTAGGCTATCAGAAATATATCAGGGGAAAACCTCAGACATTTTTATCGCACAGAAACTCTGTTCCCCGATCACACAGTCAGAGAAACAATGGCTGACCCCTTCTCAGCTCAGAATGCCCAGGCCGACTGTCCCGCCAAACCAACACGCATGCGCCGATAATAGCGTGACGTGAGTTTAGCTCACTGCTCTAGAACAATCTACGAACAGAAAATCTTAAATGACCAAATAACAAGCCAAGGGAGATAACAACTAAATCAGACCTGTCTCAAAAAGTATTACAACCTGTTAACTCCCTTAGACCATAGTCTAAAAAAAGTTTACATCCATAGCTTAAAACAAACTGACTTTAACAGTCTACCGCACCCCCCAGGGAAAAAAATGATAACATTTTTTTTTGGAAAACATACATGGAATAGAAAAACAAATGAGGGCGGTAGCATACAAGTATCGACACATAAGTATAACCTAAATAAAGTCAAAAACACAAGAGGGATAAGAGTACCCAAAAGGAATGCAGATAGAGCCATGATATCATTAGAAAAACTAGAAAAGGGACGAGTGAACAAAGACAAGGTGGGATACGAAAGAAAATACAAAGGGTGTAGGGAAGCAATGCTCTAAGAATGAAGAAGACAAAAATATGACATGGTAATCAAAATCAATGCATAGCACATATAAATATCATAGAAATATAGCAGTGTACATGACAATATAAATTCACTTACACACCCCAAAATATAAATAATGAGCATGAAAACCCACACAACAGGCTCATAACATATAAATGATGCGCCTATAAAGGGCAACATAATATACAACGCCACATACCAGGCTATTACAGACGCACAAAGGAGCATCGGGAGATAAAAATATCTCACAACTAAGAGAAAATATTTTCTCATAGTACTAATATTATATAAAAAAGGGGCTGCTGCAATCACACAATAAAGTGCAGGCAACATTACAATGCTACAAAAAATCACATACATGTGACTTCATATATGCCAACAAAAAATACAATATCGACATGTCTCACAATGATAAATTACAAAAATAGAGGTGTCATTACCATATTATACTTACAACATAGTAACCTACAGCAGCATAGTGACACCAACATATTATCATCAAAAGGTTATACCATATCATAATGTAATATCTTTTATCATAATATCGTATACAATGTACAATAATGTAAGCTAATTAGCAAGTACAAATAAGAGATGACTTCCGAAGTCCCAGAACATTCTGTATTCAAGAGGGTACCACAGACATCTAAAGTAACGTCCAATGCCAAATGTTAAATAGGGACGTCAAATCTTGAAATATCCGGTAAACTGTTGAGACTCTCCATATAACAGCACTGACTCGCTGGGAAAGCTTACGCTGTGAAACAATACAAATGAGAATCTCTGTTTGATAACCGTAGGATATAATATACAATAGTTAATCTACATCTCTACTTATCAAATGTTGCCATGTAAACTTCCGGCCTTTATATAGCGATAATCAAACCTTCTTCCGTTACACTAGAGACGGTAACAGAGAAAGTAATATAAACTAAACTGGAATCCTAAATTAAACAGGGTCTTAAAAGTATCTGAGAGAAATATTAGCATGTAATTTATGTAGAGAAAAGTCGTGAGTATACGCATGATACCCACGTCAAAAGGCAAATCTAGAAGATGGTAATGATGACTAAGAGCGTCATGATGGCTGACAATCCGAGATTTTGCGCAAGACAAACGAAATGCAGTCGATAAATGCGTACATCCCAAAGGCTGAACTAACGGCATAGCCTGTGTACTGGGCAAAGAGAGACCCAAGAAGCATACAATAAAGATGCAACAACAGACATTGGTAAACTTGGACCTATGTCGAAATTTAAAAGAAACGCTGTGAGTGCGACAAAAAGTCATAAAAGAGGAAGATACTGAGCTAATCGGCCCAATAAAAAAGGTAAAGAAAGTCATAAGGTATAGATATGTACTAACAATTAAGTTCGTACATGTAGCAAAGAAAACACTAGCCATTGCAGTAAAGAAGTTGCAATCAACATGACTAGATATAGATTCAGTCATAGCACTAAAGTTAGTGTGTGTGTTAAATAAAATCGAAGGATCTTCTTCTACAATAGTAGTTAAAGAAGGGTTAAAGTTAGAGTTGTGACGTACTGAAGTATGCCGAACTGGGCTAAAAGAAGCACTAACATTAGTATGATGAACAATCGTATCGTCAATACTACAAGATTGACCAACATTATCAGAATATACTGCGTTAGCAGAATGTACCTGGTGAAAAGATTTTGGCATAGTCCCTAAGGTAGAAGTAGTAAGGTGATGTTCCCAAGCACCAATTTGTATCGGCGTACACACCTTTCCACCATGTATTTGCCCGACAGTAAGGTCGGCGATAGGTGCTCTAAGCAAACATGCGTGTATATAACCAGTGAAAAATGGTGTGGCAATGTGGACTATGGCAGTCGGAAAAGTCTCAACTGTTCCATCGAATGTCACACATTTCACTATATTACCAGTTGCGGAAGATGGATGAACTAAAGACTGTCTAATTCCAACAGTTGCGCATCCGGAATCAAAAAGAACTGAGACTGGATTATTATTCACAAATCCCTTATGTAGAGTAAGAGACCCTCGTCCGTCATGCGCAGCTAAGGCAGGAAGAGGGGGTAGAGGATGACCGCAACTCAAGGTAGTTATAGTAGTAGGTTGAAACAAAGTTGTGCACTCCGGGCACTGAGATGCTCTCTCGAAATCGAAAGCAGAGCAACCAATAGCATAAGAGACACTATTATTATTGTTACCTTGATCATTAACAACCTGGGGCTCTTGTTGAGCAGAGTTAGCTTGGCGAAAGGATCTATTATTGGTGTGTTGCGATCTATCGCGGCTATTATTTCTATTGAAATTATTGTTATTTGCTCTATTGAAATTATCGTTCTGATTCGAACCCCAGTTTTCATAGTAGCGATTGTCATTCCCCCTTTGATCAAAATTTCTATTAGATGGGTTTGGTTGTCTCCGTGAAAAGTTATTATAAGGTTGATAACCTCTATTGTAGTTACCCCTACCAAAATTTGCATAATTATTGGGACCAAAATTTTGAGGACCGTTAAATTGCCTCCAGTTCCCTGAAGCAGGATCATTACGTGATGGACCTCCTTGGTTCTGTCCAAAATTACGATTGTCTCTCTTACCAAAGTTTCGATCAACACTTTGAGATCTACGTTGCCAATTAGGATCATATGGTATTGCTGAAGCAACGGGTAAACCTTCTTTGACTTTAGAATTGCTAACAGTTACATCTGGGTGTGCAGTGACATATTGGCAACAATATTGTTCCATATCTTTCAAGATGGTAGGCTTACGCTCATGTAAAAAGGCAAGAAAAGACTCATTAACTGATGACAAGACTTTGTCACGAAGCAGTAAGTCCATAAGGGCTTCTTATGTGTGTTTAGTTTTTGACAGCTCAATCCATCGTGAGAACTTAAGACGTATCTTTGAAATAAATTCTGAAAATTCTACCCCAGTTTCTGGTAACATAGCCTTAAAGCGAAAACGATAACCGTCTTCATTAAGTTGATATTTCTTTAATAAGTGTCACAGGAGCAGTGACATACAAGTTAAAATGACGTAAAATAAGAGAATAATGGACCGACTAGGAAGAAGTAAATAAATACTCTCGATGCGAGTTACGGAAAAGGATTCGGGAGACCAACGACGTCATACGGAACAACTAGGTTGACGTCACAGTCACACAGAGAGGTTCCCAAGATGACCACTGAACTAGAAGGGCGCTTTCTTTCATCCCAAGGAGAAGAGTCAAATCATGGGAATGAAGGAACTTTGAGAGAAAACCAACAATTGTAATCACAACTGTTATGACCATACCACTAACCACTCCACTATTACGATCACAAAGACTTAGGCCAATCAGAGTAGGTTGTTACATTGTGGTAACACAGAGATGGACAAATACAAAAATACGCTGTGACATGTGGTGAAGGTGAAGTGGTTGCCGCGACCAGGATTTATGAACTTTCCAGAGGTCGAAACCGTGAAATTGCCGACAAACGAACATATTCGTCATAACATATTCAGGATTCGTGAACTTTCCAGAGGTCGAAACCGTGAAATTGCCGACAGTCAAACATATTCGTCATATTCAGGATTCATGAACTTTACAGATGTCAAACCCGTGAAATTACCAGACAACCGAACGTACTCAAGATTACAGATGCCGAAACCATGAAATTGCCAGACAATCGAACGTACTCAAGATTACAGATGCCGAAACCATGAAATTGCCAGACAATCGAACGTACTCAAGATTACAGATGTCGAAACCGTGAAAATTGACAGACAACCGAACGTGCTCAAGATTACAGTTGCCGAAACCGTGAAAATTGCCAAACAGTCAAACGCACTCAAGATCACTGATGTCGAAACCGTTAAAATTGCCAGACAATCGAACGTACTCAAGATTACTGATGTCGAAACCGTGAAAATTGCCAGACAACCGAACGTGCTCAAGATTACAGATGCCGAAACCGTGAAAATTGCCAAACAGTCAAATGCACTCAAGATCACTGATGTCGAAACCGTGAAAATTGTCAGACAACCGAACGTGCTCAAGATTACAGATGTCGAAACCGTGAAAATTTCCAGACAGTCAATCGCACTCAAGATTGCAGATGTCGAAACCGTGAAAATTGCCAGACAGTCAAACGCACTCCAGATTACAGATGTCGAAACCGTGAAAATTGCCAGACAACTGAACGTACTCATGGCTCCAGATGTTAAAATCCTGACATTGCCGACGGACAAACCTATTCATCATATTCGGGATCACGAACCTTTCGGTTGTTGAACCAGTGAACTTACAGGCAGCTGCATGCCAGAGAAGAACTATTATTATATTTACTATTGTGTAATTATTTAAAATTAATTTATGACAATTTATTTAAGTTGGGTGGGTAAATTGTATTTTGGTAAGTCAAATTATAATTAACATCAAGTTTACTGACTAGAATACAAAGGAGAGAAGGTAGAAAATGGCAGAGGAACCTAGGATGGATCCAAATACAGTGGCCCTCCTACATATTACTAATGCCCTGGAAAGATGGAGCATCGAAAACCGTAAAAGTAGATTACTAAGGGAAGATAACGGACCTAGAAATATTTACAAAGGCAGAGTGTGCAGCGTTTCGGAAGCACCTAGACACTGGAAAGGCTTAAGTAAAAGACGCAATAGGATAGCGATACGAAATTTCCTTCAAGAGATAAAGAGTGGAAGGTTTTTCGAAGTAAATGATTTAAATGTTAAGACAGAAAATGGACACTGTGTTAAGATACAAGTGTGCAAAACAGAAGGAACTACCAACAGTGAGATTAATAATGGAGCGGAGATCAATTGTATAAGAGAGAGACCAAGGTTGAACTTGAAAAGAAAACTTGATGATAATAGGATTAAGGTAGAAAAGAAAACAAACACTGTTGCAACTCAGACAGAAGAGACGGACCTAGTGTCTGAACTTATCAATAAACAGAATAACAAAAGATGTAAACAACTACGGAGAGATGACTATAGACCATGGATTGTAGAGCCCGGCATGAGAGAGAGAGAAAAGCAAGGAAGGAGAGCCACCCTTGTAACAACACTGGATATCGATATTGAAGTAAGGAATCCAGAAGATTATTCCTTGACCTGGAAAAAAGTGGGCATAATTAAAATTTGCGGCGCAATAATTGAAACGGAAGGGAAACAAGGCAAAAAACAAATTTAATAGCCACTCATTGATTACATATACCAGGAAAAACCGGGGAAATGGCAAGAGAGGTTTTTTACGATAAGCCCCAGAAGATTAAAGAGATAAAATGAGATTGACCAAACACGAAAACAGACAGAGAAGGGAAAGGAACCGAAAGACAGACAGATGAAGAGTAGATAATGATAGAATAGTATCAACTAGGATGAAGTAAAGAGAATGAGTAGAACAATCTGTATACAGTTGGGGAAAACTGGTAAAAACATAAAAAAACATGGCAAGGGGCAATTGAAATAAAGAATGGGGTGGGGAACGAGAGGGCCCAGAAGGGCTGATGAAAAAGTGGCAACTTACGAGTGGAAGGAATAATAAGGAAAGAAATAAAAAGAGCGGGTGGGGTACCAGAAGGGCACTGTTGCAAACATCAGAAAGGTTAGAAGAAAAAGACGGAAAGCCTAGAAATGGGGGCCTTCAAGACTGATTCAAAACAAAGTAACATAGCAAAGGAAGGAAAAAGAAGAACATTTGGAAAAGTAAAGGTGAGAGTCCTAAAAAAAACAGGCTAGCAAAAAGGATGCAAAAGGTTTTAAAACATACCGGGCAGATTGGAGAAAGGGTATCCCGTGGAAGAGACTGTTAAAAAACAGAGGATTAAAAATGAGGTGACAAGAGGTGCTTTGGGGAGCCCTTAGACAAGGAAGGATAATGGTGAGAAGCGTCAAGAAATAGATTCCTTGGGGCGTTTCGAGGTGTGCAAAAAGAAGTAACAAGGGGGCCAAAACTGGGGAGGATCGATTAAAAAGATTCCATACTGACAACTCCAGGGGAATCCAAAGAAGACATGTAAAGAAAGTCCAGGAAAAAGAGAAAAAGAGAGCACAAAGGGATTTTCAGTTAAAAAAGGGGATTAAAACCCCGGAGGAAGAGATCCTAAGGTTATTATGTGACCTAAATACTAGAGTAGGAATGGAAACGGGAAAGGAACAAGACAAAAACAAATTCTGAAAACAGAAAAAAAGAAAGGAAAAATATAGAGCCCCAGATTAGTGATAGGGAGATTGATAGAAGAAGAGGTAAATCGATTATGATGAGGTATAACGGAATTGTCAGAAGATGGGGGAGAAGGACTAGCAGATCTATATAATTGGGAGAGTGAGGATGATATTCCGTTGATTGGAATATAAGAGGAGATTTCTGACCGATAATTGAGAGAGTGAGGATGATATTCCGTTGATGGAATATAAGAGGAGATTTCTGGCGGATAAGGAAGAGAAAATGAGGACACGGAACCAGAAGGGACCACAGTTAACCAGAAACGACAGCGAGATCCTCAGGACTTGATGAGTCAGACGGAAAAGATTTCAGAGGCACAGGAAAGGTTAGGCATTACAGGTGCACGAGAGAATAATGACAAGATTGATGTATCGTCGGATGATTCATCAGATTATGAAAGACGTCTCACAAGATTGAGAGATGAAAACCAGTCGGAGACGAGACAAGAAAGGGAGAAAAAGGGCGGAGATTCCAAGATGTCCACAATAGAAGAGATAACTGCATTGTGTACAAGGATTGAGAAGGAGATTAAGGAATTAGAAACGAGAAAGAACTTGATGGAGGCATCTAAGGATGTCAACAAAACAAGTAGGAATTGGTGTAATGAGGGAAGTGAGAAGGAAGAAGTTGAGAGGAACTTAAGAAATAGTAAGAAAAGAGAGCAAAAAGTAGAGAAGGAAGTACGGAGAGTTAACAGAAGCTTGAAAGAGGAGAAGAAAATTAGCAAGGTAGCTAAGCCAAGCATGGAGGAGATGAAGGAAGCGATAAAGGGTGAATTGAGAGGAGCTAAACCCGACACAGTGATACTAAAGTATGTACAGAAATGTTTGGAGAGAAAATTTGATACAGACTTATCAGAAAGAAAAGAAGAAATTCGCAGGCTGGTAATGAGAGTAATGGAGGAACTTAATTACTGGGGAATCAAAATAGTGGATAGAGACGTGTTCTCTGATTCGGAGTCAAGTTATTCAGAGGGAGAAGATAATTTGGGAATTTTCAGAGGATGAGGACACGGAAGAAAATATAAGAGGTAGAAATAAAGAGAGTCACCTGAGGGAAGTAGGGTCCACGGAGAGATGCGAAATGGTGGAAAAATTGAGGGAAGAAGTGGGAGAAGAGGGAAATGACAAGAAGGAGAAAATAATTAAAGTGGATGAACCAAGCATGATGGAGCTGGAGAGGGTGATACAGGCCATCATAACACGGCCTGATTTTAACCTCTGTAGATCCGTAGTATGGCGGATGCTGGAAGGGAAGTATCACACACATTTTCCTGGAACAAGAGATGAAGTAGATATGGTTCTGACAAAAATGTTAGATGACGAAAGGATTGTGAGACGACAGAGAAGGATAGAGCAAGCAAATCGTGATCGAAGTCAGAGAAATAAAGGAAGAAGCAAATATAGAAATTGCTAAACAGATTTCATGGGAAGGACATAGGGACAAGGAGATCACTATAGCGAAATAGTGGAGTCATGAGCAGGTGAAGTAGAGAGGCGGAGATGATGAAAATATAGGAGATAATGATAAAAAGGTAGGTTAAGGCCATGGAAGATTGGCGAGGATTATTATGTGAGAAGAAGAAGAGCCATAAGAATTGGCGAAATCAAGAATAAGAAATTGAGAGATTAGACGGTGAGGTAGTAAGAGCCATGAGAGATGGCGAGCATAAAGGAATGGCTGAGAGGATCATGAGAAAGAAATAGTTCCAGAGAGGGAACAAGATTAAGAGGTAGTGCAGAGTGCAGAGATGATGCGGTGATTATTAAAGTCTGGTGGAGACTTGTTAGGAGATAGGTTTCTCCTAAAACCAGAAGGTAAGGAAGAAATTGTGAGAGATAGTTCCAAAAGGGAACGAGTTTAAGAAGTAGTGCGGGGGCACCGAGATGCTGCGGAGAGTGATAGAGTCTTGTTGAGACTTGTGAGGCGAAGGCTTCTCCGAACCCAGGAAATAAAGTAAAATTGTGGAAGAGACATAGAGAATGTAATGAGATAGCAAACAGGAGTAAGAAAGAAAAGAGGAAAACGGGAGAAACCGTGAAGGCTGCTTATAGCAGTTATAAGTACAAGATGGAGGCGATAGCTAATTCTTGTATAAGGGGGTAAATAGAGTCCAAACGGACTTGTGCGTGATGCTGTAGTTGGGGAAAACTAAAATGCATTACGGCAGAACAAGGGGTGTGTCATGGATGCAGTGGCGGAACGACTGGTACTATAGAATTAAGAAGCAAGACGAGAGAGAAGACTTGCGAGGGTCTTGTTATTAGTAGAAATACCAGTCATTGGGGAGAAACGAGTATAAGTTGAAAGGCTGAGCTACGGTTATATGGAAAGACGAGAGTAAGCTGAGGGCTGAGCCGTGGGAGAGTGTTAAAGGTTGTATATTAAATTTTAAGGTTAAATATTGTGGTAATCGTGTATATGTAAAGGAAATATTAAGAAGTTAAACATGTTATTACTTAGTATTAGGAATTTTTAAGGAATTAGTTCAGTATTTTAGTTAGTTATGAGTTAGTTGGAAGGGGATCGTTTTATGGACCCTGGAGAGATAGGACTGGAGAGGAATGATGCTTTGAAGCATCATTTATTTTTTTGAGGGACCCTGGGGTGAAAATGTCACAGGAGCAGTGACATACAAGTTAAAATGACGTAAAATAAGAGAATAATGGACCGACTAGGAAGAAGTAAATAAATACTCTCGATGCGACTTACGGAAAAGGATTCGGGAGACCAACGACGTCATACGGAACAACTAGGTTGACTTCACAGTCACACGGAGAGCGCTTCCAAGATGACCACTGAACTAGAAGGGCGCTTCCTTCCATCCCAAGGAGAAGAGTCAAATCATGGGAATGAAGGAACTTTGAGAGAAAACCAACAATTGTAATCACAACTGTTATGACCATCTAGCTTACAGTGAAGTACTACAAAGGTTTGGTCAAGCAGGAAAATAAGTAAAATGGGTGCGTCCGTTTTAATAAAGAAGAGCGTTAGAATGCAAGGAAGTCATAAAAAAAAGGTCTTCGAAGGTCAGACAATGAATTGAGAACGTTTTTGCAAGACATCCCGAAAGTTAACTCTGTCTAAGAAATGACGGTCCAATGTTAGAACGATACTTGTCAGATTATGAAGCAGGGAAACTTGTAAATTGGAACCATATTAAAGAACTGTTTTAACCTTTCAAAAGAGACTGTCTTCCAGTGAGTACCTCAGTTCGTGCCGTATTCTGAATTCATTGCTCAAGGCGTTGAGGTTGAAATTTGTCTCATCATTCACACCCCACTGTCTACCACTAACTACTCCACTATACACGATCACAAAGACTTAGGCCAACCAGGGTAGGTTGTTACATTGTGGTAACACTCAGATAAAGATAGACAAATAACAAGCTACGCTCACACAGATAGACTAAATAAAAAAATACGCTGTGACATGTAGGTGGTGGTGAAGTGTTCCCAGTGACCAGGATTTACTGTCAATGAAGAGACGCTGTGACATTGTGGTGAAGGTGAGGTGGTTGCCGCGACCAGGATTTATGAACTTTCCAGAGGTCGAAACCGTGAAATTGCCGACAAACGAACATATTCGTCATAACATATTCAGGATTTATGAACTTTCCAGAGGTCGAAACCGTGAAATTGCCGACAGTCAAACATATTCGTCATAACATATCCAGGATTTATGAACTTTCCAGAGGTCGAAGCCGTGAAAATTGCCAAACAGTCAAACGTACTCAAGATTACAGATGTCGGAACCGTGAAATTGCCAGACGATCGAACGTACTCAAGATCACAGATGTCAAAACCGTGAAAATTGTCAGACAGCCGAACGTACTCAAGATTACTGATGTCGAAAACCGTGAAACTGCCAGACAACTGAACGTACTCAAGAATTACAGATGTCGAAACCGTGAAAATTGCCAAACAGCCGAACGTACTCAAGATTACAGATGTCGGAACCGTGAAATTGCCAGACGATCGAACGTACTCAAGATTACAGATGTCGAACCCGTGAAAATTTTCAGACAGCCGAACGTACTCAAGATTACAGATGTCGAAACCGTGAAAATTTCCAGACAGTCAAACGCACTCAAGATTACAGATGTCGAAACCGTGAAAATTGCCAGACAACTGAACGTACTCAAGGCACCAGATGTTAAAACCCTGACATTGCCGACGGACAAACCTATTCATCATATTCGGGATCACGAACCTTTCGGTTGTTGAACCAGTGAACTTACAGGCAGCTGCATGCCAGAGAAGAACTATTATTATATTTACTATTGTGTAATTATTTAAAATTAATTTATGACAATTTATTTAAGTTGGGTGGGTAAATTGTATTTTGGTAAGTCAAATTATAATTAACATCAAGTTTACCGACTAGAATACAAAAGAGAGCAGGTAGAAAATGGCAGAGGAACCTAGGATGGATCTAAATACAGTGGCCCTCCTACATATTACTAATGCCCTGGAAAGATGAAGCATCGAAAACCGACAAAGTAGTTTACGTCAAAAAATTGAGACGTATAGAGGGAAACACTGGGAACCTTTAAGTAAGAGACGCAACAGAATAGCGATACGAAATTTCCTTCAAGAGATAAAGAGTGGAAGGTTTTTCGAAGTAAATTATTTAAATGTTAAGACAGAAAATGGACACTGTGTTAAGATACAAGTGTGCAAAACAGAAGGAACTACCAACAGTGAGATTAATAATGGAGCGGAGATCAATTGTATAAGAGAGAGACCAAGGTTGAACTTGAAAAGAAAACTTGATGATAATAGGATTAAGGTAGAAAAGAAAACAAACACTGTTGCAACTCAGACAGAAGAGACGGACCTAGTGTCTGAACTTATCAATAAACAGAATAACAAAAGATGTAAACAACTACGGAGAGATGACTATAGACCATGGATTGTAGAGCCCGGCATGAGAGAGAGAGAAAAGCAAGGAAGGAGAGCCACCCTTGTAACAACACTGGATATCGATATTGAAGTAAGGAATCCAGAAGATTATTCCTTGACGGAAAACCCTTTTTGTGACCTAAATACTAGAGTAGGAATGGAAACGGGAAGGAACAAGACAAAAACAAATTCTGAAACAGAAAAAAGAAAGGAAAATATAGAGCCCCAGATTAGTGATAGGGAGATTGATAGAAGAAGAGGTAAATCGATTATGATGAGGTATACGGAATTGTCAGAAGATGGGGGAGAAGGACTAGCAGATCTATATAATTGGGAGAGTGAGGATGATATTCCGTTGATGGAATATAAGAGGAGATTTCTGACCGATAATTGAGAGAGTGAGGATGATATTCCGTTGATGGAATATAAGAGGAGATTTCTGGCGGATAAGGAAGAGAAAATGAGGACACGGAACCAGAAGGGACCACAGTTAACCAGAAACGACAGCGAGATCCTCAGGACTTGATGAGTCAGACGGAAAAGATTTCAGAGGCACAGGAAAGGTTAGGCATTACAGGTGCACGAGAGAATAATGACAAGATTGATGTATCGTCGGATGATTCATCAGATTATGAAAGACGTCTCACAAGATTGAGAGATGAAAACCAGTCGGAGACGAGACAAGAAAGGGAGAAAAAGGGCGGAGATTCCAAGATGTCCACAATAGAAGAGATAACTGCATTGTGTACAAGGATTGAGAAGGAGATTAAGGAATTAGAAACGAGAAAGAACTTGATGGAGGCATCTAAGGATGTCAACAAAACAAGTAGGAATTGGTGTAATGAGGGAAGTGAGAAGGAAGAAGTTGAGAGGAACTTAAGAAATAGTAAGAAAAGAGAGGACGATAAAGAGATAGCGGCACATTGTCCATATTCCGAGAAAAAGAATAGAGAGCAAAAAGTAGAGAAGGAAGTACGGAGAGTTAACAGAAGCTTGAAAGAGGAGAAGAAAATTAGCAAGGTAGCTAAGCCAAGCATGGAGGAGATGAAGGAAGCGATAAAGGGTGAATTGAGAGGAGCTAAACCCGACACAGTGATACTAAAGTATGTACAGAAATGTTTGGAGAGAAAATTTGATACAGACTTATCAGAAAGAAAAGAAGAAATTCGCAGGCTGGTAATGAGAGTAATGGAGGAACTTAATTACTGGGGAATCAAAATAGTGGATAGAGACGTGTTCTCTGATTCGGAGTCAAGTTATTCAGAGGGAGAAGATAATTTGGAATTTTCAGAGGATGAGGACACGGAAGAAAATATAAGAGGTAGAAATAAAGAGAGTCACCTGAGGGAAGTAGGGTCCACGGAGAGATGCGAAATGGTGGAAAAATTGAGGGAAGAAGTGGGAGAAGAGGGAAATGACAAGAAGGAGAAAATAATTAAAGTGGATGAACCAAGCATGATGGAGCTGGAGAGGGTGATACAGGCCATCATAACACGGCCTGATTTTAACCTCTGTAGATCCGTAGTATGGCGGATGCTGGAAGGGAAGTATCACACACACTTTCCTGGAACAAGAGATGAAGTAGATATGGTTCTGACAAAAATGTTAGATGACGAAAGGATTGTGAGACGACAGAGAAGGATAGAGCAAGCAAATCGTGATCGAAGTCAGAGAAATAAAGGAAGAAGCAAATATAGAAATTGCTAAACAGATTTCATGGGAAGGACATAGGGACAAGGAGATCACTATAGCGAAATAGTGGAGTCATGAGTAGGTGAAGTAGAGAGGCGGAGATGATGAAAATATAGGAGATAATGATAAAAAGGTAGGTTAAGGAACATGGAAGATTGGCGAGGAGTATTACGTGAGAAGAAGAAGAGCCATAAGAATTGGCGAAATCAAGAGTAAGAAATTGAGAGATTAGACGGTGAGGTAGTAAGAGCCATGAGAGATGGCGAGCATAAAGGAATGGCTGAGAGGATCATGAGAAAGAAATAGTTCCAGAGAGGGAACAAGATTAAGAGGTAGTGCAGAGTGCAGAGATGATGCGGTGATTATTAAAGTCTGGTGGAGACTTGTTAGGAGATAGGTTTCTCCTAAAACCAGAAGGTAGGGAAGAAATTGTGAGAGATAGTTCCAAAAGGGAACGAGTTTAAGAAGTAGTGCGGGGGCACCGAAATGCTACGGAGAGTGATAGAGTCTTGTTGAGACTTGTGAGGCGAAGGCTTCTCCGAACCCAGAAAAAAAAAAGTGAAATTGTGGAAGAGACATAGAGAATGTAATGAGATAGCAGACAGGAGCAAGAAAGAAAAGAGGAAAACGGGAGAATCTGTGAAGGCTGCTGTTACGTACATTTATTACCTTCGGGGGTAGTCTTCGGTCCTGCCAAATGTACGCACCAGTTTTATATAGTTATATTATTTGGGCGTTCGATTGATTCACGCACTGACGTGCACAATGCAGGGTGAGTTGCTTTGGACGCACGTGTAACCTAGTTGAGTGGTTTCTGACGTCATGAATGGGGCAGCTCGGACGATATTTATGTCCGCTGTGTTATCCTTTGATTCTTGGCAAATGTGAAGTAGCCATCAGTTGTATTCGTATCTATTGATCTTCATGGCGAAGTCAATAGTGGAAGTATAAAGTAAGTGTCGCCCCATTTCTTATGGCATGTTTATTTATGTACATTAAAGTATCAGGCCGCTCCTATTAATGGTCTAGCGGGAATTCATCGTAGATGACATTCCTAGAATTGGACACACGGAGTCGATAGCCTTTGAATCTTTTCGTAGAGGGAGAATACCTACAAGAAATCAAGTTAATGAATTTATATGCTTCACATGTTTAATATGCTGTTACTACAATGCCAGAAGCGTGGCATAGAATGGGAGAGGTTAGTCAACTGGAATCTCTAACCTGTTCGTATTATCATGTATGACTTTGTTTGAAAACTATATACTATATATAACGGGATGTATGGAGAAAGTCTGGGATGATGAAGTATGATATGGAAGAATTTTATCCTGGAGTATGAATACGTTACCATGATGTACGTCCTTGAAGGAAGGTCAATGGACTTGAATGAGCGGAATAGTATATGGTAACAGTTTTGTGATCCTCAGTCACTTGAGTCAGAGGACTTTATTAGTAGAGAATCTTCAGGAACTTTAAAAGTAATTATCAACATGTTGACGTATGATTTCTGCGCCTGTGACGATGTTAGTCTTGTCCACTCCGTATGTGCTGTGTTGAATAAAATCTATGTACAGTCACCACCGACTTCTGTACTGCCAGTACTTGCCCAGTTCACCCAGTTCAATACTACTTGTTGAAGTTCGTTTGAAGAATATTGTTGACATTCGTTCATTTTAACCATTCGCGTTTTTAGCTACCACTTCACCAGTATAAACTGAACTCAACGATAAAACGGAGTCAACAATAATTGGTATGCCAGTGTGGTCTGGAAGTAATTTCAAAGGAACGTACCCATCCAAATTATCGTTTGAAAAGAAGATTTTAACTTTCAAGTCACCAACATCTCGAACTTGGAACCCAGTGGGATGAGAAATCAGATTCAACTTACGTTTACCAAGGTCAAGGTCTTCAATCAACCTCCACGTCAAGTTTCACAGTGACTGATTACTTGGAGATCATCTCTTCATCATTATTGCGTGCGAGCTGTAATCTAGATAAGCAGAACGAAGTATTTTATCTGCAGACGTACATCCACGGAGACGAGGCACATTGATTTTTTACCTGCACGCGAGATGAGTATAACGTGTTTCCGTTGTACACTTTATTACGCTTAGTTGTGCCTTCCGTGATATGTCCACATTCATATTTTTCGTGTTAAGTGTTATATGTTGTGTATTCTTCGTGGGAGGTTGGGAATGGCGACTTAGGACGGGAAATTACCAGTTTCACCACAGGTCCGTCTTAAGTGTTCTGTAGGACATTATTTTGCAGACTTCCCGCAGTGGAATGTTCCTATGCGTGAGCATAGAAGGATCTTTGGTCCACTGTGTCTGGTAGTCTGTGACACCTGACTGTTTTAGCTGTTTCGTCAAGTTTTAATTGTTGTTTTTGGTAGTTATTTTTACTTGTACCTTATTTTCATGATGTATTTTGTATGTGATTATTGTCCATCTTACCTGACTGTCGTTCAGTTTTTTACAAAGCATATGTTTTTACACTGTGTTGTCAATTGTCTTGTGCATTATTGGATCGTAGATGTCATCGTAATTTTTTACGACATTCTATTTTAGTTCCACATTTTATTTTATTTGATTTCTACGACTGTAGTCATTTGTCTTGATTATCGTGTCGTGTCAGTATGGTGCTATTGTCTGTCACGTTATTGCTTTCACACCATTTCATGTTATAAATTACATTATTAATTATTAATATTATTGCCTATTATATAAATTGATTTTACCGTTCTAGAACAGGAACGAAAACCACTAGTTGTAGTAACACTTTTAAGTAGTATTATTACATAATAATATTGAATAATGGCTACCTTAGACTATTTCATTAAGCAAGCAAAAGCTCTTCAGATGGCTCCTGAGGAAGCAAAAGCATTTGCACTTGCAGAATATAAGAAAGCTCAAGAAATAGAAGCTGATCAGAGAAGGTTAGAAACTTTACATTTGGAAAATTTGAAATTTGAGGCAGATCAAAAAAGGATTGAGGCGGTGGAGAATGAGAAAAAAATGAGATTAACTGCTGAGGAGGATGAAAAGAAGAGGAAATTTATAGCTGAGGAAGAGGAGAAAAAAATGAGATTAACTGCTGAGGAGGATGAAAAGAAGAGGAAATTTATAGCTGAGGAAGAGGAGAAAAAAATGAGATTAGCCGCTGAATTAGAAGAGAAACGATTTCAGCGAGAGGCAGAACAGAAGCAAAGGGAGGCTGAAGATAGACTTAAAAAGGAAATGGAAGACAGAAGATTAATGGCTGAAAAAGAAATGGAAATTAAACAAAAAGAAATGGAAGAAAAAAGATTAATAGCTGAAAAAGAAATGGAAGTTAAACAAAAAGAAATGCAAGAAAGAAGATTAATAGCTGAACAAAACACAAAACGACTTCAGCTTGAGATGGAAGAGAATGAAAGAAAACGACAGCATGAACTGAAATTAGCAGAGTCAGAATATGAGAGACTTAGGTTAACTCAGGAAGCTAATTCTCAGAGAACTTTTGAAAGCCAAACTTCATCCAGACATGATAATTTTAAGGAAATTCACCTTAGATTACCAAAATTTAATCCCCCGTCTGATGACGTGATATTCTTCCTGGATAGGTTTGAGGCCACTTGTGTGTCTTATAACGTGGATAAAGCTCTATACTGTACATATTTATCCAGATTACTTACAGGGGACGCATTAGCAGTTTATCATACTACCAGCATTGGTGAGAAAATGACTATAATGCTCTTAGAGCGGCACTTCTACAAAAATTCCAAATGACAGAAGACCAATATCGATCAAGATTTCATACATTACTACCTCAATCTAGCAGAAATTTTAGTGATTTTCTGTCACAAATACGACTAACATTAGAAAGATGGATCGAATTATCCAAAATTGAAAAGTCGTATGAAGGTCTCTTCGATTTACTGATGCGCGATAAGGTACTTTCGTCTGTAAATCCTACATTTCTCGCATTTTTACACGAACGGAAACCTTTATCTATGAAAGACTTAGAACAGCATGCTAAAAATTTTTGCACTGCTCACCCAAACATGGATCTAAGTAATGCACAGATTAAAAATGAATTGCCTGTTGCTTTTGCAGCACAACAAAACAATTTTTCACGCAATCGTTCTTTTAGTGCTGACAGATATGTCAATAAGGGAAATAATGACAATTTTAACAATGGTAATTTTTACAAAGGGAAGCAATTTCAACAATCTGCTCCATTTAATGTTTCTTGGAACCAGGCTCACAGATCGCGAGATTTTGGTAACAATAATTTTAAAAATAATCAAGGACATTATAATAAACAAAACTAGAGATCAAGATCTCAGGGTCCGCAAAACAAACAATTTTTTTGGAAATAAACCATTTTACCAACATCATAACGATAATTATACAAATTATCGGGCTCATCCAAATTTTAACTCTAGCAGAAACTACAATTATGGCAATTTTAATGACAAAAATCAAAATCGATCGCGTCGACGAGATAGATCGTTGAGTAATACGAATAGACATTCTAATGTCGCTTTTAGTGATACACAGGCTAACATTGAACAGGGTAAAGGAGCTGAAACTCATAATGCTATGTGTTGTTCTCTTGATTGTACCCAAGTCAAAGATTGTTCAGAATGCTCTACTCTTTTCCAGCCCAGGGCGATCACGACGCTGCGTTGCGGACATACCTTACCTAGTCTACCTGCAGGCTGTACGGCTACTGCTGCGTCAGTACACCAGGGACAGGGCTCTCTTAAGTTTAACAAGGGATTTGTCAACATTATTTCATGCTCTCTCCTATTTGACTCAGGTTGCAGCACAGTCGGCGTCCGGACTTCGCTGATCAACCCAAGTTGTGCCACGGGCCGGGTTGTCAAGTGTGTAACGTTTGGTGGCACAATTGAAACATTTGCCACTGCTATTATTGATCTTAATACACCATTTTTTTCAGGAAAGATTCAAGCTTGTCTCCTTCCGAATCCAATTTGTGATTTAATAATTGGTCGCATACATGGTATTAAAGAGTGTACACCACAGCAAATTGCTGAATGGGAAGAGCGACATATTCAAACTGCAAATGCAGTAGTGACTAGAGCGCAAGCTACTAATATGTCGCATGATACACCTATGGAACCTACAGTTCATACCACTTGTGATGATGATGCTCCTATTTCACGGGAGTTGTTTGCAACATTGCAAAAGAATGATGATTCATTTAAAAAAAAATTTTCAGTATGTGAACAAAAATAATACCAGCAACAAACTTGCAAAATCTAGACATGACTTTATACTTAAAAATGGGATTTTGGTTAGAGTAATACGAGAAAAGGATTCATCCTTATGTTCTCAGATTATAGTCCCATCCTGTATGAGATCTCGTATATTACGACATGCGCATGACTCGCAATGTGCGTGCCATATGGGTTTTTCGCGTACCAAATCCAGAGTGCTTTCGGCATTCTACTGGCCAGGCGTCCATAAGGACATTACTCTCTATTGTCGGTCCTGTTTAATATGTCAAGAAGTTAAGGTACGGGGTCCATTTCATGCGGCTCCTATTCAAGCTGCGGACATCCCGATTAGACCATTTGATAAAATGGCTATAGACATTATTGGTCCAATGCTTCCATCTGCTAGAGGGCATACGCATATTCTTACGTGCATTGATATGTGCACTCGCTGGCCTGAAGCCATCCCTCTCAAGAATACTTCATCTGCCAGTGTAGCAGAGGCATTGATGTTAATCTTCTCACGCATTGGTTTTCCACGGAAGATCTTGTCGGATCATGGGGTTCAGTTCATTTCTGAATCCATGTCTCAAGTTATGAAGACATTAGGTATAGACAGATCTCTAAGTTCTATTTATCATCCGATGTCAAATGGGTTAATTGAGCGTCTAAATAGGACACTCAAGCAGTTGTTGGGTAAGATGACTCAAGACCACCCACAGGACTGGGATCGGGTCCTACCCGCTTGTCTCTTTGCGTATCGCGAAGTACAAAATCAAGCAACGGGGTTTTCTCCATTTCAACTTGTTTTCGGCATGCAACCACGCGGTCCGATGTCGTTAATCCACGACTTATTGGTTGACGAGAATATTGAAGAGGAAACTCAGTCCTCTTATGAGTAAGTGATCTCTCTGAGAAAGAGAATCATAGATGCTTGTAGATTAGCTACTGCATCATCCGAACAAGCCAAAGAAAAAGCACGTCTATTTGCAAACAAATATAGACGTCTTCGCCAGCTCATACCTGGTGATGAAGCTTTTGTATTACTCCCTGCGCATAATAATCGTCTTTTAATTACCTGGAGAGGTCCTTTCAGGATCATCTCAAGAATATCCGATGTCGACTACATCGTTGATGTTAATGGTAAACATAAAACCTTCCACATTAATATGTTGAAGGAATATTACTCACGTCCTGATTATCTACAATCAGTGTTCCAAGCAACTGACGATCCTACACCTCCTATTCAACACTATTCTAGTTTGTCAGTCATCCAAGAAGAGGAATCTTCTTTCGATGATGTACAACTACCAATACCAGTTGTACCACTCCATTCCACTGAGAAATGGAATGATGTTACTATCTCATCTACTCTTACTGATGATCAACGTCAGCAAGTCTCTAATATTCTACACACGTATGAGGATGTCCTCACTGACATCCCAGGTCATACGTCAGTCATCCAACATGACATTATTCTGACTGACGATACACCTATTCGAGTTCGCCCATATCCTATTCCTTTACACTTTCGTGATAAGGTTGATAAGGAATTGGATGAGATGCTTCAATTAAATATAATTGAACCATCTTCATCACCATATTCTTCTTCTATGGTAATCATTAGGAAGAAGGACAATAATATACGTCTTTGCGTAGATTACAGGAAATTAAACAAAGTTACAAAATTCGATGCGGAACCGTTACCTCTTTTAGACGACTTATTAGAGAAATTATCTCATGCCGCATTCTTTTCGAAATTTGACCTTTCAAAGGGTTATTGGCAAGTGCCATTAACCCCTAAAGCAAAGCCATTCACCGCTTTCTCGACGCCACGGGGTCTTTTTCAATGGAATTTTATGCCATTCGGTCTAATGAATGCGCCAGCTACCTTTGTACGCATGATGCGCCGCATATTGTCTCATCGTCCCGATGTCATTGCTTATATAGATGACATCTGTCTTTTCAGTGACTCTTGGGATGAACATATTCAGGGTTTAAAATCCTTACTTTCTACCTTACGGGATTATAACTTAACAGCGAAACCTTCAAAGGCTTTTGTCGGTTTTCATGACATCTCATTTCTTGGTCACCGTATAGGTCGCGGTTTAATGTATACAGAAGACAGAAACGTCTCTAAAATTTTAAACATCTCAGCACCTAAGACAAAAAAACAAGTGAGGTCGCTCTTAGGACTAATACAGTTCTATTCTAAATTCATCCCTCATTTGTCTACTATAACTGCACCTCTTTCTTCGTTACTGAAGAAAGGCACATCTAATGTAATAAAGTGGTCGCAGGATCATCAAACGGCTTTAGACTATATAAAACAATTTTTTTCAAATAAGCCTTTTTTAAGGTTGCCTAACAAAGATCTCACCTTTGTTCTTCGCAGTGATGCTTCTTCCTACGCTATCGCGGCAGTTTTGATGCAGGAATACGGAGGCACCTTATTTCCGGTTATGTACGTATCCAGAAAGCTTACGACGAGCGAGATGAAGTATTCCGTTCTAGATAAAGAGCTCCTCGCTCTTGTCTGGTCAATCACAAAACTGGATCGTTATCTCCTCGGATCACACTTTGTGGTGGAATCCGACCAGAAAGCTCTTACAGCACTGAACACAGGGACCGTGAAGTCATCAAAGTCAGCGCGTTACGCTATTGCGCTTCAACCGTTCCATTTTGAGATACGAGCTATTCCTGGAGTACAGAATGTGTTTGCAGACTGTCTTTCAAGATGCCCTAGTGAACATGTCGAAATTAAACCACTTCCAGATGGTGAAACGTCCTCACAGAAACATGAATAACTTTGTACATGGTCACTGATTATACATCTGTGGAGACTATGTGTAGTTCTGCAGTATTCGTATATATATAACTTTCAGAATATACTTACGTATGGATTATAACATTATTTCTTGTGAAGTAACGTTTTGTTAGAACGGGAACAGTGATATTAAAGTAACATTTTTTTTTTAGTATGGAAACATTGGTAAGAGTGACAAATAGACATTCACTATTGTTATGGAACAGATTACACTACATATCGTGTTCGTAAGCGTATTTCAGACATGGTACACTGAGAACATATTCTTGTCGATTTAACTAGTTCTAAAAGAATATTAACAATGAGTGAAATTGAAATCACTTAGAATAAATTAGTAATTAGTTATTTGTTCATAAATTAAGTACTACTAATTATTATAATTCAATTTAATCAATTTGATTGATTATAAATCACACATCTACTAACTTTATTAGTGTCTCGCAATACGTGTATTCACGTATCCCACTACATGATATCTCACTTTTAGATAACTAGTCAAACTTACTAGTGTTAGGAAATAGTAAGTGCGTTGCTTCTTAAAGTGTTTAATTATGCTTTGTTTCATTTTGCATGTTGTATTTGTGACGTACGTCTAGTTTGACAAGTGAATTTTCCCTGATATGATGGATGATTTAAAGGGACCTTTAGCTTTTCATAACATTAGAACCCCTGAACATTTGTTGTAACTTTTCGTTTGCCAAAACGCATTCCACCGGGACTCATGTAGGATACAGCGACGAGATCAAAGAGACGAACTGAGGATCTTAGGGGAGACTATCGGCGCTATCAAAGACAGTAGTTTTCCCTGATACGAGACGCAGTTGCTTGCCGCTAATTTCGCGTCTCGGTGTCAATCGAGGAACCGAGCGAACGGGGGAAAGCGAAACGGGCAGCAGCGAGCGGATACGAAGACCAGGGGGCGGCTTTTTCTCTTGATTTGGCGGTCAGATCCCCAAAAATTCGTGAGATCAAATAAGTTGTCAAGTTTATCATGTCCCACTCAACTTACATTTCATTTTAGCTAAATAGACCATGAAGAACTAGACACGTTATCACTCGCTGGCCAGACCTTTACAGAAGCACTAGCTTTATTGAAATCTTGTTATAGATTTTCCCCTGGATTTTATATATATTTGCAGTGATTTCTAATTCTGTGCAAAGCGGTAAAATATATATTGTGTAAAGTGATCAGTGGTCTAGTCATTCTATTTCAAGGGATTCTGTGTTAATTTAAATCTATTTAATTAAACCATCTCAAGAGTTCCAGTTTTAAATATAATGATCTATCTATTATATTATTTCAAAAGATAATAGATGCTTAAATTAACTTTTAAAGTCGCGAAGGAATTTATAATTAATAAATTCAGTTAAGTCTTAGTTTTATAGATGTGTGTTTTTAACCACTAGAACTCGCGCAGTGTTTATTAAATACATAATTAAATACGCGAGCATATATATAATAGGCTTAACGGGAAATTCATCGCGCTTTAGAAGGTTATTTGTTTTTCGGTATATTACATGTCTTTTTTTTTCTTTCATACAGAGTGATCGTAACCTGTGCGATCCCAGCATTAAGAAAGCAATAAAGAAATCAATCTAAGCAAAGCAAAGCATAAACAGTGTGTAGAGTTCCCCTGACGCAGAACTTGTTGAGACTGTGTAAATTTTTAATCTTTGAGGCGATTCTATGTTTGGAATTCCGCTATCTAACTTATAGCAAAGAAAGCACACCCAAAGACAAATTTAACGCACCATCAAACAACTTAAGTCGTAACGGGAAGAAGAACACTGGCCCGAGCTTTGTTAGTTTACTGACACAGAGAGATAATTCATAATTTCCTGAACAGTGATGTGACTAGTTTCTCACTGGACTTAAACCATACCTCACGGATAAAGTGTACCAGCACGCGTAAGAATTTTATTATCAGCGGCATAGTCAAATAGACCACACCATCCTCACCCCGGTATCAGAGACCGTGCCCTCCCATAGAAACTGTTATTAAGAAAAGAGACACAACTACAGATTCATTTTCCAGCGATTACGGGATCCTTTTATGTGCTGACCGCCTACCCGATAATCTGGGGCTAGAACTTGAACAAACACTCATACATTTAGTTGAGGTGTAACTGCTGTTGTGTTATTCTATGGAGTGCAAGATTTTTTTCACAATCGGTAAGTGAGAGCAAGATGAGTGAAGGCCTTTGCTAGCGCGTGTATGAATGACAGGAAATTAATTCTTTTGTGTGACCATTTTGTTAACTTGCTTACCTGGTAACATATATCTTTTCTCTATACCCTACATTGTTCCTTTAAGTGGGATAGTTGATAATTTGTTAACTCTGTTTAAAACCACCTCCTTTCCATTTGCTTAGTAAAGGGAAGAACAGCTGGGAAGAACAGGTTTTTTTTTTTTCTATCACTTATACCTAACTTGGTAACACCTCTTTCAGAGTGATTAACTTTACTGTTAGGTTAACGTACCCGTGTTCCTGATATTATCTATCTCTGGACTGGGTTTGTCTTTGTCTAATGAGCGGGAAGGGCTTAGTCGATACCAATCTTCTTCACCCCTCCCAAATTTGTTATTTGCATCTGTGTACTTATGATAATTTATGTAATATCTGATATTTTAGTGATTGATGTTTAAAGTGAATAAAATCACATAAACTCATTTAGTTCTGTGTGTTGGATATACCCAAAGCCCAACATTTCCCCTATTCGTTTAATATAGTTTGTATCAACGTCGTGTGTGTGTTTGAAAACACCGAATCGGTGTGCGCGCAGATGCGAGTCTGGAAAACTGGCAAATAGTTGTTTGACCAGGAGAGTGAAAGAGAAGATTGAGAGACACGATTTGTCGTAAATAAGTCTGTCTTTACTCTCCTCCAGCACGCTGTGAAGTAACTATTAAATCTCTACATTTTCTATCACTGAGCTTTCCATCATCATTTTCCACTCTAAACCGGACCACTATTTCTACGACTCTTTTCTCTCAAAATAAATTTACGACAATATTTGGCCGGCTCGCCGGGATAATTTTGAGATACATTTGATGCACACATATTTGTGGGCTGGTTCTGGGATCTTGAGCTACATTTGAGGCAATCGCATAGCCGGGTTAAAGATATTTTGAGTCTGATTT
This sequence comes from Oreohelix idahoensis, assembly GCA_024509875.1. Classification (NCBI taxonomy): domain Eukaryota; kingdom Metazoa; phylum Mollusca; class Gastropoda; order Stylommatophora; family Oreohelicidae; genus Oreohelix; species Oreohelix idahoensis. The sequence continues at coordinate 203,258 of JAMPIV010009831.1, read as the reverse complement.
ACTTTGGGTCTAACTAGGTAGAGTGTGAATGATTTGTCTTTGTGAATTAGGGAAATAAATAAATAATTACACCCCTAGACAAACGTTCTTTAAGTATTTGGGTTGTCCACACAGCATATTTACAGGTTGTTTTCTCTCCACAGCAGTAGAAAGTACAGATAAACAAATATATTTGCTATTTTATTATCCTCTGGCGGAGATAATTATATTTCTTTCTTTATAAAAGTTGCTGGGATTGCGTGATTGTTTTACAGTCACTAAGGTTTTTGAAGTTAAGAAGAGTTGAGCTTAGCTAAAGACGGATTGTTCTGATTTTTAAAAATTAAGTTAACAACGTCTCATCTCAATAATTGACTTTAGGGACGGAGTTTGTTGTCAGAGATTTAAAATTTAGGGGAAAATTTTTTTTTCCTTTTAAATTGTTTTAATATAAATTTTTCTCGACTATTAGTAAAAGTAGATTCTTTTCCAGTGTAACTTACCATTTAGTGGCATAGTCGCTTGCGTTTAGAGCCTTAATTGCCAGATAATAGCAGCGATAAGTTTGCACAGTACAGGTAGGAGGTAACACAGGTAAATTTATACTTGTGTTTTTTTGTTTCTTTTCTCGTAGCGGTTCAGAGTTCCTCCCTTTCGCGTTTCTTCTTACTAGTTCTCTAAGCATACTTCATCTTATTCTTTAACAATGGCAGAGAGGATAAAGATGAGGTCCATCTTGAGGTTGGAAGCGAAAGAGGCAGGATTAGATGCAGAAGCTGCAAACGCGTTTATTAACCAGGAATTGGAAATATATGACGCGGAGCAACAGAGAGCCGAAGCTGAGAGGAAGGCGGAGCAACAGAGAGCAGAAGCTGAGAGGAAGGAAGAGAAAGAAAGAACAGAGAGGAGAGAAGCCCAGGAGAGGGCAGATAAGAAAGAAGCGGAAGAACGTCTTTTGGAACAGAAGAAAATTGAAGCAGAGATGGAAACTCGCAGAGAGAGAGAGACAAGGAAAGACAGCATCAACTGGCGCTTAAGGCTCTAGAGAGTCGGGGCGCCTCTACTTCGACTAACGGAGAGCCGTCTTCGCCCCAGTCTCAATCAATGGGCCTCTCCAGTACTCAATCTGCCCAATTGACTGCTATGTCGTTTTCTTTAGAATCTTTTCCTAGCCCTAACGAAAAAATTGACAGCTACCTAGAAAAATTCGAGAGACTCGCGAATCTTTATGGGTTAGAGAGTACCCGCTGGGCGCTCAAACTTTCAACGTCACTGAAAGGCAATGCTTATGACGTGTACACAAAGCTGGGACCGAATCAACATGATTACGACATGTTGAAAAAGGCCTTACTACAGCAGTTTGAGATGACTGCCCGAAAGTTTCTGCAGTTGTTCAGAAACAGCCGAAAAGAGAGCACGGAAACATTTCCACAGTTTCTCTTCACGTCTCACGGGTTATCTGACAAAGTGCATTGAATTATCTGACCTACCTCTTTCATATGAGGGACTCCTCGAACTTGTTCTTGTGGAGCAGATAAAATCCACTTTGTCGAATGAAACACGTAGATTTTTGGCTGAACAGGGGGCAGTCAGGCTTGAAGACATACTCAATAAAGCCGAACGCTATAGCAATGCAATGGCCGAACTTCCCAGCACTAAACGTAAACCCACCGATGAGCCATCTCGAAAACAGAATCTAGAACAGGCATCCTATTCTTCCACTTCCTCTCAACATTATAACCAACGAGATAACAATACCCAGAAACCTCCCCAGGAAAAATCGAAATTCTACAAAACCCGATACCCCCCCAACAATAATTCTGATCAACCCAACAAGCCTACGTGGCAGCGCGGCCACCAAGGTCAAGGAAAAGGGAAGACCCCTACACCAGGAACGTCTGATCAGGGCAAACAAACCGGTGCAAACCGCATTGGATGTTTGCATACAGCCTCGAAAGGTAGAGTCAATGTCAGTGATTCTCAACCTGAGGGGGACCGACCCTCAACTCGAGGAACTGTAATTTTGAACGGTACCTCCACTACTTGTCTTTTTGACACTGGATTAAGTTTTGATTGTATTGTCGCTAGGCACCTAGTCAAACCCGGTCAGGAGACAGAGGAAACCGTCAAACTTAGTGGAGTTTTCAGGAGTGATGCACCCAGGACGCTTCCTATCGCACTGGTAGAAATACACTCTGACTTTGTCAGAGGAGTTATTAAAGCGGCCATAATGGATGATCCGATCTACCCAGTTATCCTGGGATGTAGATATGTGTTCATTGGGAGACCTAAGGAGCCGATTGTGGCAGCGGTAACCACAAGAGGGCAAGCCAAGAAGGAGAGGGAGCCTGTGCCAAACTTGTTGCCGAATGAACTGAAGGAGGCGCAACAAAAGGACCCTACTCTGGCGCCCTGCTTTAAAAAACTGCCCATGGCTAAGGACCCCAGACACAACGGAGACATCTTTTCTAAGGATGGTGTATTGTATCGTAGAACGGGCAACCCGGACACGGGGAATAACCAGCTCCTAGTAACGACGCAGTACAGAAACCAGATCTTAGAAATGGGGCACTCTCTTCCCTTTAGCGGACACATGGGACAAAACGCCACTATCCAGCGAATAAAAAACCACTATTGGTGGCCAGGAATGAACTCTGACATTGTCAGGTACGTGAAATCCTGCGCCCAGTGCCAACGGGTAGCACCCAAGCACTTGACACCCCCAGTACCTATGGGGCAAATGCCAATAGTAGGGACTCCATTTGAACGGGTTGCTGTCGACATTATTGGTCCTCTGGAAAAGACCAAAAGAAGGAACAGGTTCATCCTGACCTTAGTTGACACTTGCACTATGTGGGCCGAAGCCGTACCGCTACCATGCACTAATTCCAAGCATGTCGCAGAAGCCCTTGTGCAAATTTTTACACGGTTGGGATTCCCTCAACAAGTTTTGACGGACAATGGATCCCAATTCCGTAGCCTGTTAATGGAGGAGATCTTTAAGATCTTGAGGGCCAAACATATCCACACAAGTCCCTACCATCCGGCCGGAAATGGGCTCGTGGAACGTTTTAACGGTACCCTCACCATGATGTTACGTAAGCTGGGTCAGGAGAAACCGGAAGACTGTGACCAATATATATCGGCTGCCTTATTCGCCTACCGAGAGGTACCCCAAGCGTCTACGGGTTTTGCGCCAGCTACACTTTTATTTGGCAGACCTATTAAGGGGCCACTAGAAGCCTTACTTCGGTCCCTGACAGACCAGAAGGCTGACGAAACAGTCGTCTCTGCAAGCAAGTATGTATCTGAGCTTAAGGAAAGGCTAAAGCTAGGATGGGATCTAGCTACTACCAACCTTAAGAAAGCCCGCGCTAAAATTACTAAAAGATACAACAAAGCTGCAAAAGAGAGAGAACTACAACCAGGGGAGAAAGTCCTATTGCTACTTCCAACCGGAAGCAATAAACTTCGCATCGGATGGCAAGGACCGTTTACCGTCCTTAAAAAGATCTCACGTACCAACTACAAGATCTCCATCAAAGGAAAGGAGAAGGTCTTCCACATAAATCTGCTAAAGAAATATTTGGAAAGACCGGTGCCATCCTCCGAGCATCTCCTGGCTGTCGCCATAGCAACGGAAGACGAGGAAGATGATGATGGTTGCATGGAGTATCCATTGCAACCCACAGAATCCTTTAAAGATGTCAAGTTCGGCGACAATCTCTCACCAGAACAACAAACAGAAACCAGGGCTCTACTAAAACAGTACAGTGCAGTCTTAACGGATGTACCTGGTCGAACAAATCTCATTGAATTTGATATGAAATTAACAAACGAGACCCCTGTTCAAACCAGAGTTTACCCCATCCCGTACGCTAAAGCTGATGCACTTCGCGGAGAAATAGACAAGCTGCGTCAGGCAGGAATTATCAGTGAGTCTACATCTCCTTACAGCTCGAGCGTAGTGCTGTTGCAGAAGCCCAATAAGGAAGTTCGGCTGTGCATTGATTACAGGTTGCTAAACGCTGTAACGGAATTCCAGCCCGAACCTCTCCAAACTGTTTCTGAGTTGTTCACCAAGCTCAGCAAAGCTAAGATCTTCTCCAAGATTGACCTCAGTAAAGGTTACTATCAAATACCAGTCAAGGAGGAAATTAAACCTTTGTTAGCTTTCAGCACTAGTGAAGGACATTACACATTTAACGTGATGCCGTTCGGTTTGCATAATGCACCAGGAGTGTTCATCAGGATGATGAGGAAGCTTCTAGAACCTTTGCAAAGTCCCCATATCCATAATTTCATGGATGACATCTTAATTGCATCGGAAACCTATGAAGAACATATTGCTACGGTTGCTATGCTCCTCAGGAGACTACAGGAAACGGGTCTCACAGCCAGACCTAGCAAATGTCTCATCGGGTTTGAACAGTTAGACTTCCTGGGGCACACTATTTCTCACGGATGCAGTTGGCCTATTAAGAAGAACGTGGAGAAAATAGTGGCAGCAAAAAGACCCCGAACGAAGAAAGACGTACGTTCCTTCATATCGCTATGTGCATACTATCAGAAGTACATCCAGAACTTCAACGGACTGACGGCACCTCTGACTGACCTCACAAAGAAAGGTTGTCCTGATAAGGTCATATGGGATCAAAAGTGCGAACACGCGTATAGCACTTTGAAAGGACAGTTGTCTGCATACCCCATCTTGAGGTTGCCTGACCTCAAGAAACCTTTTGTACTGAGAGTCGACGCGTCAGGTCAGGGCATCGGGTCAACACTGCTTCAAGCCGATGACAGTGACCTGAACATGCTATTTCCAGTTGCCTACGGCAGTCGGAAATTAAATAAAGCGGAACGGAACTACAGCGTAGTTGAAAGGGAATGTCTTGCTCTGATTGACGGTATCAGACGCCATCATGAGTTTCTTTATGGTACATCGTTCACGGTGCAAACAGACCACGCTCCGTTAGCATTTCTTGGTGCCAATAAAGAATTTAACGCTAGGATCATGCGTTGGGCCCTCCTTCTAAGCGTCTATTCTTTCAAAGTGGAATATATTCTGGGAAGACAGAATGTCGGGGCTGATTTCCTGAGTAGAAACTGGTCTACAGAGGAAGAAGAGCAAACTGAAGATACCACTCATCCTAAAATCACCAATCAGGTCACCTCCATTGTCAAAAATGAAAACATGAAAAATGGTTTCATGTCTAAAAGTGGGGACGATTGTGACGTACGTCTAGTTTGACAAGTGAATTTTCCCTGATATGATGGATGATTTAAAGGGACCTTTAGCTTTTCATAACATTAGAACCCCTGAACATTTGTTGTAACTTTTCGTTTGCCAGAACGCATTCCACCGGGACTCATGTAGGATACAGCGACGAGATCAAAGAGACGAACTGAGGATCTTAGGGGAGACTATCGGCGCTATCAAAGACAGTAGTTTTCCCTGATACGAGACGCAGTTGCTTGCCGCTAATTTCGCGTCTCGGTGTCAATCGAGGAACCGAGCGAACGGGGGAAAGCGAAACGGGCAGCAGCAAGCGGATACGAAGACCAGGGGGCGGCTTTTTCTCTTGATTTGGCGGTCAGATCCCCAAAAGTTCGTGAGATCAAATAAGTTGTCAAGTTTATCATGTCCCACTCAACTTACATTTCATTTTAGCTAAATAGACCATGAAGAACTAGACACGTTATCACTCGCTGGCCAGACCTTTACAGAAGCACTAGCTTTATTGAAATCTTGTTATAGATTTTCCCCTGGATTTTATATATATTTGCAGTGATTTCTAATTCTGTGCAAAGCGGTAAAATATATATTGTGTAAAGTGATCAGTGGTCTAGTCATTCTATTTCAAGGGATTCTGTGTTAATTTAAATCTATTTAATTAAACCATCTCAAGAGTTCCAGTTTTAAATATAATGATCTATCTATTATATTATTTCAAAAGATAATAGATGCTTAAATTAACTTTTAAAGTCGCGAAGGAATTTATAATTAATAAATTCAGTTAAGTCTTAGTTTTATAGATGTGTGTTTTTAACCACTAGAACTCGCGCAGTGTTTATTAAATACATAATTAAATACGCGAGCATATATATAATAGGCTTAACGGGAAATTCATCGCGCTTTAGAAGGTTATTTGTTTTCGGTATATTACATGTCTTTTTTTTTCTTTCATACAGAGTGATCGTAACCTGTGCGATCCCAGCATTAAGAAAGCAATAAAGAAATCAATCTAAGCAAAGCAAAGCATAAACAGTGTGTAGAGTTCCCCTGACGCAGAACTTGTTGAGACTGTGTAAATTTTTAATCTTTGAGGCGATTCTATGTTTGGAATTCCGCTATCTAACTTATAGCAAAGAAAGCACACCCAAAGACAAATTTAACGCACCATCAAACAACTTAAGTCGTAACGGGAAGAAGAACACTGGCCCGAGCTTTGTTAGTTTACTGACACAGAGAGATAATTCATAATTTCCTGAACAGTGATGTGACTAGTTTCTCACTGGACTTAAACCATACCTCACGGATAAAGTGTACCAGCACGCGTAAGAATTTTATTATCAGCGGCATAGTCAAATAGACCACACCATCCTCACCCCGGTATCAGAGACCGTGCCCTCCCATAGAAACTGTTATTAAGAAAAGAGACACAACTACAGATTCATTTTCCAGCGATTACGGGATCCTTTTATGTGCTGACCGCCTACCCGATAATCTGGGGCTAGAACTTGAACAAACACTCATACATTTAGTTGAGGTGTAACTGCTGTTGTGTTATTCTATGGAGTGCAAGATTTTTTCACAATCGGTAATGACACAGAAAGCAGCAGCATCGCTTATCAGCTGGGTACCTATCAATGAGAGGCTAATATTAGCTAGATTTCAGACACGATTTTTCAAGCTCTCAATTGTACAATGTTATGCACCAACTAACGACGCTCTTGATACCACAAAAGATGACTTCTATGAAGCACTTCTAAGTACCATCAACACAATACCCAAGCATGACATAATAGCAGTCATGGGTGATTTTAACGCCAAAGTAGGTGACAACAACGATGGAGTACAAAGATATCTCGGTACTCATGGAATAGGCTGTATGAATCAAAATGGCGAAAGACTTCTAGAACTTTGTGAAATATCAAACCTCGTTGTGGCAGACACCATCTTTCCACATAAGAATATCCACAAGATAACATGGAATTCACCTGATGGCAGAACTAAGAACCAGATAGATCACTTCTGCATAAGCGCTAAATTTCGCTCATCAGTTCAAGACGTCAGAGCATACAGAGGTGCAGAGATCGGAAGCGATCATAACCTCTGCATAGCTAAACTGAGAATTAAACTGAAGAAGTTATACCAACAGAATAAAAATAGAAGAATAGATGTACACAGACTGCAATCAAATGATATAAAGGAGGAATATAATGTCAAAATGAACAACTATTTCGATGCTTTAGGCAAAATTGACAACGATATCACCACCAAGACAATCGATACTAAATGGGAACAACTGAGAACAGCAATGACAGAAGCAGCAGTAGCGACCACCGGATACCTAGTACATAAAAAGAAAAAAATGGATGAGAGAAGATACTTGGGATAAAATACAAGAAAGGAAAACAGCAAAACTTAAACTACTAGCGGCAAGTACACATAATGCAGTTGAATCTTGCAAACTATCTTATAACTTGTTAAATAAAGAAGTGAAGACAAAAACTCGAAGAGATAAAAGACATTTCATCAATGAACTGGCCGTAAAAGCTGAAAATGCTGCAAGAACTGGTAATAGTAGGTGCCTTTATCAAATTACAAAACAACTATGTCACCAGCCTACTGCTATGGAAACACCTGTTAAAGGTAAATTAGGGAATTCAATACCAACAGAAAAAGAACAAATGAAGAGATGGGCTGAGCACTTCATGGAGGTGCTAAACAGACCACCACCAACAGTAACACCTGATTTTAATAATGAAACACTCACAACCACCTTGCCAATAACTTGCGATGAATTCACGCTGGACGAGATCAAACAAGCCGTTAAAAGATTAAAAAATTTTAAAGCTGCTGGAGTTGACGAAATTTCAGGGGAAATGATTAAAGCAGTTAATGACAACAACCTCTTGAGAATTTTAGATATTATAAATGAAGTATGGAGAGAAGAACAACCACCACAACAATGGAAAGACAGTATTATTGTAAAGTTACCGAAGAAAGGTGATCTATCAGACTGTAATAACTGGCGTGGTATATCTCTATTATCAGTACCTGGAAAATTATTATGTTGCATGATGTTAGAAAGACTTAAATTGCATGCTGACGAAAAGATCAGAGAAGAACAAGCGGGTTTCAGGCCGAAACGATCATGTATTGATCAAATATTCACACTAAGAACAATTATAGAAGAATCAGTAGAAAGGCAATCGCCACTTATTATCACCTTCGTCGATTTTCAAAAAGCCTTTGATAGTCTACACCGCCCATCATTGTGGAAGATACTTACAATCTATGGTTTTCCAACAAAATATGTGAATATAATCAAAGCGCTATATGACAATGCAAGATGTTGTGTTAGAACAAATAAAGGGAATACAGAATGGTTTACAGTAGAAACAGGGGTTAAACAAGGCTGTATTATGTCACCACTACTTTTTGGAATAGCTATTGATTGGGTTATGAGAAACTATACCCACAATGAACAATTGGGTATAAAATGGACAAATGGAAAATTCCTGGGGGACCTGGATTTCGCAGATGATGTAGCATTCTTAAGTTCAACACCCAGACAATCCCAAGAAGCAGTAAATAATTTGTGTCATCTTTCGGTTAAAATAGGTCTCCAAATAAAATGCCTCTAAAACTAAAGTTATGAACTTTTCTAACGAGACCTTTGATATCATCTTGAACGGGGAAAAAACTACAGAAAGTTGAAAGTTTCAATTATTTAGGCAGTAAAATGACTCAGGATGGTGACACAACAAGAGAAATCCATACTAGAATTGCTTTGCAGCTAGCGCCTTCAATAGATTATCTAACATTTGGAAATTACGATCATTGAATATACATACCAAGCTTCGTCTGTTTAATTCAAATGTTATCTCAGTGTTAACATACGGCTGTGAGAGTTGGAAAATAACAAAATCATTGGAGAACAAGCTGAATACATTCGAGAACAAATGTCTTAGAAAACTCATGAACATCAGTTGGAAAGAATTCAAGACTAATCGAAGACTCTAGAGGGAAGACTCTAGGCAGAAATATGTCTCCGACTATATAAGGAAAAGACGATGGTCATATATCGGTCATGTCCTACGAATGCAAAACAACAGAATACCACTACAAGCGCTCACTTGCACCTCTTTCAGAGTGATTAACTTTAGTGTTAGGTTAACGTACCCGTGTTCCTGATATTATCTATCTCTGGACTGGGTTTGTCTTTGTCTAATGAGCGGGAAGGGCTTAGTCGATACCAATCTTCTTCACCCCTCCCAAATTTGTTATTTGCATCTGTGTACTTATGATAATTTATGTAATATCTGATATTTTAGTGATTGATGTTTAAAGTGAATAAAATCACATAAACTCATTTAGTTCTGTGTGTTGGATATACCCAAAGCCCAACATTTCCCCTATTCGTTTAATATAGTTTGTATCAACGTCGTGTGTGTGTTTGAAAACACCGAATCGGTGTGCGCGCAGATGCGAGTCTGGAAAACTGGCAAATAATTGTTTGACCAGGAGAGTGAAAGAGAAGATTGAGAGACACGATTTGTCGTAAATAAGTCTGTCTTTACTCTCCTCCAGCACGCTGTGAAGTAACTATTAAATCTCTACATTTTCTATCACTGAGCTTTCCATCATCATTTTCCACTCTAAACCGGACCACTATTTCTACGACTCTTTTCTCTCAAAATAAATTTACGACAGTATTTTAAAATTTTCTGTTTTATTGATTCTTTTATCATTGATCATCATCAGTGTTGCTGTTCATTTTCATTTTTGAAATCATATGTTTCAAATTTCTTTTAAAAAAAAAATTTGGTTGAATTTTATTATCATCTTTTTTTTTATGGTTTATTTCATTTTCATTTTCAACTTCTTTTACTTCGAATATTACCACATCGTTCCAAAGTAGGTCGATGGTGGATGTGTGCTTTAATGCATACTATCATTTAGTTATATTGTTTTCATTTAATATTCTTTTCTTAATATGATATAATTTTATGCATGTCAAAAATCTTGTTGTAGTTTTGACTCACCTCTCTCGAGTAATTAGTTCGAAAAAAATTAATAGAATTAATTTTTTTAAGGGGAGGTAATAAGGGAGCTGTTACGTACATTTATTACCTTCGGGGGTAGTCTTCGGTCCTGCCAAATGTACGCACCAGTTTTATATAGTTATATTATTTGAGCGTTCGATTGATTCACGCACTGACGTGCACAATGCAGGGTGAGTTGCTTTGGACGCACGTGTAACCTAGTTGAGTGATTTCTGACGTCATGAATGGGGCAGCTCGGACGATATTTATGTCCGCTGTGTTATCCTTTGATTCTTGGCAAATGTGAAGTAGCCATCAGTTGTATTCGTATCTATTGATCTTCATGGCGAAGTCAATAGTGGAAGTATAAAGTAAGTGTCGCCCCATTTCTTATGGCATGTTTATTTATGTACATTAAAGTATCAGGCCGCTCCTATTAATGGTCTAGCGGGAATTCATCGTAGATGACATTCCTAGAATTGGACACACGGAGTCGATAGCCTTTGAATCTTTTCGTAGAGGGAGAATACCTACAAGAAATCAAGTTAATGAATTTATATGCTTCACATGTTTAATATGCTGTTACTACAATGCCAGAAGCGTGGCATAGAATGGGAGAGGTTAGTCAACTGGAATCTCTAACCTGTTCGTATTATCATGTATGACTTTGTTTGAAAACTATATACTATATATAACGGGATGTATAGAGAAAGTCTGGGATGATGAAGTATGATATGGAAGAATTTTATCCTGGAGTATGAATACGTTACCATGATGTACGTCCTTGAAGGAAGGTCAATGGACTTGAATGAGCGGAATAGTATATGGTAACAGTTTTGTGATCCTCAGTCACTTGAGTCAGAGGACTTTATTAGTAGAGAATCTTCAGGAACTTTAAAAGTAATTATCAACATGTTGACGTATGATTTCTGCGCCTGTGACGATGTTAGTCTTGTCCACTCCGTATGTGCTGTGTTGAATAAAATCTATGTACAGTCACCACCGACTTCTGTACTGCCAGTACTTGCCCAGTTCACCCAGTTCAATACTACTTGTTGAAGTTTGTTTGAAGAATATTGTTGACATTCGTTCATTTTAACCATTCGCGTTTTTAGCTACCACTTCACCAGTATAAACTGAACTCAACGATAAAACGGAGTCAACAGCTGCTTATAGCAGTTGTAAGTACAAGATGGAGGCGATAGCTAAATCTTGTATAAGGGGGTAAATAGAGTCCAAACGGACTTATGCGTGATGCTGTAGTTGGGGGAAAACTATAATGCATTACGGCAGAAAGGGGTATGTCATGGATGCAGTGGCGGAACGACAGGTACTATAGAATTAAGAAGCAAGACGAGAGGGAAGACTTGCGAGGGTCTTGTTATTAGTAGAAATACCAGTCATTGGGGAGAAACGAGTATAAGTTGAAAGGCTGAGCCACGGTTATATGGAGAGACGAGAGTGAGCTGAGGGCTGAGCCGTGGGAGAATGTTAAATGGGGTATTATAAATTTTAAGGTTAAATATTGTTGTAATCGTGTATATGTAAATGAAATATTAAGAAGTTAACATGTTGTTACTCATAAGTATTAGGAATTTTTAAGGAATTAGTTCAGTATTTTAGTTAGTTATGAGTTAGTTGGAAGGGGATCGTTTTATGGACCCGGGGGGAGATAGGACTGGAGAGGAATGATGCTTTGAAGCATCATTTATTTTTTGAGGGACCCTGGGGTGAAAATGTCACAGGAGCAGTGACATACAAGTTAAAATGACGTAAAATAAGAGAATAATGGACCGACTAGGAAGAAGTAAATAAATACTCTCGATGCGAGTTACGGGAAAGGATTCGGGAGACCAACGACGTCATACGGAACAACTAGGATGACGTCACAGTCACACGGAGAGCGCTTCCAAGATGACCACTGAACTAGAAGGGCGCTTCCTTCCATCCCAAGGAGAAGAGTGAAATCAAGGAAATGAAGGAACTTTGAGAGAAAACCAACAATTGTAATCACAACTGTTATGACCATCTAGCTTACAGTGAAGTACTACAAAGGTTTGGTCAAGCAGGAAAATAAGTAAAATGGGTGCGTCCGTTTTAATAAAGAAGAGCGTTAGAATGCAAGGAAGTCATAAAAAAAAGGTCTTCGAAGGTCAGACAATGAATTGAGAACGTTTTTGCAAGACGATCCCGAAAGTTAACTCTGTCTAAGAAATGACGGTCCAATGTTAGAACGATACTTGTCAGATTATGAAGCAGGGAAACTTGTAAATTGGAACCATATTAAAGAACTGTTTTAACCTTTCAAAAGAGACTGTCTTCCAGTGAGTACCTCAGTTCGTGTCGTATTCTGAATTCATTGCTCAAGGCGTTGAGGTTGAAATTTGTCTCATCATTCACACCCCACTGTCTACCACTAACTACTCCACTATACACGATCACAAAGACTTAGGCCAATCAGGGTAGGTTGTTACATTGTGGTAACACACAGATAAAGATAGACAAATAACAAGCTACGCTCACACAGATGGATCAAATTAAAACTTACGCTGTGACATGTTGGTGGTGGTGAAGTCACTCTGCACTACCTCTTTCTACACATAGTCCCTGCTATTATATAAACAGTGTTTTCACATATACAGACAGTATGTGCTATCTCACATACAAAGCTTGCACTATTTCACATCAGCCATGCTTTTCCCATCACAGGCCACAATCTTCAACTTGCCTACTCTGGCAAACTCCTCAACAGGTGCTTCTCGAAATTCAACATTGTGCAGCACAAATGTCCACACATTGTCACAAAACCGGTATACCACAATGTAACACCCTACCCTGGTTGGCCTAAGTCAGGCCTAAGTCAGGCCGTGATCGTATATAGTGGAGTGGTTAGTGGTAGACAGTGGTGTGTGAATGATGAGACAAATTTCAACCTCAACGCCTGGAGCAATGAATTCAGAATACGACACGAACTGAGGTACTCACTGGAAAACAGTCTCTTTTGAAAGGTTAAAACAGTTCTTTAATATGGTTCCAATTTACGAGTTTCCCTGCTTCATAATCTGACAAGTATCGCTCTAACATTGGACCGTCATTCCTTAGACAGAGTTAACTTTCGGGATCGTCTTGCAAAAACGTTCCCAATTCATTGTCTGACATTCGAAGACCTTGTAATGACTTCCTTGCATTCTAACGCTCTTCTTTATTAAAACGGACTCACCCATTTTACTTATTTTCCTCATTGACCAAACCTTTGTAGTACTTCACTGTAAGCTAGATGGTCATAACAGTTGTGATTACAATTGTTGGTTTTCTCTCAAAGTTCCTTCATTCCCATGATTTGACTCTTCTCCTTGGGATGAAAGAAGGCGCCCTTCTAGTTCAGTGGTCATCTTGGGAACCTCTCTGTGTGACTGTGACGTCAACCTAGTTGTTCCGTATGACGTCGTTAGTCTCCCGAATCCTTTTCCGTAACTCGCATCGAGAGTATTTATTTACTTCTTCCTAGTCGGTCCATTATTCTCTTATTTTACGTCATTTTAACTTGTATGTCACTGCTCCTGTGACATTTTCACCCCAGGGTCCCTCAAAAAAATAAATGATGCTTCAAAGCATCATTCCTCTCCAGTCCTATCTCTCCAGGGTCCATAAAACGATCCCCTTCCAACTAACTCATAACTAACTAAAATACTGAACTAATTCCTTAAAAATTCCTAATACTAAGTAATAACATGTTTAACTTCTTAATATTTCCTTTACATATACACGATTACCACAATATTTAACCTTAAAATTTAATATACAACCTTTAACACTCTCCCACGGCTCAGCCCTCAGCTTACTCTCGTCTTTCCATATAACCGTAGCTCAGCCTTTCAACTTATACTCGTTTCTCCCCAATGACTGGTATTTCTACTAATAACAAGACCCTCGCAAGTCTTCTCTCTCGTCTTGCTTCTTAATTCTATAGTACCAGTCGTTCCGCCACTGCATCCATGACACACCCCTTGTTCTGCCGTAATGCATTATAGTTTTCCCCAACTACAGCATCACGCACAAGTCCGTTTGGACTCTATTTACCCCCTTATACAAGAATTAGCTATCGCCTCCATCTTGTACTTATAACTGCTATAAGCAGCCTTCACGGATTCTCCCGTTTTCCTCTTTTCTTTCTTACTCCTGTTTGCTATCTCATTACATTCTCTATGTTTCTTCCACAATTTTACTTTATATCCTGGTCACGGCACCACTTCACCTTCACCAACATGTCACAGCGTAAGTTTTAATTTGGTCCATCTGTGTGTTACCACAATGTAACACCCTACCCTGGTTGGCCTAAGTCAGGCCTAAGTCAGGCCGTGATCGTATATAGTGGAGTGGTTAGTGGTAGACAGTGGTGTGTGAATGATGAGACAAATTTCAACCTCAACGCCTGGAGCAATGAATTCAGAATACGACACGAACTGAGGTACTCACTGGAAAACAGTCTCTTTTGAAAGGTTAAAACAGTTCTTTAATATGGTTCCAATTTACGAGTTTCCCTGCTTCATAATCTGACAAGTATCGCTCTAACATTGGACCGTCATTCCTTAGACAGAGTTAACTTTCAAGATCGTCTTGCAAAAACGTTCCCAATTCATTGTCTGACATTCGAAGACCTTGTAATGACTTCCTTGCATTCTAACGCTCTTCTTTATTAAAACGGACTCACCCATTTTACTTATTTTCCTCATTGACCAAACCTTTGTAGTACTTCACTGTAAGCTAGATGGTCATAACAGTTGTGATTACAATTGTTGGTTTTCTCTCAAAGTTCCTTCATTCCCATGATTTGACTCTTCTCCTTGGGATGAAAGAAAGCGCCCTTCTAGTTCAGTGGTCATCTTGGGAACCTCTCTGTGTGACTGTGACGTCAACCTAGTTGTTCCGTATGACGTCGTTGGTCTCCCGAATCCTTTTCCGTAACTCGCATCGAGAGTATTTATTTACTTCTTCCTAGTCGGTCCATTATTCTCTTATTTTACGTCATTTTAACTTGTATGTCACTGCTCCTGTGACATAAGGCTGCTCTGACAACATCATTGTTATTCTTGTCAGGACCCTCTAGCATACTTATAGTAGTCAATGCTTCACCTTTAAGTATCTCCATCAATTGTGCAACATATTGCGACTTATCTACTTTATGAGATTTGCATGAAAGTTCAAATCTATTTAGATAGAACGATATATCGTCATTGGTAGAGTTGAAAGCAGGTAATTTGACCTCATAAGAACTAGCATTTATCTTATTAGAAGTTGTTTGATTATTTGACTCATTTTGTGAATTACCCATATTCACTAACTTTTTTTCCAGCTCCATAGCTAAGACTCTCTCGTCGTGTAACATTTTCTCTTTTTCAGCCTCCAGCTTCTGGTTTCTTTCTTCAGCTTCTAGCTTCTGTTTTCTTTCTTCAGCTTCTAGCTTCTGTTTTCTTTCTTCAGCTTCTAGCTTCTGTCTTTCCATCTCCATTTAGAATTTTCTCTCATCTGCCTGCATTTGCAATCTTATATTTTCAGCTTCTACTTTCTGTCTCTCAGTTTCTATTTTTTGTCTCTTTTCTTCAGCCTTCTGCGCTTTGGCATATTCACCACGTGCGAATTCTTCCAATTTTTCCCTGGTCATGCTAAGGGATTTCCCTTGTTCGATGAAATAATCCAAAATAGACATGGTACTATACTATATGAGAATAGATACCTTGTGAAATAATATTATTTGAGATACTCAGTTTATCCCAACTCAGTGGGTAACAAGTCTTTGCCCAAGAACTTGTATATAATTACTTCACTTATTAATATAATTACTTAACTATATACTTATTGTGCATAACAATATTGACAGTGTATAACAACATATACAATACCAACAAGAATAACAAGGACAAGATATAAGTACAAATGAACACGTTCGCAAAAATCAACAAAACAATAAAGCACAAATAAAGAAAAAAATATTGCAAAAACTTGCAATGATAACTGCGAAAAAATTTACAATACAAGGAACAAAACAGTGTATAACGAATATAACTCAAAAATAGCAAGAGGAGGAAGACACTCACAAACAAATTAATCAAAAACTAAATAACAGAGAAAAATATTACAAAACAACATAGGACATCTCGGCACAACGAAACAAAAATATCACAAATAACCAAACACAGTAGACTATAATACGCAGCAAAAATGTTTGCTGGAGATTTCCACTGCGGGGAATTCGCGAAGTGTCCCTAAAGAACGCGTCCAGATATACTGACCGTCCGAGGAGGTATTAGCAGATCTGAAAGTCCCTCCAACCTAACCCCCTAAGAAAAAAGAACATATATAACATAGAAACAAGGAATATATAAGTAGCCTAAATATATGAGGAAGGCTTAATTAACTCACCACATAGAGGCACAGTCTACGACAACAAACAGCCACTTATCTTAAACTGCCGAAAAATATTCTGGCCTCCAGAACAGCATTAATGAAATTCCTATCAGACACAGTCCAACGATAAGAGGATCCACCGCTGAAGGGTACAGCAACACAATGATGCAGGGTACAGCTATATATGAATGCTCAGCTTCTTGCCATGTTGAACTTGCACGCGGGAAATCTTGACTGGAAACGCTGTAACTCGACTTGCATAACTGGTGTACAAACTTCGTACTGTCAACCCTCTAAATTCTGTAGAATTTCCGCATAGGAAACACGGACTGGATTCCCTTGTGGTAAGACAGATATACTTGTGGGCAACGCTGGGTACTTTCAGGTAATAACGCCACTAGAACATCATATAGCCCCATCAAGCTGGCTAACCACTGTTGCAAGGTGTTATTGTGACTTGTACATAGGCCATACTGGCCATCACTGTTGCATGTGTAATTGAAGGTGATGGTATGTTCAGAAGAAGGTGCGCTGATGAAGTCATTCAGCTAGGTCGGGCTTACACAGGTGGCCGACATGGCGTGTGTGTATAGGTAAGGCAATATACGCAAATGGGTGTAGTTCTTGACCAACTAATCACATCAAACACACTCTTCATACCACATGCAGAAGTCATGGAGCGTTGGAACGATATGTTGCAGTTCCAACGATTTATTACGATAACATCACATTGACATCAAACAAACGTACTGTCATTAGGACAAGGTTCAAGCACAACAACATCATGTAGATAACATTAGTTCCCTGCATCCAATACGACAGAGACTCTGGCAAAATATAGCCGCATATATGGCGGGCTTCAAAATATCAAATGTATTCTGTGGTTCCTCTGCCAAAACATGCCAAGTAACTCTTTAGCAATATATATATATATATATATATATATATATATATATATATATATATATATATATATATATATATATATATATATATATATATATATATATATATATATATATATATATGGCCTCAAAATCTCTTTAAAACATCAGCGCTATTCCTACCAGCAGACTGTGGGTATCACAGTGCTAATAATATATATATGGACTCTTAAACTCCAGTAGACCGCACCATCTTGGGCTTGTAACATCATAACGATAAGTTCTAGGCTACAAAATAGCATACAAAGTACTTTTACCTTTACTGCCCTCCAGGAATAAATCACTTAAACATACACCATCCTAGGCTCTCAGAAATATCAGAAATATATCAGGAGAAAACCTCAGACATTTTTATCACACAGAAACTCTGTTCCCCGATCACACAGTCAGAGAAACAATGGCTGACCCCTTCTTAGCTCAGAATGCCCAGGCCGACTGTCCCGCCAAACCAACACGCATGCGCCGATAATCGCGTGACGTGAGTTTAGCTCACTGCTCTAGAAAAATCTACGAACAGAAAATCTTAAATGACCAAATAACAAGTCAAGGGAGATAACAACTAAATCAGACCTGTCTCAAAAAGTATTGCAACCTGTTAACTCCCTTAGACCATAGTCTAAAAAAAAGTTTACATCCGTAGCTTAAAACAAACTGACTTTAACACTGATCTAGACATATGATAATGGAATGATAATAATGACAAGATGATCTAGACATATGATAATGAGATGAACGAACAGAAGAAGGCATACACTGCAAACGGTGACGTAATATTGAATTCCGTCACACATGACAGCCGATACAAGTGTTTTATTACAAGCAGACCTGAAGAACAAATTGAGACAGGGACCTGGTATGAGCTTAACGACTCATTTCAATAACCGTGACCCTAATCTTGCATCTTCAAAATGTTTAAGTTTATCATATAGTAGGTCTGTCTTTATCACTCAGTATCTTTTTCAACATCTTTCTTATGTTATCTTCTCTCTCACTTTTTACTCTTTCATCATTGTTAAAGTAATCGGTCTTAAGAACGGCTTATACTTAAGCGTAACTTAACACTCCTTTGATTTATTTCCCCCATCTTGTCCTATCTTTCGGAATTCACATTGCTTCGTTAGAATCTTGGTAAAACACCTGGCCACATTAGACGAGTATTGTTTACTTTCGGAGACGCCCGGCTTTGCAATAGAGAGAAGTCTTTTCACTGCTAATCCGGTGTTTAAACAACACGACGGTCACCACCTTGCGAAACAATAGCCGGTACGACATACGACTCGGGACGCACACATGAATGATTGTCGCCTGATGGTAAACTTCGAGAGCCGGCATACTGATTACCTAGAGAGAGAAGTAACAAAAAGATTACGGAAACTGTCTCACGACAATGGGCCCCACCATAGCACGCACTTCACGCGAAACAAACAAAGGACAGAAGTCTTTGTGACAGAAAGCGGGTGATTTCTGTATTGGGAGGCCAATCCATAATCACGTGTTGTCTCGCAAAACGAACCCGTAGCACGGAATTGAAGAGTTGGTTGCGAGAGCCCGCCCACTTTAGCGATTGACGTGGATTTCGTAGATTACAACACCATGTTGCAAGATGGACACCTCGCTGTTGGACAGAAGGCGTAGTCAGACCAACAGGCGACGACATCTGACATATTGGGCCACCATAAATAAAACGAGATGTTCGCCAGAACGGCAGTACTGAGTTTTCAAAATCGCGGCAAGCAAGTTTCTCTATCGTATAGCTTGTGTACAGCTGTTCTAATATTTCATTCCTGTGTGGATGTTTGAGTCATATCTGTGGAGTATAATTTTATAGTGTTCTTAAGGAATTTGCGACGGGAAAAGGGAGTCCAGCAGAAGTCTGAGTCTGCACCTTTACATGTTTGGCGTATAACCAGAAAGTTGCTTGGAAAGCGTACGTATGGATAGCAGAGTTCACAAGATAGGACATCCTTCACTTCCTAAGTTAAAAAAAAGTCTCGCCCGGTACTTGTGAACGTTGTTGGCGCAGCATTTATTCGCCTGCTTATGAAGTGCTCACATGTTGATTCCATATACAAATATCAAGTTCAACTCACTCGAAAGCTTACCGCCAGAGTCAAGCTGAAGCATACACACAATTTCATTCTCATGTTTATATCAAGTTCAGCTCACTCAAAAGTGTATTTGAGGAATCAAGAATACATACTCACAAGTTTATCAGTCTACCTACCAAAATCACGTAGTCAAAAGTTGATCCGTCAAGATATCAAGCTCAAGTTACCAAGTTCAGCTACTCACTACGCAGTACATGAAGTGAAGTCATCAGCTTTCGTCATATTGTCGTGAAATATTCTAATCCACATATATAAATTATCAGGTAAATATAAAGCCTAACAAATAAATTCTAATAAAGAAAAGAGCAATGGTAAAATAACAGTGCTGTCACAAGGAATGTACTCGAAATCCCCCTTTGTTTTATGCTTCGTCTGCAAATTGTAACGTTTCCACGTTAAATATAAGCCACTGCATAAATACAAGCGTTTCCACAACACATTAAAACGGGTATTGCATTTCTAAGAAAAACATTGAGAGGCACACTGCGTAATGACCTAAATTAATCCTAACATTAATTACACTACGTTACCAAAACGAACGAACAGATGGACTCAAATAGAAAGAGAAGGGAGGGCTGAAAATCAGGAACGCATGCAAAATTAAACACGCGTCTCGCTATTAATGCCACCCCCAACAAGCGTAACGCGATACACAATTACTACTATCACGCGTGTAAGGCCACATGCACTAACTTTTTCGGACGGACAGTGATAAAAACACTAACCTTCCCAGAGTTAGGTTTTAAAATCCTGAAAAACGCTTATTAGAAAAGATAACATTAGATGGGTTTACGTTTGAAAACATTACAGTACCCAGACAGCACATCTTCGAAACAGGAGGTAGAAGAAATTGCATATTTTGAACGCAGCCACTTAGCTCTTTTAAATTTGTATATTTGGGTTCCTTAGGGCTTGATGACAAAGAATATGTTAAGTGTTATGCAAATAGTCTAGGAATTAACAAGTTATAGCCAAAATAAAATGATGGTGCTGTCAGACAACACCCAAAATCAGAATCGCTCAGTGGTAGATTTTTTTAAACCACCATTGTACGGGAAATGGGCCACAAGTTACATTTGAACTGATTGGCTGGAATGATATGTAAGGCTAAACACGATTAGTCGGACTATAAATGCTATCCTTGGTTGTTAGGGGAGACGTAGGAAGGTAAAATTTTTTCAAACACTTGTCGAAACGTGGCTCCATTGGCCAGACTCGCTGATATAATCACTTAGGAGCGTTAGTTCGAGACCACTAGTTCAAATAAGCTTGATAAAGCAACAGTGCGTTGAAGCCAGCTCATATTTTTGCTAAATAAAAGCCTGGAACATAAGCAGATGGGAATTTGTGCCAGTATTTGTGCCAGAATTCATTGCTAGTCAACGTATCTGTGTTTATTCCATGAATTGTGGTAAGCTTGAAACATTCAGTATCTTTTAATGAAAATTGAATGTGAATTGTTAATTTATGCCTGTATATATGTGTAGTTCAGTAGCAAACATGATGTAAAGCCTATAATGCTCCAGCCTGAACAGAAGGTGTCGGAGGAAAGTAAAACGGCATGGAATGGCCAAACAGTACACTGACACCTAAATTATTGATTAGACAGAAATAATGCTGGAAGTGCAGAGGCGTAGTAACCATTAAGGAGGTTAATACTGGTATAAAGTATTTCAGATGAAGCTGACAGTTGGCCTAACGCTCTGAACTCAATGTTTGTGATGTATTGTGATCAGTGTAGAAAGAGAGTATAAATTAGTTATGACGTAGAAGGTACATCCTTCTTGTTTTCAGGGACCGTGGTCTTGACGTTATTGAGCAGCACCTGGTCAGAGCTTTGCTGAATCCAGAGTCGGACAGCATACTCCTTGGTCCATTTAGCTATCAGTGAGGTGTCTCCAGAGCCCAGGGGAGAAATCGAGCAGAGGAGTCTTTTCCTGCCGCCATCACGCAAGATAAGCTGATGTGGCCAGCTGAGCTCAACATTATGTACCCCCATCTTAAAATGACATTGTAAAAATAACATTAAGAGGGGAATTTAATTGTTTTAATATCAGGAACTGAGAACATCTCCAATACTAGTTCCAATAAAGACAAACTATTGAAGTCATGATGACAAATACCAACAGAGCTTGAACAAAACAAAACCAGTATTACCTCATATTACTACTACACAACTAACACACATAGGATACTATTAAAAATATATGTCACTACAAGATTCATATTAATAAATTCTGTACATATAACTTGTAATTAAAATTGATTGTGATTCCTGGTTCCCTTTGTATTTGAATCAGGACACATATACATTCATGACAGCAATGAATACATATTGTTATTTGAAAAGTTATCAGTGACTCCTTTAAGATATCCTTGTAGAGTGTTTTATGTATGTGAGTGTCACAGTGTTGTCACGTGTAGTGGAATAAATTAAATTGTTTATCTGTCTGTTGTTGTTTTGACTTACACTTCATCATACACATACCCTAGACATATAACGTAGTCATCACACTATTCCAGAATAATTCTGACTGAGATATACATATATGTGGCAGCAAGTAAGGTTATCTATAATACACTACTCTCATTAGATATAGATACCTTCACAGCTGATCTCAGTCAGTACACTAAGTCCCCCTATAAATATTTATAACATCCCACTTCACCACATATATTGGGGTCTCGCTCTTGGGATTTTGAATCTTTCCCTATTAAGAATATTGGGGGTAATTCACTTCAGGGAATAATAAGAATTAAAGGGTATCCTTGGGTGGAATTAAATAAGGTTGAGCTCTCGGTGCCTGTGTTGTCCATTAGATATATATTTAGAGATTGAATTGTTAGTTAGACATTTTATAAACTTACCTGATAGACAATGGCGGACCTGGCCAAATTTCGATCTGCTGCTGTTCAGACTGCAAAAGAGTTAGGATTAGATGGGCAAGTTATGGTTGCCTATGTCACTACAGAATGTGACAAATTTATTGAACGCGAAGAAAGAAGATTAGAAAAAAAAGGCCGAAAGAAAGTTAGAGGCTGAAAGGGAAATTAAGAAGTTACAATTTGAGGCTGAGGCTGAGACAAAGAGGTTGCAGATTGAGGCTGACAAAGAGGCTAAGGCATTGGAAGCCGAGGAAAGAAGACAGGCTGCAGAAAGGGAAGAGAAGAAATTAGCTGCAGAAGAAAGAAGATTGACTGCAGAGAGGGAAGCAGAAAAGGAGGAGAAGAGATTACAAAGGGAACATGAGTTACGACTAAGGGAGTTTGAGTTTCAAGGCCATGCTCCTGAAAATGGTGCCAGTCCCTTTGCCTCTGATGCCACTGCTAGCCAAGGAGCCTCAACCTCAGCTATGAATTTTCATTTAGATCATTTTGTTGAGAAAGACGATGATATAGAGAGCTATCTAAATAGGTATGAACTATTAGCTACCACGTATGGGTTAGAGAGAGAAAGGTGGAGCTTAAAGTTATCTCAAGGACTTCGTGGGGCAGCTTATGAAGTTTTTGCAAAAATGAGCAGAGGTGATCAGGAAAATTATGACATGCTAAAGCAGGCTCTTTTGTTAAGATATGAAAAGAATGCAGAATTTTATAGGAAAAAATTTAGGAATGCTAAACTACTGTCAGGTAAAACCTATCACCAGTTCTCTGCACGAATAGAGACATACTTGAATAGAGACATACTTGGAGAAATGGACTTCTCTGGGGAAAACCCAAGATCTTAAGGAAATGGTCCTTATAGAGCAATTAAGAGAGTCCATGGCTCCAGACCTGAGAAAGTTTCTCATGGAACAAGGTGCAGAGAGGCTGGGTGAGTTGCTAAATGTTGCTGAAAGGTATCAAGCAGCTCAAGCAGAGGTAACAGGTAATAAAAAGAAACAAGTAGATAACTTTAGGGCACCACAGAACTTTAATAAATTTGATCCTAGGGATCAAAACAAAGGTAAGCACCAATTTGATAGGCCACGGTATGAAAATAAAAAATAAATTCCCACAATTCGATGAAAGGAAATATGATGAAAGAAAATCTTTCAACCAAGGAAAAAGGTGGTGTAAAAAAATTGTCAGATGGACAATCATGACACTGACCGTTGCAGAAGGAAACCTGTGTATATGGCAACCCTTCAGGTCAGGTCGACCTCAAGACAGGAGGAGGATATTATGTTGGATACCACTCCAGAAGAGATGAGGAAGGCACAGGCTGGGGATAAAACACTCAAGCCTTGTTTCAGAAAATTGTCATCTTGTCATACAACTCCAGGCAAGGGAGATTTTTTACATGAAAAACAAGTTGATGTATAGGAAGACTGGAACTAGATCCAAAGGTCAGGGACAGCTGGTACTTCCTAAAAGATATAGGGCAGACTTAATAAGGAGCCTACATGTGAAACCAGATGGGGACCATGAGAAGATAGGTACCATCATTCAAAAGGTGGCTCACAATTATTATTGGCCCAAAGCAAGATGGGACATTGAGAATTTTGTAGAAAGGTGTAGCATAGCACATGAGGGAACACCCACAAGTGGGAACATGGATCAGGACCTGGACACGCCACGGGGCAAAATTAGGCCTGATAATAAAAAGAAAAATAGATTTGATAAAGTGGACCAAATGGAATGGGAAGCCCCTTTTCACGGACAAGCTTCACTTAACTGTTTTACAATGGCCACTATGCGGAGAGTGCAAAAAGATGTCTTACCCCAGGATAAGCCGAAAATCCCTCAATCGGACTTAAACAAACTGGAGGAAGAAGATGTAGAGAGGAAATCTCTCATCAAGAATTTTAAGTGGGGAGACAGCCCCAAAAGAAAAATTGGTAGCGGTCGTTTTGTGCATGAAAATTCTGGGAGGAAAAATCATCACTATAAAGCTTCGAGTGGAAGAGACCATACCGGTGCATGGACAAATAGGTCCACAAAATTAAAGGTCCATATGTAGCTTTGTTAAGAACGTGGACTGATGAAAAGGCAGAGGAAAACATTACATCTTCATACCAATATGTGAATGAGCTGACCACTCGTTTAAAAACTGGCTGGAAACTTGCCAATGAAAATTTGAAACAAGCCAGGAAGAAACATGCTGCCTATTATAACAGGAAGGCGAAAGACAGAAATTTGGCTGTGGGAGAGAAAGTACTGCTTCTTTTGCCCGGGAGTCAGAATAAGTTACAAATTGGATGGCAGGGTCCATATACAGTTTTAGAGAAGGTATCTAGAACAAATTATAAGATAGATAAGAAGGGGAAAAAAAAAATCTATCATGTGAATCTCCTGAAGAAATATTTGGAAAGAGAACATCAGGAAGAGACACACTTGTTGACCTTGTCCATCGCCATGGAGATGAAAAAGGAACCACTTTCATCATTTGAATATCCATTACACCCCTGTGAGACAGCAGCACAGGTGAAAATCAGTACACATTTAACGAAAACTCAGAAAGAGAGAGTGCAACAGGTTCTAAATAATCATGCAGAGGTGTTAACAGACCGACCAGGGCATACAAACCTATTGGAATATGATATGAAACTGATAGACCCCACACCTGTCTGTATGAAACCATATTCGATTCCGTTTGCTAAGGAGAAAGCTTTGAAGGAAGAGATAGACTATCTATTGAAGGAAGGAATTATTTCGCACAGTGAATCTTCGTATAGTTCCGGTGTTGTACTCTTAAGGAAGCCCTCTGGAGAACATAGACTCTGTATAGATTACAGGAGACTGAATGCTATTACAGAAGGACAGGTGGATCCATTGCCGGATACAAATCAGCTGTTTGCCAGACTAAATAAAGCTAAATATTTCTCAAAAGTGGATCTGAGTAAAGGATACTATCAGNTTCCAGTAAAGCCTGAGGTTAGACCATACCTAGCTTTTAGTACCTCAGAAGGACACTATGAGTTTAATAGATTGCCATTTGGATTGAAGAATGCGCCTAGTGTCTTCTCTAGAATGATGAGAAAATTGTTGGATGTAAACATTTCGGAGGAACGTAATGAATCCCTGAGTTGCCTCTTTGATTGAGGATATTCCGAATGTTTCATCATACAGGATAATAAGAAGATTATGGGATCCACTACGAAAACTCTGCTATCACCAGGTATATGTTATCTCCTCATAACGTACATTTTGAGGGAAATATAATGTTCTCTGGACATGTCATTGCGCAGACTCAGAGAAGAGAAATGGTGAATACGGGTTGCGAAGCAGCATTAAGACAAGCACTCACACTTGCGGCTGTTCAGTAACATAACCGAAATATATTATTGGTTGTAGAAGTCTGAGGCAGATTTCATGAGTAGTGCCTACTCTGAATGGACCCAACTACATAAAACCATGATAGCACCACAGCAGAGTAAAGTCAAGTTGACTTACATTTATCTATGTGTATATAGAATAAAGGACTGACATGGGATGTCTGTTTTAAGAGGGGAGGTGTCGTGAAATATTCTAATCCACATATATAAATTATCAGGTAAATATAAAGCCTAACAAATAAATTCTAATAAAGAAAAGAGCAATGGTAAAATAACAGTGCTGTCACAAGGAATGTACTCGAAATCCCCCTTTGTTTTATGCTTCGTCTGCAAATTGTAACGTTTCCACGTTAAATATAAGCCACTGCATAAATACAAGCGTTTCCACAACACATTAAAACGGGTATTGCATTTCTAACAAAAACATTGAGAGGCACACTGCGTAATGACCTAAATTAATCCCAACATTAATTATATTACGTTACCAAAACGAACGAACAGATGGACTCAAATAGAAAGAGAAGGGAGGGCTGAAAATCAGGAACGCATGCAAAATTAAACACGCGTCTCGCTATTAATGCCACCCCCAACAAGCGTAACGCGATACACAATTACTACTATCACGCGTGTAAGGCCACATGCACTAACTTTTTTTCGGACGGACAGTGATAAAAACACTAACCTTCCCAGAGTTAGGTTTTAAAAAACCTGAAAAACGCTTATTAGAAAAGATAACATTAGATGGGTTTACGTTTGAAAACATTACAGTACCCAGACAGCACATCTTCGAAACAGGAGGTAGAAGAAATTGCATATTTTGAACGCAGCCACTTAGCTCTTTTAAATTTGTATATTTGGGTTCCTTAGGGCTTGATGACAAAGAATATGTTAAGTGTTATGCAAATAGTCTAGGAATTAACAAGTTATAGCCAAAATAAAATGATGGTGCTGTCAGACAACACCCAAAATCAGAATCGCTCAGTGGTAGATTTTTTAAACCACCATTGTACGGGAAATGGGCCACAAGTTACATTTGAACTGATTGGCTGGAATGATATGTAAGGCTAAACACGATTAGTCGGACTATAAATGCTATCCTTGGTTGTTAGGGGAGACGTAGGAAGGTAAAATTTTTTCAAACACTTGTCGAAACGTGGCTCCATTGGCCAGACTCGCTGATATAATCACTTAGGAGCGTTAGTTCGAGACCACTAGTTCAAATAAGCTTGATAAAGCAACAGTGCGTTGAAGCCAGCTCATATTTTTGCTAAATAAAAGCCTGGAACATAAGCAGATGGGAATTTGTGCCAGAATTCATTGCTAGTCAACGTATCTGTGTTTAGTTCCATGAATTGTGGTAAGCTTGAAACATTCAGTATCTTTTAATGAAAATTGAATGTGAATTGTTAATTTATGCCTGTATATATGTGTAGTTCAGTAGCAAACATGATGTAAAGCCTATAATGCTCCAGCCTGAACAGAAGGTGTCGGAGGAAAGTAAAACGGCATGGAATGGCCAAACAGTACACTGACACCTAAATTATTGATTAGACAGAAATAATGCTGGAAGTGCAGAGGCGTAGTAACCATTAAGGAGGTTAATACTGGTATAAAGTATTTCAGATGAAGCTGACAGTTGGCCTAACGCTCTGAACTCAATGTTTGTGATGTATTGTGATCAGTGTAGAAAGAGAGTATAAATTAGTTATGACGTAGAAGGTACATCCTTCTTGTTTTCAGGGACCGTGGTCTTGACGTTATTGAGCAGCACCTGGTCAGAGCTTTGCTGAATCCAGAGTCGGACAGCATACTCCTTGGTCCATTTAGCTATCAGTGAGGTGTCTCCAGAGCCCAGGGGAGAAATCGAGCAGAGGAGTCTTTTCCTGCCGCCATCACGCAAGATAAGCTGATGTGGCCAGCTGAGCTCAACATTATGTACCCCCATCTTAAAATGACATTGTAAAAATAACATTAAGAGGGGAATTTAATTGTTTTAATATCAGGAACTGAGAACATCTCCAATACTAGTTCCAATAAAGACAAACTATTGAAGTCATGATGACAAATACCAACAGAGCTTGAACAAAACAAAACCAGTATTACCTCATATTACTACTACACAACTAACACACATAGGATACTATTAAAAATATATGTCACTACAAGATTCATATTAATAAATTCTGTACATATAACTTGTAATTAAAATTGATTGTGATTCCTGGTTCCCTTTGTATTTGAATCAGGACACATATACATTCATGACAGCAATGAATACATATTGTTATTTGAAAAGTTATCAGTGACTCCTTTAAGATATCCTTGTAGAGTGTTTTATGTATGTGAGTGTCACAGTGTTGTCACGTGTAGTGGAATAAATTAAATTGTTTATCTGTCTGTTGTTGTTTTGACTTACACTTCATCATACACATACCCTAGACATATAACGTAGTCATCACACTATTCCAGAATAATTCTGACTGAGATATATATATATATATATGTGGCAGCAAGTAAGGTTATCTATAATACACTACTCTCATTAGATATAGATACCTTCACAGCTGATCTCAGTCAGTACACTAAGTCCCCCTATAAATATTTATAACATCCCACTTCACCACACATATATTACACGACGTAAATCACTCTGACTAGCTTCATTGCACGAAACTCACTTGTTACCAGAAGGTCATTTCGTGAACAGCTCCAGTCTAGCTAGTGCCTTTCAGAGATCAGACAGCAGACCTTTTCTTGAGACAACGGTCAACGTTTTATCAATGCTAGAGAGAGAGATTTACAAATATTGAAGGACAGTATATCTTCCAAGTTCTCACTTTTACAAAGGTTTTCATCAGTACGTCCTAGTCTTGGAGATAAACCCACACAACATACCATACACCTTCATTGGGCAGTATATGCATACCTGTGTATCATCATACAGTGGAGGAACATTGAGAGATGCCATAGACAGTGTAGATTGGACATCAGTGTGGTAACACTTAATATATCACATCATCATTTCACTATTCACATAGGTTCACTATCCTATTTAACTAACTACAATATTTATATCTCATCTGTGTGTGAATTGTCTTTCGTCATCACTTTTGTATTTTCTACTAACCTTATGTGTGTGTAAATATTTAATTAATAAACCTAATAACCGTTTTGATCATTATCTAGTTCATTAATGCATCACTCGTATTGACGGTGTTAAATATTTACATTTATAAAAAATTCTACATTTAGATGAGGTTGGGTGGGGTCTTTCTTTATCGAGATCTAAGGGCACAGAAGCTAAGGTCGTGGGGGGGGGGGGGGGGGGGGGGGGGGCGGGGCGGAATAGAACACTTTCCATAATTTACTAGAAAACACTATCTAGTGGAGAGCATTCGCATTCTCTTCTTCTTGTCCTTATCTCGAATAGGTTTCTTTCTTTCTTAACGAGCCAATTTCTGGAGACCTTCTTGATAATATTCCATAGGCCATCCCCAGCGACAACTACTGTTGCAGTTGCACCAATATACACTTACGACAAAGTTCAAGACTTTTCTAAAAACAAAGCATCAGTAAGAAATTGGGGGGGGGGGGGGGGGGGGGGAAGAGACCAAAATTAAATCGGCTTTCGTTAAGTCAGAGGTCTGTGGTCAGCTTGTAAGTTACCTTATAAACACAGTGGGCGGTTAGCCCGAGACGAAGTCTGCCGTTACAACAACGGTTTATTACATAAATCTTTGCTGGCTTGTACTTGGCAGACGATAGAATCAACGGCAAGGATTTTTTCAGACACTTTAAAAAAATATATAATTTTGCCTTGTTTTTGGCTATGCGCACTCCGCCCAACCTAGACACAGGGTCAGTCGGTTATATTACGCGCATGTCCAAAAAAAAAAAAAAAAGACCGTGTCGGCTGAACATTATTTTTCAGACACATTTTTGTCTTTACCAACGCAAGTTGGAATACATCAAATGTAACCATGGCCATCAGGAATAATCCCCTTCCGATGTGCTGCTGAACGTGTTACGAGCTTCTGGATAATCTCCTGACAAGAATTAACCTGGAATAGATGAGTTAGTTTCCCCGTGAGTATTTTTTGCTGTTGAGATATGTAAATTTGCTAGATTTACCGTTGATTCCTCTTTTGCTCGCAAGTGTGAGCTAGAAGCATTTTTCAATAGGAACATCCTTGCTCTAGACGTTAATGAACCTGGAGAAGTGTTATCAGGACTTCATCGTGACAGACGATTGACAGCAACATCATCACTCTTCCCACTGCTTGTGCCACGTGCAATAACTCGTGAAGCGCGGTGTCACAGTATTGCCTCCCCTTGCTGTGCAGTGGTGGTCCACTAATGGTCATAACGCAAGCGTATCTAAAAGTAGGTCGTCCAAGGTATCTATCTTCGTGCAAGATTTCTCTTGGCAAAGATATAGATAGAAGATGAATGTCGTTTCTACCTTAGGGGAGCCTTCACAAGAAATTCCCAGAAGTTAAGAACAAACGCTGCTTAAGGGCTGAGCAAATTTGTTAACTTAATATCTGGTCCGTCGCCTTTTGTGAAGGGGTTATGCAATGATTCTGGCCCGTCACGCCCCCAGTTGGAGTAATCCAACGAATGCACTCTTATAATTAATGACTCTCTATCTCTCTCTCTCTCTCTCTCTCTCTATATATATATATATATATATATATATATATATATATATATATATATATATATATATATATATATTCATTTATCAAGAAAAACTGGCTCATACGTTTGCTTTCGAGCATATGAACTGAATCAACTATTATTGTTTAGTTTAAAATAACATACAACAAATTTAATAGTCAATTAGTCTGTAACATGGGAAGATAAATATGGAAATTTGGGTGAAAGTTATATTAAATTTTTCCTCATTGAGGTTTTGGTAGGGCGTTCATAATAATGTCCGTATTTTTGCTGTAGCCTGTTATATAAAACTTAGCTCAAGATGCGTCCTGCAGCCGTGGTTTCCGTCACTTCTTTGTGGTGATGAGTACACTTCTTCCCGTAACTCGTCCACTGTAGGCGGTCAGTGTTGATACTCTTCTCTCACACTAGTGGCGTAGGAACTTCAGTACTTAAGTCTGATGTCTTGTAACCACGAACTGTGAAAAATTAGAAAGAAACCAATCCCTCAGTACATTTGTTCTCCGAAAACTAACAGGCCCATTTTCATGCGCTCCACCCACGAATGTTAACCTCTCAGAAGAATTAAATTCCCGAGCACACAATGTAACTCAGGGAATTTGATGAAAATTCACCAATATTCTTCTGGGTGTCACCTAGAAAATTGCGTCTGCAGTGCTTGAATAATGATCTGCCTGAATTAAAATTAAAAAGGTATATAAATCTCACAACATGATTCTATACACTTTAGGCACATGTGATGTAATCATCACTCATTACTCATCCTTACACTCGTCTGAGTTCTGGGGTCATCTCTGCTGTCTGGTTTCCCGCACGACTAGTCAAAAACAATCACCATCTCTTGCAGTAGTGGTTCATACAAACACTACTCTCATATGTTGAGGTTGCCAGCCTCATATATATATATATATATATATATATATATATATATATATATATATATATATATATATATATATATATATATATATATATATTATATATATATATATATATATATATATATATATATATATATATATATATATGTAACCACTTAGCACGAAACCTGTAAAATTTACATTAGTAAATAAATTGTTTACACTTACCCCAAAATTTTGAGAATACACACTTCTCCTGGCGCAGATTAGAATGGACCCGCAGCCCTGTATTTAGCTGCTGTTCGAATTACTTAATTCTGAGAAATTCTTCTTATGACGGGTGAAACACTTGGTCTAGAAATCTATAATTCCTCTTATGACGAGTGAGACACTTGGTCTGTAAATCTATAATTCCTCGTATGACGGGTGAAAACTTGGTCTGGAAATCTATAATTCCTCTTATGACTCCTTGTGATAAAATTACCAAGTTTCCAGTTTTGTAGTAAAATTGAGGGTTTTCTTATACTTCCAAAGTGGCACAATTCTCGATCTGGTACTTACAGTTGTGGAATAATAAGTCCCATCCTCTTTCCTCTGGCTTGTAGGAGGTGTTTAGTTGCCGCTGCGATGCAGTCTGTCTGTGTGCTGTGACTCCGAGTTTGTTAGATTATATCTCACAATCCTTAGTTTCAAAACCCAGCTGTGTTTCCGCCGAAAGTTCCAATCAAATCGTAGTAGATTCTGGCGAACCAATCCAATCTATCTAGCACTGTTTGATTGGGGAAGTTTATCATTACTCATCCCACGTGTATTTGAAAATATTAAATTTAATATACACGCATGGCCTCTTACACAGTGATGTCATATCGTTACCTAAGACTTCCGGCGCACCTCTGTTTATCACCTTTATCTGCGTGCCTCCGCTAGACAGATGTCTGGTCAGCCCGAGTGATCTTCTTTCATCGTATCACCACACCGGCTTGTGTCAACGTGATCAACAGCTTTCCAATGGGGTCAAATGTTTGACCGCCCCGTTTCCACAGGCGGTCAGTCAGATTAGGCGATAAAATATTATCGCTGGCCGGGTCACCAAACCTGGCGAACCGTAACAACAGTCTGAGAGTGGAATGTGAAACAATAAGATACGCATTACCCCCTTAGCAAATACTGCCATAGGGTAGTGGCGTGTTAGAGAATTCACCATGCTATGTCCAGCATAGAGCAAAATAGTGAAAATGACGAATGAAAAGGCATGATTTATGCCAAATAAAAGCGATGAGTGAGAAAAATTAAGAAAAAGAAAGGATACAACCGGAGGGCTGAAGGTGTGAGAGATCACACAAAAGAGCATGTTCAGACGTTTTGTCACAAGCGGGAAGGAATTTCACAGCTGGTTCAAGCACATTTCTTAACAGTGTGTAAGGAAAAAAAACTGCTTCTTGTATGTAAATAAATGCCATTCGATCAATAGCTTATATTTCTATACTTTCTTTTTTGCCTATTATCTAACCTGACATTATTTCCCGTTTTCCTCGCCCATGTCGGAGTTTTCAATACCCTAACCCGGAGAAAAAGCCTTGTTAAATGGTGGCTCTATGTTCCATAGGGAGTGATTGTAAACATTTATTACATGTTGTTGTCAGTAGCAACAGGAAAATTCTCAAGTAACTTCAGAGCAGAGGCAGAGGGCTTAAAAACTGCAGCTGTAGTCTTAATGACAGAAGAAAGCTAAGAGAGACAAGTATTTCTCTTGACAGATGCGCTTAGTAATTACAACGCTGAAAAATCAGAATAATGCCGACCTGGATGACCTAACAGTAACACTTCCCAAAATATTTTAGGGTTATGACCGGATCTCATTCCAACATCCCCGGAAATGAAGAGGTGGACATAATGGCAAAGGAATGGGGGGAAAGCTACCTCAACTTGACCCAAGCATAACTTACGAACAGGCCAAGAGTTTTATTAAGAGCAGATACAGGAGAAAGTAGGAATCAAAGCACCCAGGCCCCACGAAAAAAAAACGATGCATATTACCAAAGCTAAGCAGAAGTGGAAAAAGTGGTAACTTTCAGACTTCGCACAGGCCACAACAAATTGTATTACCATTTGTTCAACTAGTTAATGGTAGGAAATGCTGATGAGTTTAACTGTGGCACTGGTAAAATGACTGTTGAACATCTGCTTCAAAGGTGCTCAACATATGAGGAACAAACAAACCGTGAATGTTACCAGAGAGTAATAGTAAAGAATAAGTTTATCAAAGGTAAAACTTTCGCTCTAGAATTATTCTTGGCAGCGAAATAAATAAGAGGACTAGACTCATATTTTAAGGGATCTCACAGGTTTTTTGAGGATGGCAATTACAAAAAAGGAGTCTTATCGGGTTTTGTAAAGTTTTGTGACAGAATGGGGTCTACCCCCTTGTTACGGTCTCCCGCTGTATCTTTTCTTGCTAGATGTTATTAAAAGATTCAGCACCGTTGGACGTGAGTTTATTGGGTTGCTTGTCAATATTTCAGATATTATAATTCATCTATTCTAATTCCAGCTTTCTAGTTCGAGTGCAGTTTTTAAGCCATTCTGGTGTGATTAAATTATTATTATATTCAGTGTCGTTATCGTATATTAATTCTTCCGCAGTGTTGGTTAGATTATAGTTAGTCTTAGAAATACCTGTGATGATCTGGACTGACCTTGCAAGGATTAATGACAGTCACAGCACAGAGTGAGAACTTGCATAAATTCAGGCAATCAACAAGTTCCATAGACGACTGAACAATTTAATATATCCTTTTACACAATAGGGTGTAACAACATTTCACACATTTAAATTGGCTTCATCATAGTTCTGAGCTCTACACAATGTTCCTCTCACAGACTTAGCTCGTCTGGGTTAACCGTTAAGTTTATAGCGTAATGGAGTGTGCAACCAACTCCTACCGAATCCGATCCTTAGAATTATTATTCCTTCACAATACTAGTGAGTACATTATCTGTGAATCTATAGATCCTGTCTATGTATAATTATTCAACGTCTTTGGCTTGCATCGCCCGGCTTTAACTGCCGTGTATATAAGTTCAAGGTGAACGTAATCTGCTTTGTTCGCGATTCTAATACGGACTCTACCTGGTCCTATAATCAATTTTGATACGGATCCTTGTCGCATGAAAATATAATTAATAGTAGGTAAGCTTGACAGTTGTATAGGCGTGATGGACAATAGTGCACACGGACGTGTGATAGTGGTGCGCAAGAGAGATAGGCCGAAGGCACAGGCTGAGTCAGTGAGTTCTTCACTAAGAAAACCACACACACAGCTCTTCTTGTTTTCTCTGGCGACAATATTACTCTTTTGCACACACTGTGTCACTCACAAATAGTAGGGTAAAGAAGTAAAGTTAGATTGAGGATTTGGTAGTCTGAACTGAACGAACAATCCTATCGAGGTTAACTCAATTTTATTCAATTTAGAAATGTAAATAAATCAATAAGGATTTTACAGCACATAATAATAAATATTATCACGAGAAAACAAACTCACAACAATTTGATGATTTTAAAGAAGAAAAAAATTATTACACCAATAGTGAAAACAAGGATTATGAATGAATTGTGTTAGTAAAGTTCCCGGCAGGCCTGATAAGCTTTTGCTGGAAAATGTGTGAAATACTGTTTGTGTGTAAATGAATGTTTGTTCCTTTGTTCCTTTGGTGTGAATGTTGGAAACAACTTATATCCTGGGGTTCTCTTGGAAAAATATATCGTAATCCAATGCTTGAAATTAACTTCACTGTTCTAATAAGGTATCCACAAAGGGCACAGAATCTGAACACGATTTTATAAATCCAAGATTGGGGTAACGACTTCACTGTTCGAATAAGGTATCCACAAAGGGCACAGAATCTGAACACGATTTTATAAATCCAAGAAAGGTGTAACGTATCCACAGTTGATGCGATATCCACAGATAACGAATTTGCTTCCAAAGGTGGGATGGAGGGTTAAAATGGGTGGAGTATGGTAGGGTGATGGTTGTTAAGGGTAATATCTGGTGTTGAGAATCGTTGCAATAATTGCAGTAATTGAAGTAATTGAAATGATTGAAATGATTGAAATAATTGAAGGGAATTATTGTGACTGGTGGACGAGGACTATATGGCCACTGGCCAAAGGTAACCTCTTTTCAGCAATACGAGACAAGACTTGCACTGCGTAAATCTGTTAGACAAAACAAAAATACATGTGTAACTACTCTTCTGCTGCAACATGCAGATTACAACAGAAACAATTTAAGCAGTGTCCAGCGTCGGCATGTTGATATCCATGCATGCGTCTCATTCCTAAAATAGGTCAGTCCATTCTTAAACATTCCTGTCTGCTGTGAATGAATTAGCGGGCCAGTCCAGGTACATACACAATAACAAGATTGTTGCTTCCTCCCCTGTCAGACAAAGTTACATGAGGGTCCGCTAGAGAATCCTCCTGTGCTTTCCACCGTTCATTTCTTCCCGCATTCATGATAATATGCTCATACATTAATGTTACAAACATTGAAAAGTAAAATGATCATTGAAATTATGAATGATACAAACATTGTAACATAACATCGCTTTAAAATACAAGCAGTGAAAATAAATGAATTTTCGTAAGCATTTATGATACATACATGGTAAAGGAAACCCGTTTATATAATACACTTAGACTTTCACCATGATAGTAATATATTTCATATCTATATATTTGAGCTAATTTCCTATATACTGGAAAAGCGAATACATACCCGCTCCGGAATTTTATTGTAAGTTAAACTAGAGGGCACTTGGTTTGTTTAACTCAAGTCTCCCTATGCACAGTTTTACTTTACAAGACTGAGAAATGCGACTATCTCTTCCCGTATGCGTTCACCAAGTGAAGTCTAAACTAGTTTCTTAAAGACAGAAAGAAAGAAAGAAAGAATTATTTTCGATTTACCCGCTACATTTTAAACGTTCCCACGATAGCAAAAGTCTCGCTGCAAATTAGTTTGCATATAGAATGTCACTAGTACGTGCTGTGGTTCCGAGCTCAGAAGTATTAACAATGAGGAAGAAGACAGGCCATAAATTTCTAGACAGACGAGTCTGGAAATTCCTAACGAACGTGAACGCTGGTTGACCGTATCTTCACCTGGGTTAAGGTGGGGAAAAGGCAAGTGCGTGAGAAACATTTTTTTCAGAAACTTAGGATATACAGAAAATAAAGCAATATGCAGGATGGACAGAAAATTTCAAATAGACAACTTATCTTCACTCTGCGACAGATACCCCGAACTTAAGTTAGTTGCCCAACTAAATCAGAGAGAGATGATAATTTGGCTAGTGTGTATCATTCCCGGTGTCGTCCATTAGTTCCTTCTCTGTACTTCTTCCGAGGTTTCCTCAGATTGTTTCTTATCTGCTGGCGTTAGAAGATTATTTTCTCCACAACTAGCGAGTTCCTCTACTGAATGTCTGCTTAAAAAATCGGCTCCTACATTTTCAGGACCTGGGATGTACTCGACCCTGAAAGAATAGACACTTAGCAAAATAGCCCATCGCATTACTTTTGCATTTTGGTTTTTGCAAGCTGCTAGAAACGTGAGGGGTGCGTGATCCGTTTGCACGACAAATGAGACTCCATAAAGAAATTCGTGGTGCTTTTTTACTCCCGCCACTAGAGCCAAGCATTATTTTTCAATGGTTGAATAGTTGCGTTCTGCAGCGTTCAATTTTCGGCTAGCATAGGCCACGGGAAAAAGCATTTCCGGGTAGTTTTCATCAGCTTGAAGCAACGTTGATCCTATTCCAAGATTACTGGCATCTACTCTTAGCACAAAGGTCTTTGTGAGGTCAGGGAGGCGTAATATGGGCTTCGTCGTCAGCTTTTCTTTGAGTGTGGTGTAGGCGCTCTCACATTGAGCCGTCCATGTTACCTTTTCAGGTTGACCTTTCTTTGTGAGGTCAGTCAATGGTGCAGTCAAACTATTAAAGTTCTCAATGAACCGTTGATAATAACCACAGAGTGATAAAAACGACCTAGTGTCCTTTTTCGTTTTGGGTCGCTTTGCCTTCCGGATTTTTTCAACGTTTTTCTCTACTGGCCACAAGCAACCATGAGTGATCGTATGTCCTAAAAATTCAAGTTCTCTGAATCCAATCAGACACTTGCTTGGGCGTGCTGTTAAACCAGTTTCCTTGAGCCGCCTGAGGAGCAGGGCTAACGCTTCTTCATGTTCTTCAAATGTAGCCGTTGCGATAAGAATATCATCCATAAAATTATGAATGGTGTTGCTTTGTAAAGGGTGTAACAGTTTTCTCATCATCCGGGTAAAAGCTCCAGGTGCATTATGTAATCCAAAAGGCATTACATTGAACGTGTAATGTCCGTCACTGGTACTAAAGGCGAGCAATGGTCTAATCTCTTCCTTTACCGGAATTTGGTAATAGCCTTTACTAAGGTCTATTTTAGAGAAAATGGTTGCTCTGCTCAGCTTTGTAAAGAGTTCATTAGGGCTCGGTAATGGTTCTGGTTGGAACTCTGTTACAGTGTTGAGTAACCTATAATCGATGCATAACCGAGTTTCCCCGTTGGGTTTCTGTAGAAGCACTACACTCGAACTGTATGGGGATGTCGATTCAGAGATTATGTTATCTTGCAGTAGCTTGTCAATCTCTTCTCGTAAAGCGTTGGCTTTAGCGTATGGGACTGGGTAAATCTTAGTCCTGACAGGCTTAGGATCTAATACTTTTATATCAAACTCCAAGAGGTTGGTTAGTCCCGGTTTATCGGTGAGCACTTCTGAATATTCGGCTAACAGTTGTTTGACATTATGCTGTTGCAATTCAGTTAATGTTTCACAAAGCTTCACATCCGTGTGTGATTCTTCCTGTTTTAGCGGGTATTCAGCATATTCGTGGGGGTCATTATCCGCTTCCATTGCAACCGCTAAGGCCAGGAGATGTGCTTGAGGAGCAGCGAGGCGTTCCATGTACTTTTTAAGTAAGTTAACATGATAAATCTTTTCCTTCCCTCGTATGGAGATTTTGTAGTTTGTTCGAGAGATTTTCTCGAGTACTTCAAATGGTCCCTGCCATCCTATCTGAAGTTTGTTATTCCCTGTTGGGAGTAACAGCAGTACTTTCTCTCCAGGTTGTAGTACTCTTTCCTTCGCAGTCTTATTGTACCGTTTTGCATGCTTGGCACGAGCTTGTCGGAGGTTAGTGTTGGCTAATTCCCAACCTATCTTTAACCTTTCCTTCAGTTCTTGCACATATTTTGATGCAGATACAATAGATTCGTCTGCTTTCTGGTCTGTTAAAGACCTAAGCAATGCTTCCAGGGGTCCCTTTATTGGCCGTCCAAATAATAATGTTGCAGGAGGTAGACCAGTGGAGGCATGCGGCACTTCCCTATAGGCAAATAAGGCAGCCGGCAAGAATAAAGTCCCAGTTTTCTGGTCTTTCTTGTGCTAATTTTCGCAGCATGGTGATGAGGGTCCCGTTATATCTCTCTACCTGTCCGTTTGCTTGAGGATTATAGGGTGAGGTGTGAATATGCTGAGTACGGAAGATCTTAAAGACTTCTTCCATCAGATGTCCTCTAAACTGCGATCCATTATCAGTGAGTATTTGCTGTGGAAATCCGAGCCTTGTGAAAATACTCACGAGCGCTTCTGCGGCATGCACAGAATCCGAAGAAGGGAGCGCCACTGCTTCTGACCACATAGTACAGGTGTCGACTAGAGTCAAAATACAGCAATTTCTCCGCTTTGTTCTTAAGAGTGGGCCTACTATATCTACAGCTACTCTTTCGAATGGCGTACCGACAATAGGCATTTCCCCCAATGGAGCAGGGGGTGTCCAGTGTCTTGGTGCCACCCTTTGGCACTGCGCACAGGATTTTACAAATCGGATGATGTCCATGTTCATCCCAGGCCAGTAATAGTGCGCTGCTATTCTTTGCATGGTAGCATTTTGTCCCATGTGGCCGCTAAAAGGAAGAGCGTGTCCCATCTCTAAAATTTGTGACCTATAAGTAGTTGGAACAACCAACTGGCTATGTTCTTGTCCAGTGTTGCCCGACCTACGGTACAGGAATCCCGATTTTGAATAAAAGTTTCCCTTTTTCAACGGGTTACTGGCAAGTGGCAGTTTCTTAAAACATGGTCCCAGTGTTGGATCCTTGTGTTGAGCATCCTTTAATTCCCGTGGTAGCAGGTTTGTCACTGGTCCTGGTTCCTGTTCTGTCCTCGCCTGACCTCTTGTAGTTACTGCTGCAGCTATCAGAGGTTTTCTTGGTTCCCCCAAGAACACATAGCGACATCCAAGAATTACGTCGTAGATTGGATTCTCCATAATGGCAGCTCGAATCCATCCTTTAACAAATTTTGAATCAATATAAACGTTTGCTATTTTCAATGTCATAGGAGTGTCTCCTTTCACGGCTCCACACAGATCTACTGTCTCCGAGGTTATCTGCTCAGGTGTGACCAAATGTGAAGCGATTATACAGTCAAAATGTAATCCTGTGTCATAAAGACAGTGCACACATTTCCCGTTTGCGATAATTTGATCCGTTACAGAAATTCCGTTCTGGTTTACCATTTTTTTGTTCTGTCTTGACGCTGTTCTGGTGCGTCTCCTTGTAAAACACGCCGCCAAGTGCGGGCTGGGCCGATTTCTACATTCTTTTGTATTGTGCGAGGTCTGCTTACAATGATGACAATATTTCCTCTCCCTCCCTCATGAAGTAAGGGGGGTTTTCCTGTGCATTTTTCGTGTTTGAGTTAGTTGAACCGGTCTCTGCGTGTATCTTGCGTTGGAGCGTTTACCTGTGATCGCTGATTTTGGGTGGGCTGGGTGATTGGTTTAGGTTGAAGTTCGGCAGGTTTCCGTTTGAAGGTTTGAGTCTCTGCTATAGCATTTTGAAACCTTTCTGCTAACGTAAGGATTGGTTCGAGTCGGTCTGCCCCGTGCTCCACTAGGAACTTTCTCATCTCTGATGACATTGTTTCCTTGATTTGCTCTACCAGGAGAGTTCATGTAATCCTTCGTAAGTCTTAGGAAATTTTCCCAAATCGCGCCCACTTTTCGAGATATGATTCAATCCTAGCAGCAAATTGGCCAAATGTTTCTCCTCCTTCTTTGTGAGATCGGCGAAAAACGCTTTCGGTAATTGTCGGCTGTAAGCTGAAAAACGTCGTAACAGTGCTTGCTTGAGAGCGTCATAATCTCATTCTGTTCTGCTGGGGTTAATTTTGTAAAAACTTCGTAAGCCGTCCCTCTTAATCCTTGAGAAAGTTTAAGATTCCACATGCTTTTGGGCAGGCCATACGATGAATCAGTTCGCTCATATCTATCCAGGAACAGATCAATTTGTTCATTTCGCTCGCAAAATTTTTCCATTGGGAAAGTCATTGCAGGTGAGTTGAGTGCTAGATCAGCAGAGGCGTTGTCAGGTGATGAAGCGTTAGTGGGAGAAGCGGGACGATTTTGAACCTCTAGTTCTTTGAGCCGGAACTCATGAGCCCGTATCCTTTCGTTTTCTTCTCTTTGTTTTTCTATTTCGGCCTCTATGAATGCATTACCTTCTACTTCACTCATTCCAACCTCTTTAGTGTATTTTAAAAGACCCATCCTTAGTTTTAGTAAATCAGTCATTTTCTATATTTCTGTGCAGGTTGTTACACTCTCCCAGTATGTTACACTAGTTTCTGGGTATTACTAATATTTCTATGAAGTATTGTAATACAACAAACCAATACAACTAACTGATAATCAATTTACTAAGCCCCAGGGAGTACTATTAATTCTATGAAGTAATGTAGCTCATTAATGGAAGTTTTG
The DNA here is from genome assembly GCA_024509875.1 of Oreohelix idahoensis. Taxonomy (NCBI): domain Eukaryota; kingdom Metazoa; phylum Mollusca; class Gastropoda; order Stylommatophora; family Oreohelicidae; genus Oreohelix; species Oreohelix idahoensis. The sequence continues at coordinate 161,883 of JAMPIV010009831.1, read as the reverse complement.
CCCAATGGGCTGATCACCCGTTGGCTTGTCACACCGATTACGGAAACAACGGCAGATGGATCTATTTGTTGTTGCCCTAAAGACGCCGCTAGACGTGATGGGAAACTACAACAGAGAAAATCAATCTGCTGTTGCCCTTAAGACGCCACAAGGCGTGATGGCCTCTGACTGCTTGGTCGGTCTTTGGCTAAGGACGGAAGAAGAAGAAGAATGGAAGTTTAGTATAATTGGATTTTTTGACAATTCCTTATTTCTGCTGAATTAAGGTCTCATCACTTGAGTAATACTCAAGTATAAACAATTCCATTCAATATCTCACACAATACACACTCTACTGCCTGTTAAATGTGCCACTTAATTACCTTAGTTAACTATTTAACGTAATTATATAACCCTGAATTAAATTAGTGACAGCAACGTTCTGTTACTTTAAAATTATAATTGTTCTGTTCAGATACTACCAGAAGTGTCGTTGTCTAGGGCGTTATAAAATTATAGTCCACAGTATAGACTAATAGTTCAAGATTCCTTACAGTTTCTGCAGAACAATTTAAAGACAAGATTCCCTGTAGTCACTGTGAAATAAGAATCCAGAAATTCAAATCCAAGGACGAGATTCCCAATAATTGTCGCATGAAAATATAATTAATAGTAGGTAAGCTTGACAGCTGTATAGGCGTGATGGACAATAGTGCACACGGACGTGTGATAGTGGTGCGCAAGAGAGATAGGCCGAAGGCACAGGCTGAGTCAGTGAGTTCTTCACTAAGAAAACCACACACACAGCTCTTCTTGTTTTCTCTGGCGACAATATTACTCTTTTGCACACACTGTGTCACTCACAAATAGTAGGGTAAAGAAGTAAAGTTAGATTGAGGATTTGGTAGTCTGAACTGAACGAACAATCCTATCGAGGTTAACTCAATTTTATTCAATTTAGAAATGTAAATAAATCAATAAGGATTTTACAGCACAAAATAATAAAGATTATCACGAGAAAACAAACTCACAACAATTTGATGATTTTAGAGAAGAAAAAAATTATTACACCAATAGTGAAAACAAGGATTATGAATGAATTGTGTTAGTAAAGTTCCCGGCAGGCCTGATAAGCTTTTGCTGGAAAATGTGTGAAATACTGTTTGTGTGTAAATGAATGTTTGTTCCTTTGTTCCTTTGGTGTGAATGTTGGAAAACAACTTATATCCTGGGGTTCTCTTGGAAAAAAAATATATCGTAATCCAATGCTTGAAATTAAACTTCACTGTTCTAATAAGGTATCCACAAAGGGCACAGAATCTGAACACGATTTTTATAAATCCAAGATTGGGGTAACGACTTCACTGTTCGAATAAGGTATCCACAAAGGGCACAGAATCTGAACACGATTTTATAAATCCAAGAAAGGTGTAACGTATCCACAGTTGATGCGATATCCACAGATAACGAATTTGCTTCCAAAGGTGGGATGGAGGGTTAAAATGGGTGGAGTATGGTATTGTGGTAGGGTGATGGTTGTTAAGGGTAATATCTGGTGTTGAGAATCGTTGCAATAATTGCAGTAATTGAAGTAATTGAAATGATTGAAATGATTGAAATAATTGAAGGGAATTATTGTGACTGGTGGACGAGGACTATATGGCCACTGGCCAAAGGTAACCTCTTTTCAGCAATACGAGACAAGACTTGCACTGCGTAAATCTGTTAGACAAAAACAAAAATACATGTGTATAACTACTTCTTCTGCTGCAACATGCAGATTACAACAGAAACAATTTAAGCAGTGTCCAGCGTCGGCATGTTGATATCCATGCATGCGTCTCATTCCTAAAATAGGTCAGTCCATTCTTAAACATTCCTGTCTGCTGTGAATGAATTAGCTGGCCAGTCCAGGTACATACACAATAACAAGATTGTTGCTTCCTCCCCTGTCAGACAAATTACATGAGGGTCGCTAGAGAATCCTCCTGTGCTTTCCACCGTTCATTTCTTCCCGAGCATTCATAATAATATGCTCATAACATTAAATGTTACAAACATTGAAAAGTAAAATGATCATTGAAATTATGAATGATACAAACATTGTAACATAACATCGCTTTAAAATACAAGCAGTGAAAATAAATGAATTTTCGTAAGCATTTATGATACATACATGGTAAAGGAAACCCGTTTATATAAATACACTTAGACTTTCACCATGATAGTAATATATTTCATATCTATATATTTGAGCTTTAATTTCCTATATTACTGGAAAAGCGAATACATACCCGCTCCGGAATTTTATTGTAAGTTATAACTAGAGGGCACTTGGTTTGTTTAACTCAAGTCTCCCTATGCACAGTTTTACTTTACAAAGACTGAGAAATGCGAACTATCTCTTCCCGTATGCGTTCACCAAGTGAAGTCTAAACTAGTTTCTTAAAGACAGAAAGAAAGAAAGAAAAGAATTATTTTCGATTTACCCGCTACATTTTAAACGTTCCCACGATAGCAAAAGTCTCGCTGCAAATTAGTTTGCATATAGAATGTCACTAGTACATGCTGTGGTTCCGAGCTCAGAAGTATTAACAATGAGGAAGAAGACAGGCCATAAATTTCTAGACAGACGAGTCACTGGAAAAATTCCTAACGAACGTGAACGCTGGTTAACCGTATCTTCACCTGGGTTAAGGTGGGGAAAAGGCAATGTGCGTGAGAAACATTTTTTCAGAAACTTAGGATATACAGAAAAATATAAAGCAATATGCAGGATGGACAGAAAATTTCAAATAGACAACTTCATCTACTCTTCAATATAATCCATAACCCTATCTTAACACTATCTTAAATAAAAAACACCCGTCCACATGAATAAATAATCATAATATTTGCTTGGTCAATCACTAATTCCACAATGTCGCACTAAATCGTATAAGTCTCAATCACACCCCACACCCTCCACCCAATAATCCAATACCACCTGCCCCCCACCCCTACAACCACTAAAAAAATGGGATGTGTGGAAACACCACACATCACACCAACAACACCACCCCCCTATCAAACAAAAACATTATCCCCCATCACATCACCCATAACAAGGCTCAACCATCAACCCCCATACAGTAATTATCCAAATACATAACCCCATTATTCAAAAACACCCAAACCACTCCTAACATAAACTACCCACACAAACACTTCTGTGTTTGACCCCAACAAATTCATAAATCCCCACAACCTCTAACCGATACAACCTCCTGAATCCCACACCCAAACCTCCCAACCCAAACACCCATACACAAATTCCAAACTCTCACAACACAACCACTAACAAACCCACCAATCATCTATACCACAACTCAAACAATGTTCCACCCAACTAAACCTAACCCCACACCCAATAAAACCTACAAAACACTCAACCTACCCAGCCCTTCTTAACCATCACCTCCAATTCCCACTTCACCTAACCCACACATACAATCCCCCCTCCCAAAACCCCATTTCACCCTAACACCCCCTATAAAAATTCTCCATCAAAATCTATAATTAACATTTCTCACCCTAAAAATTACCCCAAACAAAACCACATCACATACCAAACTCCCTACAAATCAAAACTCCAATACAAGTAAAACCAATCCCACTCATCATATTATACCACCATACCAAGTTAAACCCCCTACCCACATATTACTACTACCCCAAATTAACACCCAACCAATACTCAAAATTTCCATCCCCCTTACCAATAAACCCATCCCTCTAATTTTATATTTCCACACCCTCAAATAACCATCCAAAATTCCTCCCCAATCCACTAATTTCTCCCAAAAAACTCTTAAAAACATAAACCCCACTTCACCTGAATACCATAAAAAATCACCCTAACCACCCCCAACCAATATCCTTTACTCCACTAAATTTCTCCATATCATATAAATCCCCTCCCTAAAAATTCCTCTATTTCCTATCAATATTCACATAAAATACCTCTCAATACTTATCCCCATCCTACTCATCCAAACCTCCCATACCAAACCCTATATCCCCCACACCTCCCAACCACCCAATAATACCATTATAACTTACTAATACCCACCAACTCAAATACTTCCCACCCAACAACTCATCATCACCCTCCCCCTAACTCCCTCCCAGTTTCACTAAAAATTTCAAAACCTCCAAAACAATCCTATCTTAAAAACTCAATATACCTAAACCTTCAATAATCAACTTCTATTCAATTTTCAAAAACCCCATTCATACCTATTAACAATTCCCAAAACCACATTCAATTAATTACTCCTGATCACCTAACCTAATATCTACAATCCCCATAATACCCAAATACTTACATAAATCAAAATCCCAAATCCATCCCACTGATACCCCACACCCACAACCCCTACCTAAAATCCCCACCAACACCCAATTTAATACCTACCTAACAACCTTAAACAACTAAACCTCCCCTCTTCCCTAAATCTTCATAAATCCCCAATTCAACCCTATCTAACACCATCTTTATCCATGCGTACAATCATTCCCAACTCCATCCCTTTCTATATACACCTATCTAACCAATCATAATCACCCCCAACCCCCCTGAAAAAACAAAATAATATTCTCAACCCTTATATCTTCTAAACAATTAATTAATATAAATCCCAAATTAACTCTCACAACACCAAAACTGTACCTATCTAAATATCTTATAAACACCTTCAACATCGCCCATGACCCTACAGAATCCATATCCACACTATTCTAATCAAACCCAATTTCCAAAACAACATTCAAACTCACTAACACAAAATATCAGACCACTATCCAATATAAAACATCCATTAACACCTACTATACCTCTCCCATACTCTAAACCCTTTTCTACAAAAACTCCTCTTATTATAGTCTCCCCCGTTATCCTCATTCAACCTAACCAAACATCATAATCCCCTCTCACTATCTAAAGAAAACTAATTTAATATTAATATTAATAATCTATACATATCATCATCATTCCATCCCAAAACAATACCAATATCATTGGCTTAATCACCAAAATTAAATTTCACCCTATACCACTACTAACCTAAATTTATCCATTTACAAAACTAAACCTTAACAAAACACAACAAACTCTCATACAGATATACATCACCACCCTAACAGTCCCTACCCTTCAATCCAAAATACACACAAATGTAAAACCCATCTCTACAACCTCCCCACATAATCCTCAAATAAAGACCTCTATACAGTTCAGCCCCCAACTTCACCCCATACCAACAGACAATTTTACCACTCCCATTTAAAACCCAATCCAAATACAAAAGCAAAATCCCCAACTCCCACCCACCCCAATTCCTACACAGTATTCCCAATAATTCACCCCCAAAGCTCACACACTTAATAAATCCCTCTCCAACCAAACATACCCCCCTCCAATACTTCATTCCCCTTTCACTCTTCCCATTAAAATCAAAATCTCAAATCAAATATCTCCCACTCAACTACAATCTCACTAAAACCCCCAACAACCTACTATTCCATTTATCACAACCCTCAACAAAACAAAAACATATTCCAACCTCCACAAAAACCCCTAAACACCATTCCTTAACCAAAAAAATATCCTCAACAAAATCTCTACCAAAACAAAAATACTCAAAACTATCTTAAAAATTCTTTTTTGTCAACCAAATCCCCCAAAAAACCACAATCTTGTCAAATAATTCCACCATAAAACTAAAATCCAAAATCAACAAATAAACCTACATTACCCATCACTTACCAATATACACTTCATAAAAAAATACTCTTAAACTCCTTATCACCTTTGAAATAAAAATAAATTCCTAAAAATACCCTAACTAACACAACAACATAAAATCACAAAACTCATTAACCACAATTAAACAAAACAAACTACATCTAAACCCTTTTAAAATCAAATCACCAAATACCCTACTCAAAAAAATACTACCTTGTAAAAAACTACTTCTACAAACTAACTTAATACCATCTCAACCACAAACAATCTACTACCATAATCAACCTTCAGAAAAAAACACCCCCCCTACAAACTTCCAATAACCAAATTCCTACTCCACTTATATCTACAAAGCCCATTAACATTGTCCCCATAACGCACTAACTTAATCTCATTTTACCCAATCCCAAATAAACACAATCAAAATACAGTGCCATTTCACCCATATACACACATATAAATCCACAAACTTACCAAACCAATTACTCCCACCTCAAAAAACAACAATAATAATTATAAAATTAACAACTCAATCTTTTCAATTTAAAACAAATCCTTATAAACATAAAAAAATTACCCATAAATAACAATCCCAAAATTAACAAATATACATTAATTCAAAAAATCTAAAACCATCAAACATACACCACCCACTAAAAATCCCCTATAACCCAATATTGCATAACCAACAATACCCACATAATTTATACCTCAACTCCCTCATAATAACTCCAAACAAACACATCAACCCCACTACCCAAAATCAATAAATTCCAATCTTCACAATACATTAAACCAAACCTACTCAAAAACTCTAATACATATCACCAACAATTCACTAAATTAATTAACAATCAAAACCTCTATAAACCTTTCACCCAACATCTAATCTAACACCCTCCAATATAAATTCCATAAACATAAATTTACAAATAACTCACAAATAAGACAAATTTATCAACACCAAAAAATCCACATATAATTCTCTAACCAACTAAATAACCCTACATACTCCAAAAACAACCCCTCATAACAAACATCCACAACTCCACCCTACAACCTTCACCAACTCCCTAACAAACATAAAATTAAACCACCTACCATAAACAACCCTACTTCACCCCACTCCAAATACAAACTCAAATACACTCAAATTACATCAACCCATACCTTATAATAACTTCCCCCTAAAACTCATTCAATAATCCACATTAACTCTATAACAAATACACCCTCTAAATTAACAATAAAACACAATAACAAATCAACAATCCAAAATAATTAACCCAAAAACATAAACTTACAAAATTAACTTTCCATCATATAACACACTTTAACTCCTAACTAACACCCAATATCCCTAATAAACCCAAACACCATTAAACTAAAAATTTAAATTTTACAAAAATCTTTCCATAACTATCCTTATATTACATACATCAAATATTCCAAAACAAATTTACAATTATTAAAAAACCCAATAACGATAAAAAATCCATAAAGTTAACTATTAATACACAACAAATTTAAACACTAAAAATATAAACAACAAAACCATAATAAAATAATTCCTAAAAACATATAATAAATAATAACTTCACTTCAATACTGAAATATCTAAACATTAAAACCCATATCCATTTTCGATTTTAAATAAATTTAATATAAAAACATTATATTATTCATTCAATCCAGAAGGAACCCCAAAAACAATTAAAAATAACAAAAATCTTAACAACAAACAAAAAAATAAGAAAAACACATGCACAAAAAACAAAAAAACAATAGAAAAAAATATCAAGGGCTAACGAATTAAAGAAAATAAAACAACATTCTACATCTAATAATTTCATAACAAAACACATAAAAACTACAATGAACGTTATAAATATCAATTTCGATAGGTTATCTGCACATATAGCAATCTAACTACAATTTAATAACAGTAAATATCTACCATACTCCTTTATATATCACTAAAATTATCATATTAAGATAGTGAATGGCATATAATTTACTTCACTCTTATGAGAATTTCTACTAATAAATGTTTTTCGCATTTCAACTCTGTAGAATGCCAAAAGTAGGATTATAATTATATATGAATAACTTCATTTTATATAACCCCCCGCTATAAACATTCAGTGTTCATTAAATAGATTAATACGGGTCACAACTAACATGACAGAGTTAATCTATATTCTACTTACACTCGTGCAAAATGTACACAAATAATCGGGCACTTATCGCAACTCTCGCATAATTTTTTCACGTTACATCATAGGGATTATTATATCTCTTGATATACGATTTATATATAATAATATCCATTAAGACTTATTAAATTTGTTATTAATACATTTAATGAACACAGACACTAGTAATCATTTTATACAATTATTAGTAAAGATTACTATATGTGTAATGTGTCCTGTCGCTAATTCTTAAAACTTTATTAGATTTTCTAGCGTTCATGTAATCAACAATAACAAAAGACACAGAATGAGCAACATGTTTTCACTGTCGATCTCATTCTACACGTTATAAGTATCCATCCAATCACATCGCGCATCACAAATCATATTTATTATATCTTGATAATCTTCACTATAACATTATCCTCAATCATTAGTATATCTGTTGAATTGAGATAATCAGGCTTTAGAAATTGACTAAAAGTTTCTCGCTTATTGCAACTATTTAGAAAAATGATGTCAGAAGGTAATTTATTAAAGTTATGATTTTTTTTCTATGTAGTAATATATCATCAATTACTTTTATTATCTTTATCGCGTGAACTTTTGCTAATCCTTTTTTAGTCAGTTGAGAAGTTTCTAGTCATGTTACCACTGCCTTAAGAGTACATTTCACAATCTTAACATATTATTAGTAAAAAACTCTATAACCACCTTTTTTTTTTAGTATATATATTTAAAATAAATCAAATAAAAGAGAACGAGATAATCGCGCCTTACTTTATTATACTTGTCTTAAGTTTTATTACCCTTTTTCATTACTCCAAGAGACAGAGTTACAGGACAACGAAAAATCATTTCAATAAGGCCGTAAACAGAGTTCAAGATCTGTACATAATATGGGTTACTGAACCATTTGAATGTCTTTGATAGAACTAGAAGGAAAGATCATTTTTCGATGTATCCACTATCCCAGAGCTGTAAGAGGGAATGTCCTATTTGAGAAGTATCCCCCTGCTTATACTCGGGGCAGTAAGCCGGGAGGTAAGTTATTAAAATTACGTTACATTAGGTCGTAAACATAGTCCATGCCTGTTGAAGCAGAGATTGCCTTAACTCTGACACGACCTTACACAATGTCTCAATACCAGCGTCAGTCTTAGATTAGCACGCTACTTGGTTGTAAATAGGGGGTTGTTAATCCCCAATTCAAAACACTTAAAAAAATAGTATAGGAATTACTGTGCCAAAAACCCCTGAGGGGGCCAGTCTGCTCGGCCCAGTTGTATCGAGATCACAGCCTAGTCCCTCTCCAACGTAATCCTTAGATATGCGTGTAAACGGGGGGGGGGGGGGGGGGGGCGCCCCCTCTTCCTCTCACTGTCCCCCCCCCTAGGTCAAGCCCTCCCCCCTCCTTCCCAAATCCCTCCTCACCCCCCTGTGACCCTATACTTATGAATTACTTATATCAAATTGCTAGGGATCACGATAAAGACATGTCACAAACTGATGTCCAACGTGAACTTACAAACATGGAAAGAAAGTGAATACATCGCACCCAGGTAAGTAAATATTGATAGTTTTACCAACTAAATTGCAACTCTAAATTCCTATTTCAACTATCTCTTTTCCTACTCAGTTGCGTCAAGAATGTAATCATGTACAACAACACTATATATTAAATATAATAGTCCCCCTTGTCAAAATAAAGTCACCAAAATACACCACCAAAAACTTTAGTAAAGTGTAAACACTGGTAAACTGTTCATGATAAATCAATGTCTAAATGAGATTCAACCTAATGCCGTTAAATCCTTAATAATGGTAAAATATTTCATGGTGGTGTGTATTATCAAATAAGAATAGAATATGTAGTTTAATTAATTGGAATGGTAGCTGGTTAATGGGTGTAATTTGGGTTACTGATGGCAACCGTTTACCATATTCCAAATAGAGCCTATTAAAGGATTTTCGTCAGTTATGTAATGGGCTGTTAAAAGAATTTTGAAATTCTAAATTTGCAATGTTTATTGGTTAATTTTATTTATAGACTCTGATTTATATCTAATTTCATATTTTATAATAATTTGAATGTGGAATTCTGTTATAAGATAAATGTATTATCTCTGGATATTCCCCTGAGTTGTGTGGGTGTGGGTAATTAGGAAGGCGGGAGGTTTAATTCATTTAATGTTTGTCTACTGTTGTAAACTAGTTCATCATTGATGTGCGTTATGAGAAAGTCTTGTTGTTTTTTTTAGTGTTCTTAATCGCTTATTTTGCCCTTCCAAACGTAGACATGGTGCTACGTTTCTCAATAACTTATATAAGTATATTATTTGTCAATAAATGTACTATGAATATGTGAGCTTAATTAATTCAAGTAACTATGATATTTACTATAGCCAGAGACAAGAACAAGTGACGATAAACAATGGATGGAACAAGTAAATGAAATGATATATTCACTTATACGACGCTATGAAACAGATAAAAAGAAACTAAGTAAGTACTAGACATAATAATTAGAGAAATAAAATGTTTAAAGTAACATTACAATAATTTACGATACAAGTCGTCCTAAACTAACATTGAGACAGAGAGGTTTTTTAGGTCACAAACGAATAAAATAGTGACACAAAACGGAAAGTAATATATTTAAATTAAATGACGTAGGCACGTGACGTCACAACTAGCACAAGCAAAGTGGTTATATGGCTGACTGAAGAAACATTTATATCCTAACTCAAAAGAAAAATTAATAATCAGTTAGATCCTCAGTCAGCAAATATAAGCAATTATCCCTAAAAGTCGTTAAAATTGCTTAAATCTTCCAAAGGAATATAGAAGCAATGATAAGCCCTATCCATCCTCCCGCGAAGTTGCATAAAATACATTGATAGTAAACACGTAATGATAAATACTAGGACTGCAAAGTAGGACAGACAAGTGACAGTGGAGGAAGAATTGAAGACCAAAGCTAGCAAACTGGACAACACAATCTAGTCGAAAGCTCTAATTTAGACAAGAACTTATCTTCATGTGGTCATGCCATAGTGATCCTAAAAATAAACAAGATGCTCCCAGCTGTTTGACTTGTTTTCACAGAGAAGCAGACTTGAATGGTTGAATGAAGATTTTCAAACGTGATATTGAACGAAATTCTGTTGAAATACTTCCCCGGTTGCTCTGGAGGTTTAACAAGTGTATGGATTGTTTTTCTGGTTCTATGTGCTCGTTCAGGATCAAAAATTGAATGACATACGATCGATTTGATTCAGCGACTCAGCGACCGTTAATCGGAGTGATGACTCGACCTTGACCTTCGTAACTTGATGCGTAAATTTGAGTTGCCAGCTTGGACTTGCGTCTTGAATGAGACTTTCTTGAACTGTTCAATTTCCACTGTTACTTTGTCTGTGACGAACTGTATTGATCTTGAAGTTGTTTCCACTAGAATCTTCCCAACTTGAAGCCTGATTCATGAACATTAGTTCGTTCAATTGGGTAACGGAAAAGATGAATTCTGAAAATTGTCCGAACACTTTCTGACACCAGTATGTTACGGTCTCCCGCTGTATCTTTTCTTGCTAGATGTTATTAAAAGATTCAGCACCCTTGGACGTGAGTTTATTGGGTTGCTTGTCAATATTTCAGATATTATAATTCATCTATTCTAATTCCAGCTTTCTAGTTCGAGTGCAGTTTTTAAGCCATTCTGGTGTGATTAAATTATTATTATATTCAGTGTCGTTATCGTATATTAATTCTTCCGCAGTGTTGGTTAGATTATAGTTAGTCTTAGAAATACCTGTGATGATCTGGACTGACCTTGCAAGGATTAATGACAGTCACAGCACAGAGTGAGAACTTGCATAAATTCAGGCAATCAACAAGTTCCATAGACGACTGAACAATTTAATATATCCTTTTACACAATAGGGTGTAACAACATTTCACACATTTAAATTGGCTTCATCATAGTTCTGAGCTCTACACAATGTTCCTCTCACAGACTTAGCTCGTCTGGGTTAACCGTTAAGTTTATAGCGTAATGGAGTGTGCAACCAACTCCTACCGAATCCGATCCTTAGAATTATTATTCCTTCACAATACTAGTGAGTACATTATCTGTAAATCTATAGATCCTGTCTATGTATAATTATTCAACGTCTTTGGCTTGCATCGCCCGGCTTTAACTGCCGTGTATATAAGTTCAAGGTGAACGTAATCTGCTTTGTTCGCGATTCTAATACGGACTCTACCTGGTCCTATAATCAATTTTGATACGGATCCTTACGCTATCTTACACTTTCCAGTGGATCTACCGTTCCACATATATATGTAATCAGTGGCTGTGCCTCATATTCAAACACGATCCTTAAGTGGTTTTACCACACATTCCAACACTGCCGTTCGGCTCAATGGCCACACATAGACTAAAATGTAACTAAGCTAGACGCGTCATACATCGATTTGCGCGATTTATGGTCTTAGTTTAATTGAGGAGTTCCGTGGTGCAGGCATGCGAATGTTGCAATCATTCACATGTCTGCAAGCCGCGAAACAGTCCTCAACACCCCTCTCGATCTCTCTTTCACTACGGCAATATCAGTTACATTTTTGTACTGATTTTATTGCGCTTTTTTCAGAGTCGTACCCTTTTCTTTCTGTTTTCTATGTAGCAGAGAGTTTGTTTGTTCAAACATCTGACACCCCTTGTTGGTGATAATACATCGCGTTTGCCAGGGTGCGGCAAAGCTTTGCTAAGATTAGGCCTGGGGGCGCGACAGATGAGAGATTAATCGTCTGTGCAACACATTCTGGACAGCCAAGCATGACATAATCGTTTCCGGTACACCTTGTTACAAAGAGATTACTTTACATGAAAGTGATAATTTGTTACATCTTACACAACATTGTCGTGTGAGGTTACCGATGCGTTTGTGAGTTGGTACACAGGGCAATCGGATGTTTACAACCCATTTTCAGAATAGTAATATTTGAAATTTTGCACTAGTGTGGCCGTATGATCTACTACCATAGCATTTATTCGTGCTAGAGGCTAGTCAGAATGAGAATAAAACTATCATCAGTTATTATATAAAAAATACCCCCCAGACAGCTAAGGGCAGGGTAAGGCTAAGGTGAAAGTGCCGTGTCAACTTTGGAAAGATGACACGCGAGGAAGTCGGCGGCGATTGTCATGGAGATTAGTAACGTACATAGGGACAGCTACATCACGATACGAAAACGTGATATTTGACCAATAAATTATCGAATAAAATAAGCTTCCAACCAATGAAATGTAGCCAGCGCAACGCAGTACGAAATCGGTGGCAGGAAATATTAAGCCAGCAGAGAGAGACCTGCAGAGCGAGCAATGTATAGGACGCGTCATTGACGGTCTTGCTTCTAAGTTGAGGTATTCAAATATGAAAGAAATATTCTTGGATGTGTATTCATGCACATGTATATATTATAGAGAAACATGTTCAAGTAAGTAGAAACATCGCCCTACCATTTCTTTTATTGCAGCTCAGTTGTGTATAATGAAACATAAGAAAAATAATGAAGGATACACAAAATAAAACGAATGAAGAGGATTGAAACAGAGATTATACATAATGAACAAACCTACTGAGAAAGAAATCAAATACGGGATTAAGATAACCCAGGAAATGGATAAAGATGATGCTGGTAAGAAATATTATGAAGTACCCTGGATAGAGGTCAAAGAAGGCAAATATATTCTTCATGAAGAGAAAAATAACTAAGATTTGTTTGCTGTACAAATATGCATAATTGTTGAACATTGTTTGATACCAGTTTCTGTTAAATACAAGTTCATTGTTACTTACCAAGGCTGTTGAAGAATTTGCTCCCCAGTTGGTCTAGTTAGATGTATTGTCCAAGTTAACACATCTACACCACTATTCTCTCCAACCAATCGTAACATCTATAAAAGGAACAAACGAACCACAACACCCAGACAAAGTCTAGGAAACTAACAACTCTGGCGGGCCAGTAAAGATCAAACTTAGAAATGAACACCAAAATAAATAAAAGACCTAGTTATTGAACAACTCACTTAAAAACAAACGGTGTCTTGACTGAATGAAAACACACACATCGGTAACATAGAGTCTTTAATGGTGCCGTATCCAGTCCACATACTGCACCACACGGCTACATAAGAGCTTTAATGGTGCCAAGTGACCAGTTCTTTTTAAGGAGAGCGGATAAACGATCACTAAGAACAACTGACAGGCAGATACAGGACGCCATTTCATTCATAGTCCTAAATAAAATAAATAGCCATGGAACAGCCGACAGAACAACAACAATATATGCAAGGACAGGATCAGCAGCAAATGCAGCAACAATATGTGCAGGCCCAACAAACGCAGCCTACAGCCTCAGTACTGTCAACGCCCACTGCAGAGCCCACCATGCTGGCGCTGCAACAAATAACTGCCACGTTGCATAATGTAGACCACTATGCCAAGTTCACTCAGATCAGGTCCATTATTCCACCCTTCAGCGGCGATACGAAGAAATTTAGGAGATGGTTATCTGACATCGACAAGTTTGCCTCCATTGTTGATGCTGCTAATGACACAGAAAAAAAGCGGATTGCTTTTTTAAGCTCAGATTTGCTGGTCACGGATTTTCTACGACGAAGGGGACAACTATACCCAAATGAAACCTATGACTCCCTGAAGAAGGAAATGATTCAGAGGTATAGTGACATTGTAGATGACCAGCACGCTTGGTCTTTGTTAAGGAAGATCAGGGAGGAGAAGGACGAGCCTGTACAATTTTATGGTGATCGGCTTCTTAATTTAGCTGAAGAGGCATTTTTTGGTAGTTCGACAGATACCCCAGAACTAGAAAGACACCTTGTAGGTATCTTCGTGGATGGACTGTATGCAGATCACTTAAAACTTCATCTAATACGCAAAGATACCATAACTATCACTGACTATATACAAGCAGCAGTGACAGAGGAAAATGTCAGAAACCGCTTCCACCAACGGGTTGGAAGAGAACCAAGGGTAGAGCATGGACACACGTTAGAACATGAAGCCATGAAGATTGGTCACTCCAGACAAAGATGGAATCGGCCTATCGCTTCTGGTGGAAATAACAGCCGTCCTCATCACCCCCCTGCACAGAGGCCAGGCAGTGTGTATAATGTCAACTCGGGATGTTGTTACCATTGTGGTAGGACAGGACATAATTTTAAGAGGTGCAGAGCAAAACCTGCCGAAAGAACACTGAATCGGGATGACTATAACCAGCATCAGCGACACGTACAACATACGAGTTATAATACACCACCCCGACGATACCCCTCACAACCCCAGTATAGTAGCTATACCAAAGGAGAACCGCAACCCTTTATTCGCCAGGGAAATGGACGCACCACACACTAGGCAGGACTGCTAGTGGTGGTCGACACAACATCAGGACACACCATAGTTCTGAAAATAGGTCCTCTATGAAAGAGAAAGAACGACACAGTATCATAAACAAATCGATCCCACCCCTTGTGAATCAGGAGGAAATATTAAATACTAACATTGCCATACATCCAGACCCTAGTTCCTGCCTATTGAACATCCACGACAAAAATTATCGTGCACTAATAGACACAGGAGCATCAGTTAGTCTGATTAGCTACCAACTGTTTCGAAAAATTCAACATCTCGTCAAATTCCAGCACTCTACAACATACATGGCATCGGTTACAGGACAAGAATTAAAATCGATAGGCACTGCATGGATTACCTTCAAACTGGGAAACCACAAAATCGTACATCCCTTTGTTATCACCAAGGGAATGTCCAGAAACCTGATTCTAGGACGGGATTTTCTGCACAAACACCAGGCTAGAATTAATTTTGATCTCCATAAAATCAGGATTCATGATGAATATACAGATTTGCTAGATGACATACACATTGCATCTCTAGTACGCCTCACTGCCCCTGTCACAATAGCACCGAATTCTCTGCTGATAGGAAAAAGGCGAGTTAAGAGATCCTCTTATATCGTGCCTGGCCAAACTGCTCAAGTAAACCTCTACCGGATGAAGCGATTAATGATGACCCTTTGATATTGATAACCGAAGGAATCTCTGAGGTTTCCACATCCAGGGATTTTCCCATTATGATCCTCAACACCTCAGGAAAAGCCACCACCATTAACAGAGGCCCAATTCTGGCCCAAGTAGACACATCGTCTTTACAAAAAGTGAAAATAGACAGGAGTTTTGCCCATCGCTCACCCACCCTAGATCAGCATGGAGGTTTTGGGATTCTGCCATTCTGAGCAAAAAGTCTGTTTACAAAGCTACACAAATGCACAACAGCTAGTATTAACTAAACACCAAACTTACAACACTTAATTTGCCACACCAAGTGAACTTCTTATCTCTTTAACTTTAACTTTAGTTTACAAGAAATTTTGCTCTTTCAATTATTTATTTACAAAGCTATTTTACTGTTATTTATACATACAATGAATGTTCAGTCTTACTATAACACACTTTCTTGACGATATCCTTTCAGTAAATCTGAAATGTATGTCAGTCGTCTAGGGGAATTATTAGACAGGTTCTATAACCCGGGACAAATCGCCCAATTTTGGGTTATCTCAAATGCTTGACCGAGTTCACTAATCCCGGTATTGCCTTCCCTGCTTTGCAGTAGTGGTCCAACAGTGACCACACTCAAGAGTATCTAATATAGGCTTCAATGGAGTCTATTTGTACTCAAGATTACTCTTGGAAGAAATGTAGATAGAAGAGTAGTAAAGCTTCGATCACATGGGAGTCTTCACAAGACATTCAGGTACGCGAAAACGATGCTGGCTGTCGCTAAGCACGTTAATTCTGTAACCTGCCGACCACTTTTGTGAAGAATTTAAGCACTTATTTATCAGCTCGTTAAGCCCCCCCCCCCCCCCTCCTCCCTGATTTACGCAGTGGAATTCTCTTATTCAAGTATAGCTCTGTTTAGAATGTCTGTAGTAATTGACTGAGACAAACATGCAGTAACTTTAAAATGATCAAATCGAAGTTAAATTTGTAACATTACAAATAACAAAATTTAATAATAACTTTAGTTTTAACAGTTTGAAAATAATTTGAATAGTTATTAATAAAGAAAAGCTATCATCCTCGTATTTGGGGATTGCAAAAAGGATAAGAAAGTTCAGATGGCAGAATATATTTGAACTTAGCTGCCAATGACGGTTCTGTCTTTTCACACTGATCACTCGTCTCTGGTCAAGATTATCGGGTGTAGCTCGTCTCCCAGAATCTTCAAGGAAAGTCTACACAACGTGTCCTGTGTCTTAAAGCGTAGGCCACTGATCCCGTCTTGTTCCAGAAATAGTACGTTCTGCTGGTACCACCACTAACTGTGATTGTAGAATAGAAAAGAACGCTGTTCTGAGTATGGCGTTCTCCGACACAGTTATGTGTCCCCCCTCTTCTATTTCACCATCCCAATTAACTCGCGTTGTGTGGATTTTTAACAATGGTATAAGCGCCGTACCGTTCAGAAAGCAATGGCAAACTACTGAATGAAAAAATTGCCTAGAAAAATCACAAACAGCCAATAAAAGCTGGGGTTGATTGCCACGTCCTGTAAAGGATAAGCAACTAACTTTTTAATAAACTCAGAGTTTACCCTCGGGATAAAACTGCCTTTACATTTAAACTGAATAGCTTTAGCCTTACATTGCATTTAATTGAAAAAAGGTTAAACGTACAGATATAATATGTTTTACATTTACATCTCCACTGTTTGAAAAGTGTTCACAATATACATTCATTAATTTTTTCTTTATATTTCCACTTATGGGAAAGTTTGAAACTTCTTTTAATTAAAATGAATATTTTCCCATGGACATTTAGACTGGTTTAAAGCGTGAAACCTTACATTAATTTGAAAGTGAGTATGTTTATATTGACACTTACACTGCTTTGAAAATGTTAGTCTTATTCTTAGAATGTACATCATTTCTTTTCATCTTTCTCTCCCTGCTCCATAGGGAACCTGGAACTACTTTATGCTTTTGGTTCTCTTTACGAAACTATCAATAAAGCAATCACCAGCCCGTGCAGTGATGGTTCATGAATCTTCATTATATACGCTGTGGTTGCCAGCCTCAAATGACTTTGACATCCAATAGCGAGTTTCACACAATACAATTCACATGGTAATATACCTGTCACCAAAAAGTAGGGGATATTGAATTTAAAAGTTATCCAAAGACAATATATTTCAAATTAGTTCATTTATTCCTTCGTACAAGTAAACTTGAGCATCATAACAAGACATTTGCGGTATAACAAGTGTTATGGCTTTACTCACATGATTTTAGTCGCACTGGCAACCAAGGCGGGGTAGGTACTTCATTTTCACAAAAATATTCCAATATTTCTAAAAACGTGTAGGGCCCCCGTTTGCCGCTAAACATGCATTGCAACGACGTCTCATACGTGCATTGTCATCATGGAAGAGGAAATCTGGTCCGTGCCGTTGAGCAAATGGCACACCAATAGGCTCGATGATGTTGTCACGGTAGTAGAGCCCTGCGATATTGACCTGGCATATGTGAAGGTCGGTCCTGTCATTCATACAGATGCCTGCCCACACCATTACACTGCCACCTCCATAACGGTTGTGTGCAACAGTTGCAGGAGGCTGGTAACGCTTACCTCGCCGTCGCCAGACACGTATTCGACGATCATGAAAATCCAAAACGAAAAGGGACTCATCAGAAAGCATCACTGACGCCCACTGTTGACTGGTCCACCGATGATGACGTTGGCACCAATCCATTCTTGCTCGCCTGTGTTGTGGTGACATGGGCAAAGCTACAAACGGTCTGCGTGAGGCCAGTTGCACTTGGTGCAAACGGTTTCGTACTGTCTGAGTTGAGACCCGGATCTCAATGGTCTGTTGAAGGTGTTGCTGAAGTTGAGTAGCATTTAGAGTCGGAGTTCTGAGGGCCTGAGTAACAAGAAGTTGATCTTGGCGGCGTGTAGTGACCCTTGGGCGGCCAGTCCGAGGCAGGTCAGCCACTGTGTGGAAATTTTGATACCTGTTCCACAGTCTGCTGACAACTCACTGTGAAACATTGAGGTTCTGAGCAGCATCCACTTGCTGACTTCCGGTTTGAAACATGCCTATGCCTATCCATTTCTGCTGTTCTGTCAAACGTTCCATGACGAAGAAAAGAAATGTTATTTGTTGCAGAGTCTTTTTATACCTGTCAATGGTGAGTAGTGTTCATCAAACCCGAGACACACGCATTTTTGTGAAAAAGAATAATGTGTGAACTTTACGGATGGGCCCCACCTCTGTTCTTGGGATTGGCTTACTCATCACGAGTCACCAGGTCCACATGATATTGCACGTGAGAGTGGAGAAGAGCGTGTTCGATATGTCCGTACAACCATTAAAATACGAAATCCCCTCTTTTGTAAAATAGTACATACCATCTTAAAATATTCCCTACTTTTTGTGACCAGTATATATACATATATGTTAGTTCACATGTTAGTAATAAAATACGAAATGTAAATCCAACTTACACCAATTCTGGCTACAGACGTTTCGCACAGATGAATAAAAGAGACGAATCGTTCTCTTACTAAACGTGTCTGGGATTTCTATTAATTTTACAATAGATTGCTCCTTCTGACTCCATAGGTCTTCACTTTCCTAGTCCCGGTTGTTCCTTATTAAAATTTGAAAGAGATTGCCTGTGCTTTAAAAGTCTTATCTGGTTCTCCAATAAAAGGTCCGGATAACAATTAGTAATTATGAATCTAGTTCTTCCCTCTGTCAAAGGTCTGGTGTCTTGGCGAGCGTGCAAATCACAGAGAAATAAAACTGTGAAAACTGGTCAGCCTATATTCCCTCCAATGATGTTATGAATTTAATCAGAAAGATCCAATCATTTCAAATCATGCAGGATAGGCTGTGATATTTCAAAATAGTCCCACGTGAAATAAGGTGCGTGCCTGCAAAGGTCACGTATTACCATATATGGACATTTGATGCCTTGTATACACTCTCACACACACATTTGTAGACTCATATTGTCTAAAATGTAATAAATCCATGATTATTTTTTAACCAAGGACCGGAAGCAATTACATCACATTTGTCTACCCACCCGTGTCACACAGACGGTAATTTCGTCTTATCAGCGGTTCAATCTAAAGGCGACGGCGTCTATCTTATCTCAGCTCTTCGTAGGCTGGGATGACCAGGTAAAAAACCGGTGACATATCTGCAAGGAGTGTCACAACTGTGATAGTTATCCCCTTCCGGATGATTTGATAAAATCACATATCTGCTACTTAGCAGACAAATAAAGAAAGAAAGAAAGAAAGAAAGACAAGTGCCAAGAACATCTAAACCAAGAACATCAAAACCAAAAATATCTAAACCAAGAGCATCTGCACTAAACGCGTCTATACCAAGAATATCTAAACCAAGAACATCTACACCAAGAATATCTAAACCAAAAATATCTAAACCAAGAACATCTAAACCAAGAACACCTACACCAAGAACATTTCAACCACGGACATCTCAACCACGGACATCTAAATCAAGAACATGTAAACCAAGAACATGTAAACCAAAACATCTAAACCAAGACCATCTAAAGAAAGAACATGTAAACCAAAAACATCTCAACAAAGGACATATAAACCAAGAACATGTAAACCAAGAACATGTAAACCAAGAACATCACAACCAAGAACATGTCAACTAATGACATCTAAACCAAGAACATCTAAACCAAAAACATCGAAATCAAGAACATCTAAACAAAGAACATCTAAACCAAGAACATCTAAACCAAGAACATCTAAAACAAGAACATCTAAACCAAAAATATCTAAACCAATGACATTTACACTAAGATCATCTAAACTAAGAACATCTAAACCAAGAACATCTCAACCAAAAACATCTAAATCAAGAACATCTAAACAAAAAAATATAAACCAAGAACATCTAAACCAAGAACATCTAAACCAAGTACATCTAAACCAAAAATATCTAAACCAAGAGTATCTGCACTAAACACATCTATACCAAGAATATCTAAACCAAGAACATCTAAACCAAGAATATCTAAACCAAAGAAATCTAAACCAAAAACATCTAAACCAAGAACATCTACACCAAGAACATCTCAACCACGGACATCTCAACAACGGACATCTAAATTAAGAACATATAAACCAAGAACATGTAAACCAAAATCATCTGCACCAAGAAAATCTAAACCAAGAACATCCCAACCAAGGACATCTACACCAAGAACATGTAAACCAAGAACATCTCAACCAAGAACATCTCAACCAAGAACATCTAAACCAAAAATATCTAAACCTAAAACATCTAAATCAAGAACGTCTAAACCAAAAACATGTAAACCAAGAACACCGAAACCAAGAACATCTAAACCAAGAACATCTAAACCAAAAAGATCTAAACCAAGAACATGTAAACCAAGAACATTAAATCAAAAACATCTAAACCAAAAATATCCAAAACAAAAACATCTAAACCAAGAACATCTAAACCAAGAAAATCTAAACCAAGAACATCTTAACCAAGAACATCTCAACAAAGGACATCTAAACCAAGAACATGTAAACCAAGAACATCTCAAACAAGAACTTCTCAACCAAGGACATCTAAACCAAGAACATCTAAGCCAAAAACATCTAAATCAAGAACATCTAAACAAAGAACATCTAAACCAAGAACATCTAAACCAAGAACATCTAAACCAAAGACATCTAAACCAAGAACATCTAAACCAAGAACATCTAAACCAAGAACACCTAAACCAAAAATATCTAAACCAATGTGACCGCTTGACCTTTCACGCTAGCTTTGTCCCTCCTACTTCCACGCTAAGCATTTATATGTGCTAGAAGATGCTACATGTAAGAATGCCAGACCTTAAAAGCAAATAAGACGTTTTTACAGAAAACGCAGTATTCATTCAAAGTTCAGTTGACAGGGCAAACGTAGGTCAGTCCCACATAATAATGAATGGGTTTTATAAGCGCGAAAGTGGGAAATGAATGTTTGTGTGATCTGGTTTTTTTAAATCCTATTGTTAAGTTGGAAAAGATCACACATGTGAAAATAAAGTCGAAATAACAGAATGTCGTGTGCAAAAAGGTCGAAAAGCTGAGGAGAGGAGTGCAAATGTTAATTATTGTGTCGTGTGAAAAAAAAGGACGGGTCGTGTGAAAAAAGGCGGGAAAAAAGAAGAAATGGTATAAATAGAAGAGTTGTGGGCGATAGGCAGAGATTTTAGGATTTATGATTCCAAGGACTCCATGATTTTAGACTAGAGGATTTTTACAGATAGCGTTAGGTGAACTTCGTCTTTGAGGATACCAAGACAAGTTTTTTTTTTTAGTAGACAAATCAGTATATTCTATTTGGATATACATATATTATTCGTTTGGATTACATATTTTTCAAACCAAGAAAATCTCAACCAAAAACATCTAAATCAAGAACATCTGAACCAAGAACATCTAAACCAAGAACATCTAAACCAAGGACATCTAAACCAAGAACACCTAAACAAAGAACATCTAAACCAAGAACATCTAAACCAAGAACATCTATACCAAGAATATCTAAACCAAGAACATCTAAACCAAGAATATCTAAACCAAAAATATCTAAACCAAGAACATATAAACCAAGAACATCTACACCAAGAACATCTCAACCACGGACATCTAAACCAAGAACATGTAAACCAAGAACATGTAAACCAAGAACATGTAAACCAAGAACATCTCAACCAAAACATCTAAACCAAGACCATCTAAAGAAAGAACATGTTAACCAAAAACAGCTACACCAAGAACATCTAAACCAAGAACATCTAAACCAAGGACACTTTCGAGCTCAATAAAGGATACTTGTTTAGTAGCATTGTTTTATTTGTTTGTGTCACAGCGACAGAGCGTATGTGTGTAAGAGAGAGAGGGAGAGAGAGAGAAAGAAAGAAAGCGAAAAAACACGAAAGGAGTGTATGTGTGTAAGAGAGAGAGAGAGGGAGAGAGAGAGAAAGACAGAGAAACAGAGTGAGCGAGTATGAGTAAGTTTGTGTGCATGTATGAGCGTACAGTTGTATGAAATGAGAAACAGGCCAGGAACGCTGAGATTGAGAGAGGCGAGAAATGGAGCTGCGAGAGAGCTCCCAGAGACCCATCTCTCCCGACACGAGTACTTGCACGAGCTGTGTATGCGTGGAAAACCTGGTGCTAGGGATAGATTGTGCAAACTTTTGGCGCGAGCTATTGTTAGATTTGGTTAGCCTGTTCCATGTTTATATAAAACAAAAGTTCAGGAGAAAGATCATTAAACTCTGCTGCAGACTAACACATCTTTATCGCCTGTCTTCTCGTCCACATTATCTTTTATATTCTTTTTGGGAATTGTGGTAGTTCAAGTTTAGTGGGGGAACTATCCTTAAGGTAGCTCAGGTTAAGTGGGGGGCCCCACCTTGTGGTAGTTCAAGTTGTGGGGCTTAAGTAGGGGGGGCACCACCTTGTGGTAGTTCAAGTTGTGGGGCTTAAGTGGGGGGCACCACCTTGTGGTAGTTCAAGTTGTGGGGCTTAAGTGGGGGGCACCACCTTGTGGTAGTTCAAGTTGTGGGGCTTAAGTGGGGCGCACCACCTTGTTGTAGTTCAAGTTGTGGGGCTTAAGTGGGGGCACCACCTTGTGGTAGTTCAAGTTAAGTGGAGGCACCACCTTGTGGTAGTTCAAGTTAAATGGGGGTACCACCTTAAGGCAGTTCAAGTTAAGTGGGGGTACCATCCTTTGTTAGCTCAAGTTAAGTGGGGGCACCACCTTAAGGCAGTTCAAGTTAAGTGGAGGCACCACCTTATTGTAATTCAAGTTAAGTGGGGGCACCAACTTATGGTAGTTCAAGTTAATAGGAGGCACCACCTTATTGTAGTTCAAGTTAAGTGGGGGCACCACCTTATGGTAGTTCAAGTTAAGTGGGGGCACCAACGTATGGTAGTTCAAGTTAAGTGGGGGCACCACCTTATGGTAGTTCAAGTTAAGTGGGGGCACCAACTTATGGTAGTTCAAGTTATGTGGGGGCACCACCTTATGGTAGTTCAATTTAAGTGGGGGAACCAACTTATGGTAGTTCAAGTTAAGTGGGGGCACCAACTTATGGTAGTTCAAGTTAAGTGGAGGCACCACCTTAAGGCAGTTCAAGTTAAGTGGGGGCACCAACTTATGGTAGTTCAAGTTAAGTGGAGGCACCACCTTATTGTAGTTCAAGTTAAGTGGAGGCACCACCTTATTGTAGTTCAAGTTAATAGTTCAAGTTAAGTGGGGGCTCCAACTTATGGTAGTTCAAGTTAAGTGGAGGCACCACCTTATTGTAGTTCAAGTTAAGTGGGGGCACCAACTTACGGTAGTTCAATTTAAGTGGGGTCACCAACTTATGGTAGTTCAAGTTAAGTGGGGGCACCAACTTATGGTAGTTCAAGTTAAGTGGAGGCACCACCTTATTGTAGTTCAAGTTAATAGTTAAAATTAAGTGGGGGCACCAACTTATGGTAGTTCAAGTTAAGTGGTGGCACCACCTTATTGTAGTTCAAGTTAAGTGGATGCACCACCTTAAGGCAGTTCAAGTTAAGTGGCGGCACCATTTTGTGTTAGCTCAAGTTAAGTGGGGGCACCACCTTCTGGTAGTTCAAATGGTATTCTGTGCTCGTGAGTTATGAGTTACATGTGAATCTCGGCGTAAACTTTGACCTAATGCTGTCATTGATGGATGGGGAACAGGGCATTGTCTTAATTATTAAAATAATCGCTTGCCCTGTCTTGGTAGTATTATAATAAATGTGTATGTGCTGTGGTCAGAATATCATCGTGAAACGAGGAAGAAGCTAAAATGTTCAGCGGAGAGAATAAACCATCTAACAGAATGCACAAAACAATAATGAACAACGTTGTATTTTGCCCAAAATGTTAACGGAACCTGTGAAAAAGAAATATTTCGAACTATGTTTTATTTAGCTGTACAAGTGCGAGCGAATAAAGCAATGTGCGAACCCAGATCAACTGTCTCGTAGTAAATTTGGCGTAATTGTGAAATAGATAATAGATGTAAAGAAAGAGACTATTAATGATGAAATATATAACCGATATAAAGAAAGAGTCTATCCTAGCTATATACATGTTTCTGCGTCCACAGAACAAGCAAAGAACAAGCATCGGTTGGAGCAGAAACCAACCCACATTTTACTGGCAGCTCAGTACCCATTCAAAGCTGCCAAGTGAACACACAATTTTCAAACAAGAAAACATTTTTTCATATCGGACCATGTCTGTGAAGAAAGGTTAAAGACTTTATCTAAATTCACCCTACCCTTATTTATTTTACAATTGTTAATGATAATTGACTATTACATTTTGTAAACATACAAATTTAAAGTTGATTTAGTCATTTGAGTGAACTGCAGCCGTATGTCTCAGTTATTTTAAATACCTACAACAGAGCTATTTAAGTAATATTTTAATGAGTTAAGGGGAGGAGCTACACTGAAATGCTATTTTCGTTATTAATTGCTGGATTTCAATGAAAATGCACAGACTTAACCTATATCAATACTAGATACGAAAAATGAAGAGTTTTATGGCACTGCACTAATGGTTGCCATAGAAACGGCGGCCATATTGGATTCTATTGTTCTATTTCAATTTGCTAAGGCTTTTTTATTTATTAAGCTATGAAAACCAAAAATGAACCCAATGTTTATCATTATATTTTAAAACTTTTCAATTGTTGGATTTTTGATAACTTTAATATAAAAAAAGTTGTAGGACTTTGAATATAGTGTCTAAAAAAAATAACAAATTTTGATAAATTTACATTACTTTTTGCAATAAATCAAAAGTTTGAACAGATACTCAAAATCCAGCAATATGAAAGTTTTAAAAGATTATGGGCAACATATGTGCCAATTTTTATGTCAATTAACACATAAGTGTGGAAGTTTTAAGGAAATTAAAATGAGAAAATTAGATTTTGAGAAAATCGCATTTTTCTCCATAAATAGACTACAATTAAATAAGTCTGTAATATTGCCCCTGAAAAATTGCTTACTTGTCATTTAGAACATACTGGTAGCATAGCCAGCTTCCTCTGCAGCTTCCTATCTCGCTTTCTGTTGAAATTTGTGCCTAATTTCCTTCCTTGTTTTAGCGCAGTTTTCTGCCGTTTTAGAGCTGAGCAATATTGGATTCTTTGTTCTATTTCAATTTGCTAAGGCTTTTTTATTTATTAAGATATGAATACCAAATATGAACACAACGTTTATCATTATACGTTAAAACTTTTCCAGTGATGGATTTTTGATAACTTTAATACAAAAAAAAGTTGTAGGACTTTGAAAATAGTGTCTAAAAATAGTAACAAATTTTACTAAATTTTACATTACTTTTGTCAATTAACCAAAAATTTGATCAGATACTTAAAATCCATCACATAAAAAGTTTTAAAAGATTATGGGCAATATATGTTCCTATCCTTGTCAATTAATACATAAGTGTGGAAATTATAAGAAAATTAGTATGAGAATAATGATTTCTTTAAAATCACATTTTTCAATATAATTAGAATATAATTAAATAAGTATGTAATACTGCAGCAAAATAAAATAACTTACTAGTCATGCAGAACATACCGGCAGCATATCCAGCTTCCTCTGCAGTTTCTTGTCTGGCTTTCTGTTGAGATTTGTGCTAAATGTCCTTCATTTTCTTAGTGCAGTTTTCTGCCATTTTAAAGCTGAGCACCAGACGTTTAATGCTTTCTTGCTCCTGCCAGTCGACAAGCCTCTTTTCCTCTGTTCAGCCCCAGGACTTTCTTGAAAAATATAGCAGCCTCAGGTCCTTGATTAAATTCAGCAATATTAGGGCCATATGGTTTAATTGCTATGATCTGATTGAATGCTTTGCTATCACAATCACTTTACACGGTGTAGCAAAATTTCTGTCGCTCAGAGAACAGCTTCACAAATCACTACCTGCCTCAGCTTCCATGACACTTGAACTTCCTAGAAAGAGGCAAATGTTTACATTAGTAAAATTGCAAATAAAGATGTAAACAAGCATTAATAAACTGTGCCTTAAAGTACAATGGAAGCAAAACAATACATGTAAGTAATGAAATATGTTTCTAAACTTGATATTTATGGAGATCAAAATAAATTACATGAATGTCTATGCTTAGGCAAGGGGAAACATAAAGTAAGTTTCAAAAGTAAGTACCTTCAAAATGTATATGACAGCCTTGCTTCACTT
Organism: Oreohelix idahoensis; assembly: GCA_024509875.1. Lineage (NCBI taxonomy): Eukaryota > Metazoa > Mollusca > Gastropoda > Stylommatophora > Oreohelicidae > Oreohelix > Oreohelix idahoensis. The sequence goes on along the minus strand of JAMPIV010009831.1, from coordinate 134,512 downwards.
TCCACTTGATGAAGTTTCCAATCTTTCTTCTGGTACCAATAACCAGCTGTTGCACATGTCTGGCAGGCATTTTTTAAATAACACATAAGCATCTGTGACATGTCAATAAAAATACACAAGAAACAAACATTAAATTGAGGAAACAAATATGCACTATGCTTACAAGAATCATGATAATGTACTGAGTTATGAGAAGTCACCCGTTATTCTGTAAACTCAGGAAAACGTGATGATTTTTAATTGACTGTCTACTACTCGTAATAGCTAGTTCATGTAACTCCCTGGTGGTTGAAATGAAGCACAGTGGGCCGCCTTCTTTGATGTCATTCCAGTAAGTAGCCAACGTCGTAAGGTTTAGGGTTAGGTTAAGATTCTTAAACCTGGTTGAAATGAGTCACTGTGGGCCGTCTTCTTAGATGTCATCCCAGTAAGTCGCCAACGTCGTTAGGTTTAGGATACATTTACGTAACCATTAGCCCTTTTTACTGCGTCTCTGAATTCTAATCTAAGGAACTATCGTACAGATGGTCCTGTCTGCTTCATTTCAACCACTTAGCCTAACCCTTACTCCTGTTTACTGCGTCTCTAAATTCTTGTCAAAGGCCACATCGAACAAACGGTCCGCTGTGTTTTATTTCAACCCTCCTTGCCTGAGTACTAATGTCCCAGTTTTTACCATTACATCGTCACAATAAGTACGTTTTACCTCCAGTGTAGGCTAAGTCTTGCTTCCATCTCTAACTCTGGCCTATTCCAGTTGGAGATAACGAGAGCATCTCGTTTTTATAGGCATTGTCACAACTATTACTAAACAAAACTGTAATTTTGAACCTTAATGTAAACACGTGGCCATATTGTCGTTGCCGGTCACGTGAACGCGCACAGCCAATTAAAAATTTAGAATCGAGGGGAAACCCTTATTGTTGACTTGGAAATTATAAATTTCCAATCTGGCATTTGGAATCCCGAAATAAGTGACCTGCTTACAGTAAAGTGCAGATTTGGACGAATCCAACGATGTATAATATGTAGGGGTGTAAGCTTGGTTGCTATGTAAAAAAACTCCGTCTAATGAGACATTTTTTCTCGAGTTTGAGAAAATCACTCCATACCATACCTTTTTTCAAAGTCAAAATACATATTGTTAGAATGCATTTTGACGTTTAATTCTGTTATATTTAGATTTAGGAGATGCTAAAGTATCAGAAAATGGACTAATCCCAAAATCCATCATTTTTGTATTTTGACGTTAATTTCATGCCCGCTCCTGGCCAGTTGGGGGCTCATCAGAACGAGCAAAATCCTAACTCACAGAAAGTCAGGAAAGATACAAAGATTACATGGCCCGGATCGTATCAGCCGTAGTACTTGATTTCTTTATAAATAATGGAGGAAACCTTGAGTCCTGTGAACAGTAAATAAATTAGTAAATAAATAAATAAAGGTAATTAACAGGTACTCGTTCGACATAAAAGATTACACTAGACAAAGAAAAGAAAATATACGTAAGTGATAGGCTTACCGAGAATCCGTACTACATATCGACAATAGTGGTACCCTGTTTACAAATCCATAACACTGATACTCTGTCTTTAGTTATAAACTATTGATACCCTTTTACTGGTCTACAATGCTAATGTCACATTTACAGGCCCACAACGCCACTAGTCCGTCTACTGGTCCACAATGCTAATGTCACATCTACAGACCCACTAGGCCGATAGTCCGTCTACTGGTCCACAATGCTGATGTCACATCTACAGGCCCACAACGCCAATAGTCCGTCTACTGGTCTACAATGCTAATGTCACATCTACAGGCCCACAACGCCGATAGTCCGTCTAATGGTCCACAATGCTAATGTCACATCTACAGGCCCACAACGCCGATAGTCCGTCTACTGGTCCACAATTCTAATGTCACATCTATAGGCCCACAACGCCAATAGTCCGTCTAATGGTCCACAATGCTAATGTTACATCTACAGGCCCACAACACAGATAGCCCGTCTACTGGTCCACAATGCTAATGTCACATCTACAGGCCCACAACGCCAATAGTCCGTCTACTGGTCCACAATGCTAATGTCACATCTACAGGCCCACAACGCCGATAGTCCGTCTACTGGTCCACAATGCTAATGTCACATCTACAGGCCCACAACGCCGATAGTCCGTCTACTGGTCCACAATGCTAATGTCACATCTACAGGCCCACAACGCCAATAGTCCGTCTACTGGTCCACAATTCTTGCTTCACATCTACAGGCCCACAACGCCAATAGTCCGTCTAATGGTCCACAATGCTAATGTCACATCTACAGGCCCACAACGCCGATAGTCCATCTACTGGTCCACAATGCTAATGTCAGATCTACAGGCCCACAACGCCGATAGTCCGTCTACTGGTCCACAATGCTAATGTTACATCTACAGGCCCACAACGCCAATAGTCCGTCTACTGGTCCACAATGCTAATGTCACATCTACAGGCCCACAACGCCAATAGTCCGTCTACTGGTCAACAATGCTAATGTCAAATCTACAGGCCCAAAACACCGATAGTCCGTCTACTGGTCCACAAAGCTAATGTCACATCTACAGGCCCACAACGCCGATAGTCCGTCTACTGGTCCACAATGCTAATGTCACATCTACAAGCCCACAACGCCGATAGTCCGTCTACTGGTCCACAATGCTAATGTCACATCTACACGCCCACAACGCCAATAGTCCGTCTATTTTTCCACAATGCTAATGTCACATCTACAGGCCCACAACGCCGATAGTCCGTCTACTGGTCCACAATAGTAATGTCACATCTACAGGCCCAAAACGCCGATAGTCCGTCTACTGGTCCACAATGCTAATGTCACATCTACAGGCCCACAACGTCAATAGTCCGCCTACTGTTCCACAATGCTAATGTCACATCTACAGGCCCACAACGCCGATAGTCCGTCTACTGGTCCGCAATGCTAAAGTCACATCTACAAGCCTAAAACGCCAATAGTCCGTCTACTGGTCCACAATGCTAATGTCACATCTACAGGCCCACAACGCCAATAGTCCGTCTACTGGTCCACAATTCGTGTGTCACATCTACAGGCCCACAACGCCAATAGTCCGTCTACTGGTCCACAATGCTAATGTCACATCTACAGCCCCACAACGCCGATAGACCATCTACTGGTCCACAATGCTAATGTCAGATCTACAGTCCCACAACGCCGATAGTCTGTCTACTGGTCCGCAATGCTAATGTCACATCTACAGGCCCACAACGCCAGTAGTCCGGCTACTGGTCCACAATGCTAATGTCACATCTACAGGCCCACAACGCCGATAGTCCGTCTACTGGTCCACAATTCGTATGTCACATCTACAGGCCCACAACGCCAATAGTCCGTCTATTGGTCCACAATGCTAATGTCACATCTACTGGCCCACAACGCCGATAGTCCGTCTACTGTTCCACAATTCTAATGTAACATCTACAGGCCCACAACGCCGGTAGTCCGTCTTCTAAACCACAATGCTAATGTCACATCTACAGGCCCACAACGCCGATAGTCCGTTTACTGGTCCACAATGCTAATGTCACATCTACAGGACCACAACGCCGAAAGTCCATCTACTGGTCCACAATGCTAATGTCACATCTACAGGCCCACAACGCCGATAGTCCGTCTACTTTTCCACAATGCTAATGTCACATCTACAGGCCCAAAACGCCGATAGTCCGTCTACTGGTCCACAATACTAATGTCACATCTACAGGCCTACAACGCCGATAGTCCGTCTACTGATCCACAATACTGATACTCCTTTTACAGGCCCACAACGCTGATAGTCCGTGTACTGGTCCACAATACTGATACTCCTTTTACAGACCCACAACGCCGATAGTCCGTCTACTGGTCCACAATGCTAATGTCACATCATCAGGCCCACAACACCGATAGTCCGTCTACTGGTTCACAATGCTAATGTCACATCTACAGGCCCACAACGCCGATAGTCCGTCTACTGGTCCACAATGCTAATGTCACATCTACAGGCCCACAACGCCAATAGTCCGTCCACTGGTCCACAATGCTAATGTCATATTTACAAGCCCACAACACCGATAGTCCGTCTACTGGTCCACAATGCTAATGTCACATCTACAGGCCTACAACGCCGATAGTCCGTTTACTGGTCCACAATGCTAATGTCGCATCTACAGGTTCACAACACCGAAAGTCCGTCTACTGGTCCACTATGCTAATGTCACATCTACAGGCCCAAAACGCCGATCGTCCGTCTACTGGTCCACAATACTAATGTCACATCTACAGGCCTATAACGCCGATAGTCCGTCTACTGATCCACAATACTGATACTCCTTTTACATTCCCACAACGCCGATGGTCCGTCTACTGGTCCTTAATGCTAATGTCACATCTACAGGCCCACAACGCCGATAGTCCATCTACTGGTCCACAATGCAAATGTCACATCTACAGGCCAACAACGCCAGTAGTCCGTCTACTGGTCCACAATGCTAATGTCACATCTACAGGCCCACAACGCCAATAGTCCGTCTACTGGTCCACAATGCTAATGTAACATCTATAGCCCACTACTTCGATAGTCCGTCTACTGGTCCACAATTCTAATGTCACATCTACAGGCCCACAACGCCGATAGTTCGTCTACTGGTCCACAATGCTAATGTCACATCTGCAGGCCCAAAACGAAGATAGTCCGTCTACTGGTCAACAATGCTAATGTCACATCTACAGGCCCACAACGCCAATAGTCCGTCTACTGGTCCACAATGCTAATGTAACATCTACAGGCCCACAACTTCGATAGTCCGTCTACTGGTCCACTATTCTAATGTCACATCTACAGGCCCACAACGCCGATAGTTCGTCTACTGGTCCACAATGCTAATGTCACATCTGCAGGCCCAAAACGCCGATAGTCCGTGTACTGGTCAACAATGCTAATGTCACATCTACAGGCCCACAACGCCGATAGTCCGTCTACTGGTCCACAATACTAATGTCACATCTACAGGCCCACAACGCCAATAGTCCGTCTACTGGTCCACAATACTGCTACTGGTCCACAATACTAATGTCACATCTACAGGCCTACAACGCCGATAGTCCGTCTACTGATCCACAATACGGATACTCCTTTTACATTCCCACAACGCCGATAGTCCGTCTACTGGTCCACAATGCTAATATCACATCTACAGGCCCACAACGCCAGTAGTCCGTCTACTGGTCTACAATGCTAATGTCACATCTACAGGCCCACAACGCCAATAGTCCGTCTACTAGTCCACAATGCTAATGTCACATCTACAGGCCCACAACGTCGATAGTCCGTCTACTGGTCCACAATTCTAATGTCACATCTACAGGCCCATAACGCCGATAGTTCGTCTACTGGTCCACAATGCTAATGTCACATCTGCAGGCCCAAAACGCCGATAGTCCGTCTACAGGTCAACAATGCTAATGTCACATCTACAGGCCCACAACGCCGATAGTCCGTCTACTTTTTTACAATGCTAATGTCATATCTACAGGCCCACAATGCCGATAGTCCTTCTACTGGTCCACAATACTAATGTCACATCTACAGGCCCACAACGGCGATAGTCCGTCTACTGATCCACATTACTGATACTCCTTTTACAAGCCCACAACGCCGATAGTTCGTCTACTGGTCCACAATGCTAATGTCACATCCACAGGCCCACAACGCCGATAGTCCGTCTACTTTTTTACAATGCTAATGTCATATCTACAGGCCCACAACGCCGATAGTCCTTCTACTGGTCCACAATACTAATGTCACATCTACAGGCCCACAACGCCGATAGTCCGTCAACTGGTACACTATGCTAATGTCACATCTGCAGGCCCACAACGCCAATAGTCTGTCTACTGGTCCACAATGCTCATGTCACATCTACAGGGCCACAACGCCAATAGTCCGTCTACTAGTCCACAATTCTAATGTAACATCTACAGTCCCACAACGCCGATAGTCCGTCTTCTGGTCCACAATGCTAATGTCACATCTACAGGCCCACAACGCCGATAGTCCGTCTACTGGTCCACAATGCTAATGTCACATCTACAGGCCCACAACGCCGATAGTCCGTCTACTGGTCCACAATGCTAATGTCACATCTACAAGCCCAAAACGCCGATAGTCCGTCTACTGGTCTACAATGCTAATGTCACATCTACCGGCCCACAACGCCAATGGTCCGTCTACTGGTCCACAATGCTAATGTCACATCTACAGGCCCACAACGCCGATAGTCCGTCTACTGGTCCACAATGCTAATGTCACATCTACAGGCTCACAACGCCGATAGTCTGTCTACTGGTCCACAATGCTAGTTCTGGACATTTTTTAAGTATCATTGTCATATTCTTACATGTTTCTCGCTCGCTGCATACTAAGTTGAAACCTTAAGTATTTACCCTGAGTCCAACAAGGACTGTTGAAATAAAGAAATAAGCAACATTGATATATTTGAAAACCATGAAGGAAAAGAGCACATGTTGGATACCCCCATATATATATATGAATACAGGTGGAAAACGGAAAGAAATGACGCATTGAACCATTTCGTGGTGATGTATGCATGTTATGCCAAGAAAATGGCCACCTTCAATGACTGTACATATATGAAATTTCTTGTTAAAACTTTTTATTGTTTTGCTTTGAACAAAATTGTTGAAAACAATAAAATAAATATTCAAAACTTATATGCTTTTGAGGACTTTGAAAACTGAATTTTAACTGGAAGGATGTATGTTTTATTGCAATCTTAAGTGATCTAAGCTCTTCAAATAATATCTGCAATAGAAGGATACATGGATCGAAACCTGATCCCATAGATAGGGTGAAACAATATCCATCTTTGGCGAGCTTGAAGCCAGTATCAATCTAAATCTCACGTGACAACAGAAATAATACTATCTAAGTAATAACCCTGTGCGGTTAAATATTACTAAATGGTGCCTTAACCAGTTCACTCCATATTGCACCACCCCGACTACACTGTTATTGTGGCCGTTTACGACAGGAGTCTATTATTCTATACTTCTGTTTTGTCGTATGATCGTAGTATGTTTATTCGTATCATTGCCCTTTCAACAGCTTCTCTAATATCATATAAATGTGACCGTATGGCCTACTATGCTTTTAGCGTTTTTAGTGCTGTTAGATTTAGATTAGTAAGTTAAAATGAACACTGGTCACAAACCCATGACGTCATTTATCATGACACACCTGATCCTATGATGTCATCAAACCTTGCGTGGCTGACATGGAAGTTAGAATATCCGACAAAGCCTTAGTGTGGTAAAGTGGGATGATATAAATACTTATAGGGGACTTAGTGTACTGACTGAGATCAGCTGTGAAGGTATCTGTATCTAATAGGTGTAGTGTTTTACAGATAACCTTACTTGCTACCACATTTATACCTCAGTCAGAATTATTCTGGAATATTGTGATGACTACGTTGAATGTCTAGGGTTATGTAATTGATGAAGTGTAAGTCACAACAACAACAGACAGATAAACAATTTAATTTATTCCACCACACTTGACAACACTGTGACACTCACACACATTTAACACTCTATAAGACTATCTTAAATGAGTCACTGGTAAAGTTTCAAATATATATGTATTAATTACTTTCACTAATATATATCCTGATTCAACTACACAGTGAACCAGGAATCACAATCAAATGTAATCACAATTTATATGTACATAATTTATAAATATGAACCTTGTAGTGACATATTTTATTAGTATTATCCTATGTGTGTCAGTTGTGTAGTAGTACTATGAGGTAATACTGGTTTTGTTTTTCAAGCTATGTTGTTATTTGTCATCATGACTTCAAGTGTTTGTTTATCTTGGAAATAGTATGGGGAAAAGTTCCCAGTTCCTATCAATTTAAACAAGGTATTGTCCCTCTGTTTTACTATAATGTCAATTTTTGAGGGGGACACATAATGTTGAGCTCCTCTGGCCACAGAAGCTTATCTTTCGTGATGGCGGCAGGAAAAGACTCCTCTGCTCGATAGCTTCCCTGTGTTCTGGAGACACCTCACTGGTCGCTATCTGGACCCAGGAGTATGCTGTCAGCCTCTAGATTCAGCAAAGCTCAGACCAGGTGCTGCTCAATAACTTTAGGACCACGGTCCCTGAAACAAGAAGGTTGTACCTCCTATTTCAGAACTAATTTATAATCTATTTCCAGACTGAACACAATACATAACAAACACTGAGTTCAGAGCGGTAGGCCAACTGCTATCTTCATCTGAAACAATTTACACCAGTATACTCCTCCCTAATGGTTACTACGCCTCTGCAATTCCAGCATTAGTTCCTTCTAGTCAATAAGATAGGTGTCAGTGTACTGTTAGGCAATTCCATGCAATTTAATTTTCTCCGACACTTTCTGTTCAGGTTGGAGCAATATTTATGCCTTGCCTCATGTTCGCTACTGAACCACACACATATACAGACATAAATTATCAATTTACATACAATTTTCATTAAAAAGATATTAAATATTTCAAGCTTACCACAATTCATGGAAATAATACACAATTACGTTCACTGGCAATGAATATGGCACAAAATCCGACCTGCCGCTCTCTCAGGCTTTTATTTAGAAAAATATAAGCTGAATCTCAACGCACTGTTGCTTTAGAAAGTTTATTTGAAAATGTGGTGCTGAACTGACGCTTCTAATTGACTATATTGGCGGGTCTAACCAATCGTGCCATGTTTACACAGCTTTTCAAAAAAAGTACCTCTACTACTGTTTCCCCTAACAACAACAAAATTAGTATTGGTAGTCCGACTAATCGTGTTTCGCCTTACATTTACTGCGCTCCAATCAAATAGGATTTAACATGGGGACCTATTTCCCGTACAATGGTGGTTTCAAAATCTGCCACTGAGCGATTCTGATTTTGGTGTTGTCTGACACCCTCACTATTTCTTTTGGCTATAATTTGTTAATTCCTAGACTACAATACCAAACCTACCCACTATCCTGTTCTCACTGTTCTAGTCTACTATCATTTACTGGACACAGTATTAAGGTCCTAAGGGTCTTGTTGGATTCGGCCTATACTGCTTGATAGAAATACAACAGAAGTGATTGCGTCATTAATAGGCTGAACTGCCCATGGAGGACTTCTGGTGTCGTGTATTGTGGTTCGCACTATTGACCTGCCATTGAAACATCATTTTTTGATGATGCGTAGATGGCAGAGCGGATAGTGTGATTCGCTTGCATGGCTAGGCGGGGTTGTCGCACGGAAGGTCCAGTGTTCAAATCCTGGGTAAGCCACTCATGTCTGTTGTTTTTCTGTTGTCTGGTGTTCTACTTCTTTATTTCCTGCGAGTGCCTGATAACATACCTTTATATTTGTTTCATATTAATTTCATATTAATATTATTTGTCAGCATGTCCTAAGGAACCCAAATATACAAATTTAAGGGAGCTAAGTGGCTGCGTTCAAAATATGTATTTTCTAGGATAGTCGTGTATTTGTTTTTTTTTATTTTTTATGTTTAGAACCGCCACCTGTCCTGCTGTACTGTCAGACTAATGTCAGGATTTTAGACATAAAACAGTAGAATGTCATGTTTCCTAATAAGCGTTTTGTAAGTTTTTAAACCTAACTCTCGTATGGGTAGTGTTTTTTTTTCACTGTCGATTTGAAAAAAGTTAGTGCTTGTGGCCTTACACGCGTGATGGCATTAATTTTATATCGCGAGACGCGTGGTTAGGGTTGCATGCGTTCCTGCTTTCAGCCCTCCCTTTCTTTCTATCCTAAGTCCATCTGTCCGTTCGTGTATGGTAACGTAGTGTAATTAATGCTAGTATTAATTTAGGTCATTAATCAGCTTGCGTATCTCAAGGTTTTTCTTAGAAATGCAGTACACGTGTTATTGTAGAAAGCGTGTATTGATGTAGTAGGCTTTACTATCAACGTGAAACGTTACAATTTGCAGACGAAGTAGAAAACAAGGGGATCTCGAGTACCGTCATTGTGACAGCACTGTTCTTTACCATTCTTCTTTCCTTTTATTGAATTTATTCGTTAGGCTTTACATTTACTTGATAATTTATATATGTGGATTAGAATTTCTCACGACAAATTCTCCCCACTTAAAACAGACGTTATATGTCAGTCTATAATTCTATATACACATAGAGAAATTTATTATGTTTCCTGGGGCTTAGGGTGATTCTCATCACACGGATGGCGGCTTAAAAAATCCGCTCCCAGATTTGTTTTTCAATTTATATACTCTATGCTAAACTCATATGGCTGCATCAGTAATGACCAACGGCGTAATCTAGAATTTGCATGTCTAGCCTGCGCTAGAAACGACAAGGGTTTGTGATCCGTTTGCAACTTAAATGCCTTCCCATACAGATAAATATTGAATTTCTTTATCGCCCATATTACTGCAAGACATTCTTTTTCGCTAGTTGAGTAATTAGTTTCAGCTTTATTCAACTTTCTGCTAGCATATGCCACTGGGCTTAATTCCCCATCCAATGCATCTGATTTCTGTAGCAGAGTCGCACCTAACCCAATATTACTGGCATCCGTCTTTACAATGAATTCTTGACTTAAGTCAGGTAATTTCAAAATAGGTTTACTTGTGAGCTTTTCCTTCAATTCCTGGTAAGCGAATTCGCATTGTGGAGTCCATGTAATTCGATCTGGATGTCCTTTACGTGTCAAATCAGTTAACGGTGCACATATGGAATTAAAGTTTTTGATATACTTTTGGTAGAAACCACATAATGAGACAAAGGATCTCACGTCTTTCTTGGTTTGTGGTCTCGGGGCTTTCTTTAGTTTCTCTAAATTCTTTGGGTCAGGGGTCATGTTTCCCTGATAAACTGTGTGTCCCAAGAATTCTAATTCTTTACATCCAACGCAACATTTGGTTGGTCGGGCTGTTAAATTCGCTTCCCTAAGTCGATTAAACAGCATGTTCAGAGAATCAATGTGTTCCTCAAATGTTTCTGTTGCTATAAGGATATCATCCATGAAATTTGTGATGCATGGGTTATTCAGAGGGTCCAATAATTTTCTCATCATTCTAGAGAAGACACTAGGCGCATTCTTCAATCCAAATGGCAATCTGTTAAACTCATAGTGTCCTTCTGAGGTACTAAAAGCTAGGTATGGTCTAACCTCAGGCTTTACTGGAATCTGATAGTATCCTTTACTCAGATCCACTTTTGAGAAATATTTAGCTTTATTTAGCCTGGCAAACAACTGATTTGTATCCGGCAATGGATCCACCTGTCCTTCTGTGATAGCATTCAGTCTCCTGTAATCTATACAGAATCTATGTTCTCCAGAGGGTTTCCTTAAGAGTACCACACTGGAACTATACGCAGATTCACTGTGTGAAATAATTTCTTCCTTCAACAAATAGTCTATCTCTTCCTTCAAAGCTTTCTGCTTAGCAAAAGGAATCGAATAGGGTTTCATACAGACAGGTGTGGGGTCTATCAGTTTCATATCATATTCCAATAAGTTTGTATGCCCCGGTCGGTCTGTTAACACCTCTGTATGATTATCTAGAACCTGTTGCACTCTCTCTTTCTGATTTTTCGTTAAATGTGTACTGATTTTCACCTGTGCCGCTGTCTCACAGGGATGTAATGGATATTCAAATGATGAAAGTGGTTCCTTTTTCATTTCCATGGCAATGGACAAGGTCAACAAGTGTGTCTCTTCCTGATTTTCTCTTTCCAAATATTTCTTCAGGAGATTCACATGATAGATTTTTTCTTTCCCCTTCTTATCTATCTTAAAATTGGTTCTAGACACCTTTTCTAGAACTGTATATGGAACTTGTCATCCAATTTGTAACTTATTCTGACTACCGGGGAGAAGAAGCAGTACCTTCTCTCCCACAGCCAAAACTCTGTCTTTAGCTTTCCTGTTATAATAGGCAGCATGTTTCTTCCTGGCTTGTCTTAAATTTTCATTGGCAAGTTTCCAGCCAGTTTTTAACCGAGTGGTCAGCTCATTCACATATTGGTATGAGGATGTAATATTTTCCTCTGCCTTTTCATCAGTCCACTTTCTTAACAGCGTTACATTTGGACCTTTAATTTTGTGGACCTATTTGTCCATGCACCGGTATGGCCTCTTCCACTCGAAGCGCTATAGTGATGATTTTTATTCCCAGAATTATCATGCACAAAACGACTGCTACCAATTTTTCTCTTGGGGCTTTCTCCCCACTTAAAATTCTTGATGAGAGATTTCCTCTCCACCTCTTCTTCCTCCAGTTTGTTTAAGTCCGATTGAGGGATTTTCGGCTTATCCTGGGGTAAGACATCTTTTTGCACTCGCTGCATAGTGGCCATTGTAAAACAGTTAATTGAAGCTTGTCCGTGAAAAGGGGCTTCCCATTCCATTTGGTCCACTTTATGAAATTTATTTTTCTTTTTATTATCAGGCCTAATTTTGCCCCGTGGTGTGTCCAGGTCCTGATCAATGTTCCCACTTGTGGGTGTTCCCTCATGTGCTATGCTACACCTTTCCACAAAATTCTCAATGTCCCACCTTGCCTTGGGCCAATAATAATTGTGAGCCACCTTTTGAATGATGGTACCTATCTTCTCATGGTCCCCATCTTGTTTCACATGTAGGCTCCTTATTAAGTCTGTCCTATATCTCTTTGGAAGAACCAACTGTCCGTGACCATGGGATCTAGTTTCGGCCTTCCTATACATCAACTTGTTTTTCATGTAAAAATCTCCCTTGACTGGAGTAGTATGACAAGTTGACAATTTCCTGAAACAAGGCTTGAGGGTCTTATCCCCAGCCTGTGCCTTCCTCATCTCTTCTGGAGTGGTATCTATCAGGATATCCTCCTCCTGTCTTGAGGTCGACCTGACCTGAAGGGTGGCCATAACTATAGGGTTCCTTCTGCAACGGTCAGTGTCATGATTGTTCATCTTACAATTTTTACACCATCTCTTTCCTTGGTTGAAAGATTTTCTTTCATCATATTTCCTTTCATCGAATTGTGGGGTTTTATTTTTATTGTCATACCGTGGCCTATCAAACTGGTGCTTACCTTTGTTTTGATCTCTAGGATCAAATTTATTAAAGTTCTGTGGTGCCCTAAAATTATCCACCTGTTTCTTTTTATTACCTGATACCTCTGCCTGAGCTGCTTGATACCTTTCAGCAACATTAAATAACTCACCCAGTCTCTCTGCACCTTGTTCCATGAGAAACTTTCTCAGATCTGGAGCCATGGACTCTCTTAGTTGTTCTATAAGGACCATTTCCTTAAGATCTTGGGTTTTCCCCAGAGAAGTCCATTTCTCCAAGTATGTCTCTAACCGTGCAGAGAACTGGTGATAGGTTTCACCTGACAGTAGTTTAGCATTCCTAAATTTTTTCCTATAAAATTCTGCGTTCTTTTCATATCTTAACAAAAGAGCCTGCTTTAGCATGTCATAATTTTCTTGATCACCTCTGTTCATTTTGGCAAAAACTTCATAAGCTGCCCCACGAAGCACTTGAGATAACTTTAAGCTCCACCTTTCTCTCTCTAACCCATACGTGGTAGCTAATAGTTCATATCTATTTAGATAGCTCTCAATATCATCTACCTTCGCAACAAAATGATCTAAATGAAAGTTCATAGCTGAGGTTGAGGCTCCCTGACTAGCAGTGGCATCAGAGGTAAAGGGACTGGCACCATTTTCAGGAGCATGGCCTTGAAACTCAAACTCCCTTAGTCGTAACTCATGTTCCCTTTGTAATCTCTTCTCCTCCTTTTCTGCTTCCCTCTCTGCAGTCAATCGTCTTTCCTCGGCTTCCCTTTCTGCAGCTAATCTCTTGTCTTCCCTTTCTGCAGCTAATCTTTTTTCCTCGGCTTCCAATTTCTTAGCCTCAGCCTCAATCTGCAGCCTCTTAGTCTCAGCCTCTAACTTTCTTTCGGCCTCTTTTTCTAATCTTCTTTCTTCCCGTTCAATATATTTGTCACATTCAGCAGTGACATAAGCAATCATAATTTGTCCGTCCATTCCTAACTCTTTTGCAGTCTGCACAGCAGCAGATCGAAATTTTGCCAAGTCGGCCATTTTCTAACAGGTAAATGTATGTAATGTCTAACTAAACAATACAATCTGTAATTACTTATCCAAGGACACCACAGGCACTGAGAGCTCAACGTTATTTATTTCCACCCAAGGATACCTTTTAATTCTTATTATTCCCAATATATATAACAAGAGAAAGTTCAATATCCCGGGAGCGAGACCCCAATATATGTGGTAAAGTGGGATGATATAAATACTTATAGGGGACTTAGTGTACTGACTGAGATCAGCTGTGAAGGTATCTGTATCTAATAGGTGTAGTGTTTTACAGATAACCTTACTTGCTACCACATTTATACCTCAGTCAGAATTATTCTGGAATATTGTGATGACTACGTTGAATGTCTAGGGTTATGTAAATGATGAAGTGTAAGTCACAACAACAACAGACAGATAAACAATTTAATTTATTCCACCACACTTGACAACACTGTGACACTCACACACATTTAACACTCTATAAGACTATCTTAAATGAGTCACTGGTAAAGTTTCAAATATATATGTATTAATTACTTTCACTAATATATATCCTGATTCAACTACACAGTGAACCAGGAATCACAATCAAATGTAATCACAATTTATATGTACATAATTTATAAATATGAACCTTGTAGTGACATATTTTATTAGTATTATCCTATGTGTGTCAGTTGTGTAGTAGTACTATGAGGTAATACTGGTTTTGTTTTTCAAGCTATGTTGTTATTTGTCATCATGACTTCAAGTGTTTGTTTATCTTGGAAATAGTATGGGGAAAAGTTCCCAGTTCCTATCAATTTAAACAAGGTATTGTCCCTCTGTTTTACTATAATGTCAATTTTTGAGGGGGACACATAATGTTGAGCTCCTCTGGCCACAGAAGCTTATCTTTCGTGATGGCGGCAGGAAAAGACTCCTCTGCTCGATAGCTTCCCTGTGTTCTGGAGACACCTCACTGGTCGCTATCTGGACCCAGGAGTATGCTGTCAGCCTCTAGATTAGCAAAGCTCAGACCAGGTGCTGCTCAATAACTTTAGGACCACGGTCCCTGAAACAAGAAGGTTGTACCTCCTATTTCAGAACTAATTTATAATCTATTTCCAGACTGAACACAATACATAACAAACACTGAGTTCAGAGCGGTAGGCCAACTGCTATCTTCATCTGAAACAATTTACACCAGTATACTCCTCCCTAATGGTTACTACGCCTCTGCAATTCCAGCATTAGTTCCTTCTAGTCAATAAGATAGGTGTCAGTGTACTGTTAGGCAATTCCTTGCAATTTTACTTTTCTCCGACACTTTCTGTTCAGGTTGGAGCAATATTTATGCCTTGCCTCATGTTCGCTACTGAACCACACACATATACAGACATAAATTATCAATTTACATACAATTTTCATTAAAAAGATATCAAATATTTCAAGCTTACCACAATTCATGGAAATAATACACAATTACGTTGACTGGCAATGAATATGGCACAAAATCCGACCTGCCGCTGTCTCAGGCTTTTATTTAGAAAAATATAAGCTGAATCTCAACGCACTGTTGCTTTAGAAAGTTTATTTGAAAATGTGGTGCTGAACTGACGCTTCTAATTGACTATATTGGCGGGTCTAACCAATCGTGCCATGTTTACACAGCTTTTCAAAAAAAGTACCTCTACTACTGTTTCCCCTAACAACAACAAAATTAGTATTGGTAGTCCGACTAATCGTGTTTCGCCTTACATTTACTGCGCTCCAATCAAATAGGATTTAACATGGGGACCTATTTCCCGTACAATGGTGGTTTCAAAATCTGCCACTGAGCGATTCTGATTTTGGTGTTGTCTGACACCCTCACTATTTCTTTTGGCTATAATTTGTTAATTCCTAGACTATTTGCGTAACACTTAACATATTATTTGTCAGCAGGTCCTAAGGAACCCAAATATACAAATTTAAGGGAGCTAAGTGGCTGCGTTCAAAATATGTATTTTCTAGGATAGTCGTGTATTTGTTTTTTTATTTTTTATGTTTAAAACCGCCACCTGTCCTGCTGTACTGTCAGACTAATGTCAGGATTTTAGACATAAAACAGTAGAATGTCATGTTTCCTAATAAGCGTTTTGTAAGTTTTTAAACCTAACTCTCGTATGGGTAGTGTTTTTTTTCACTGTCGATTTGAAAAAAGTTAGTGCTTGTGGCCTTACACGCGTGATGGCATTAATTTTGTATCGCGAGACGCGTGTTAGGGTTGCATGCGTTCCTGCTTTCAGCCCTCCCTTTCTTTCTATCCTAAGTCCATCTGTCCGTTCGTGTATGGTAACGTAGTGTAATTAATGCTAGTATTAATTTAGGTCATTAATCAGCTTGCGTATCTCAAGGTTTTTCTTAGAAATGCAGTACACGTGTTATTGTAGAAAGCGTGTATTAATGTAGTAGGCTTTACTATCAACGTGAAACGTTACAATTTGCAGACGAAGTAGAAAACAAGGGGATCTCGAGTACCGTCATTGTGACAGTACTGTTCTTTACCATTCTTCTTTCCTTTTATTGAATTTATTCGTTAGGCTTTACATTTACTTGATAATTTGTATATGTGGATTAGAATTTCTCACGACACTTAGGACCGGATTAAGGATTGAATTAATGCAACCTAGAGACCAGAGTGACCCTGGGATAGTAGCTCAGAGATATGTACCTTACTAACTATAAGGCATTACTCACTTTTGGGTGGTAATAAACAAAAAGCTTTCGGTGCCAACGTCTAGAACAAGTACATTTTTACAACTAGACATCTTCTACCAACCAGGGCTATTAGCGAACCAGCACTAACCCCTGCAACAAGTTTATACTGGTCCCTCTACGCTTCTCGTAGACACCATCGTAAGTAAAGGAGAGATTCGTTTTATTAGAAATATTGATTTCAGTTAACGCTCCACGGATTATAAGACATGCCTTAATAATGACTACAGTAAGATTATAGCCTTTCTGCATCGAGGCTGTAGTAAGCATTATTTTCTACCAGAAATGATAGTTCATTTCTTTTTGCACCACAAGTAATGCATTCCTGGAAATGTAATAACAATGTTTGTCTGAGTTGTATAACTCTACTTCAGGCCTAAAGAAAATGCCAAGAAATATCTAGCCAGAAATAAACTTTGAATATAAAAAACTGGAATTATCAAATAATCTGCTGTTACCAGTTCTGTTGACATAGTTTGCTGATCACCATTTTAAACTACACTAATGATCATGAAGCCTTCCACTAGTCTTAACACTTACGAGATACCATGAACTTGTGTTGCCTTACCACTTTTGTAAGTAACACCTCTTGCGGTTAGCAAGTGCAATACAAAAGCTCGTAAACAAGAAGAACTCTTTGAGTGTTGCCCTTTGTCTAAACAAGGGTTGAAAAAAAAATTGTCCAACTTGGTCTACCTTGTCCAGTCTCACTGTCACATCAACTTCAAACCAGATTTGTTGACTCATCACAACTGATGCGGAAAACGATGACAGCAAGGCATCTCCTTAGTTTTATATCAACTTTATTTGCAGGAGAAACAAAACTTGAACTTGAAGAAAATTGTTGGCAATAATTTACATCAACCGGCCTTCCAAATACTCCGGCTGGCTATCTGGTATGATTCAAAACATGTGCTGCCGCTCCCTCTAATGCTTATATTCTCTTGTGAAGGTCCAGCCTCATGTTGAGAACCACTGCATGTTATTCATACTTTCCTTACTGTCATTTTTGTATTCTTCAACAAAATCTCTTCTATCTCTGTTAGTTATAAAAAAAATGTCACTTTGGTATATCAGTATGAAACTGACCTAACCGCCAGGGATGGAAAAGTTTACCGAATGTTATTCTTCCTACTACTACGCTGATTTCTGTCTATCACATGTTCATTCTTATTCACTACTTCGTCTACAAGTTTTACTTCAACAAAGTATCTGGTGTTCAGAACTCACAGTCCTCACAACAAAATGCTAAATCACTGACATCTCCCTCCTTATGAAAAATCTATCACTACACTAGAGTGGCATGAGAGCTTTACGGGTAGTAACAGTATTCTGCGTACCGCAGACGAGCCGCCAACTGTGGCTAGTCTTACTAAAACCCGAGAACTAACTCTTCAGACAATGCACTCTGTCACATCTCAAAACCTACTGATTAAATCTTAACTTCTGATTTTCAAAGACAACTTTCCTCGAACAATCCAGAACTAAATTTCTTCCCGCTCATAAACAACTCAGCTATTTTTCCCATGTGAAACACGACTACTCACTTAATTTTAACAGACAAACAAGTATGTACTTTGTGACTTAAAGGGATGTAAGACCTACCTCTACCCTACACTCATCTATCTTTCTTTTCATTACTTCCCTTTGTTCAGTAACTCCGGCTACATTATCATCCACCCTACCAAAAAATCATTTCTCTTTGGAGAACTGCTTTTGTTTTCTACCAAAAATCTTTCTGCCATCTTCATTCGCACCGATTTATTTCTATGCAACTCCCTGTTACTCCTTTTATTTACAAATAAACATCTGTGAACCATTAATCATCATGACCACTATCATACTTGCTAACCTCCCGCTTAATCCCTCCATATATCTGACCTTAGGCCGCGGTCCCTAACCGAAATACTTTATAAATTCCTGGATCCTAACTGTATCCTACTCGTTTTTGTACGTATTTTCTTCATTGCGTATCTCTACACGTCAGATCAATCCCTTTCTCAACCTCCTGTTTGTTCCCTCCCTTGAACATTTCCTCCTTTTTTACTCAACGTCTCAATGTCTCAACATTGTCCCAGACTACTCTCATTGTTTTTCGTATATCTCTGCCATTTTCTCATGGCTTCTTAACTATATATTCGTTCTCTCTGAAACATTATCTTATATCTCTCCCATTTTCTCCATGGCTTCTTAACTATATATTCGTTCTCTCTGAAACATTATCTTATATCTTTGCCATTTTCTCCATGGCTTCTTAACTATATATTCGTTCTCTCTGAAACATTATCTTATATCTCTGCCATTTTCTCATGGCTTCTTAACTATATATTCGTTCTCTCTGAAACATTATCTTATATCTCTCCCATTTTCTCCATGGCTTCTTAACTATATATTCGTTCTCTCTGAAACATTATCTTATATCTCTCCCATTTTCTCCATGGCTTCTTAACTATATATTCGTTCTCTCTGAAACATTATCTTATATCTCTGCCATTTTCTCATGGCTTCTTAACTATATATTCGTTCTCTCTGAAACATTATCTTATATCTCTGCCATTTTCTCCATGGTCTCTTATATATATTCGTTCCCTCTGAAACATTCAACAACATTTCTGCTTGCCATTTTTCCTATGGCTCTTTTATTATTGTATTCGTTCCCTCTGCAACATTCAATCTTAAATATATGCCATTTCCTTATGGCCTCACATATATATTCGTTCCCTACGAAACATTCCCTTGTATCTCTTAATGTTATATTTATTCCCTGTATAACTTCCCATTATATATCTGCCATCTTCTCTGTCGTCTCACAATTTTATATTCGTTCACTCTAGAACTCCATTTCTATTTGTCTCTAGTTCCCTCTGGGACATTCTTATGTATATATTCCATCTTCCCATGGCTCTCAATTATATTTGTTCCCTCAGGAACCTTCTTATATGTATCTGCCATCTTCCTTATGGCTTTCAATACACTCACCATTTCTAATCAGCTTCTTCCTGTGTTCGGTGTAGAACGATTGTATCTATACTACCGCCGCAATCTTCCTCACTACTTCTTTAACATGAATTCCTGAATTCCACTTCAACTCCTGTCAAATTTACTATCTCCTCATTCTCCTCCTTTTCTCCTTCTCTGTTGTACCCTATCGTTCAGGTGCACTCAGCTCTCTTTATTTGTGTTCGATGCAGAACGATTACAACTAGTTCCCTCCTAAACTAGTCTACTGCCGACAATATTCTCTGTATAAACTGCTATGACTCCCTCTCATAGCCTCCTATCTCTACTTCAACTCACTCACCAACTCCAACATCTTCATCTTCCTAGCCTCTTTGGCCCTAAGCGTTTCCAACGCTATCTGTTTTTCAATATTTTGATTCTCTTCAATGCTTCTAATTTCTACAACACTTTGCTTCCTCTCTGCATCTCTTTCTCTCGTGTCTCCTGAGTTTTTCTCAACTTCTCTACTCCTTACTTCTGCAACCGTTTGTCTCGGTTTCTCTATTTCGTCATTTCTCACGTCTGCTGTGTTTCTCACAACTTCTCTACTCTTTGATTGGTCTCAATCTCCACCTCTACTTGTGCTTCTTGTATCCTTACTCTTTTCTTTGATTCCTCTCTGCTCTCAGATCGGTATGGCTCTCGATCTGTACTTCCTCTTCCTCTACTACTATGTCTCCTATTTGTCTCTCTATTCCAGCTCTTGGAATCCCGTCGATCCTTTTTCTTTCGCATTTTTACCTCTTCTCTGGATTCTCTATACCTCCTGTCAATAAATCTACAAAGTGCAGCGCTCTCCTTTTCTTCCTGTATTCCGCTACTTTTTCCTCGTCTGTGGGACCGTCGATTACTGTCCCTACGACTAACATTGCTATCTCCCTCAGACTCTGAACTGTCTGAGTAACCTGATATGGATGTTTCCGAATCCTCCTTGATCCTCCTCGACCTTCTATAGTCCATATTGCTTACTCTCTGCCGACTCTTTCCCTTGGTCGGTCTGCCTTCCTGCTCTTCTAATTCTCTATGTCTGCTTTTCCTCGCCTTATGCCTAACTTCCCTTATCTTTACTTCTCGTGTCCTATTCTTCCTCTTTTGTCGCACCTCTAGCTGTGTTGTATTCCTCAGCATTGTGAGGGGCATGTTATAGTCGGACGAATCATCCGGTGATGCCAACTATCTCTTTGTCCCCCGTCTAATCTCGTGCTCCATCTCTTCCTGTGCATCTTGAATTCTCTCCTGCTGTTTCCTCAAACGCATGAGGATCTCCCTGTGTATTGTCGTGTCCTGCGTTTTTATTTCTCGGTTTTGCTCTCTTAATCTATTTTCCTTATCTTGCACCCTTTGTACATATTCCATCAATGGAATGTCATCCTAACTTTTCGAGTTGTCGCTCTCGTTTCTTAGTAGTCTCATCTCCTCTGAGATGTCATTGTCCTGCTTTTTCTCTTCTGCATCCATAGTGGGTCCAAATGTGGGTCTATCGTGCATTATTTCTATTATGTCCTCTTCCTGGCTGTGCCTCCATGTTTCCTCTTGTTCCTGGTATGTGATTTGTGGGGGTGGGATTAACCAGCTGGGTGTTGTCCTGGGTTGTCAATGTATTTCTGCCCTAGTGATCATCCGATTGTTTCTTGATACGTGTCTGTACGCTTCGCTCGGAGTACACTCCTCTGACGTGTACTCATCGCTGTGCTCCGGTACTGCTACCCAGTTGTCTCATCTCCTGTTGAATTCCAATCACTGTCTTTTGGTGTTGACTCTTTCTTATGTGTAACTGTCCGTTGTGTGTATTGTTAGATTTCTGCCGTCATTGTATACTGTGGTCGTGTGTTACTGGACATCCGTATATTTCCTTTTCTCTTTTTGATTCTTTTCTGTTGTCAACAAATCTTCATTGGTTTTTGTTTCTCCTTTCTCCGATGTGATTCCACATCGTAAACTTTAGTTTCTGTTGACACTTCAACTTGCCTCTTATTCTTTGCTGAAGCATCCTGTTGTTGATGTAGTTTCTGCTCTTTCTCTGTGCCTCTGTTTGTGTTCCCACATTAATCATCCTTTTCTGCGTCTTATCATGTTCTTTTGTTGTTATCCTGACCGGAGTGTTCTGAAGACTGTTTTTAACCACTGTCTTCGTTTGTTATAATATTTCGCTGGCAATATCCATTTTTCTTTCTCCCTGATCTTATTGAATCTACATTCGTCTTCCGGCCATTCTCAGTTTTCATCTGACACTATTGTCCGTTCTTTATCTCTACGTTGTTGACTTCACTGTTCTTTATCTGACACTTTTGTCCGTTGTTTATCTCTACGTTGTTGACTTCTACTGTTCTTTATCTCACACTTTTGTCCGTTGTTTATCTCTACGTTGTTCACTTCTACTGTTCTTTATCTGACACTTTTGTCCGTTGTTTATCTCTACGTTGTTGACTTCTACTGTTCCTTATCTGACACGTTTGTCCGCTGTTTATCTCTACGTTGTTCACTTCTACTGTTCTTTATCTGACACTTTTGTCCGTTGTTTATCTCTACGTTGTTGACTTCTACTGTTCTTTATCTGACACGTTTGTCCGTTGTTTATCTCTAAGTTGTTGACTTCTACTGTTTCCCCTTTCCTGATCTCGGCAATAAAGTTTCTGACTGCGATCCGATGCTTCCTTTTACAAAGGGTGTTCTAGTGTTCTCCAGTAATTGTGTTTACGTTTTCGTTTCTCTTGTTCCATTTTTGCCATGGTCTTGTGTCTGGAGACCTGTAGATCTTTCTTTTTCTTTCCTGGTGGTGTTCCTTGACATATCTATTATCCTGAGACCAGTTGTCGTTCCTATCAGCATTGGTTCTCTTCCAACATCTACGCCTATCTTTTTCCTGAGTGTATGTGTTTGCGTGTCGGGACATCTAGCAAGTGCCCGGGTTGTGGCTGTGTTACGTGTTTGTGTTCGGGTGTATAGCCCCCCATCTCCATGTCTGACGACCAAATAATGCGAAGGTCTCAGCCTGTCACGGTGGCTTTCGTGGCACCTGGTATCTGTGTCTAAATGTAATTGCTCTGTGGCCCAGCTTTCCACATACAAAGCAAATGACCACTCTCTGCACCTCGTGTCTTGGTCTACACCATGTTCCTATTTACTGTCCTTGCCTCTGTGTTTCTTTCTGGTAACACTGCCCTATCTCCATCGGTTCTTCCTCATCCTCTTGAAAGGTTAATGGTTTTCCTAGTCTCTTTCTGACGTTCTCTTTGGCTATGGCCATCCAGATGGCTTCCTTCAAGCTAGGTTGGTCTTTGCGGAGCAGATTTAGCTTCAGCGCTGTGCTGTCTAGCCCATCGACAAATATTCCCACGAGCCGTTTCTCTACCTCTTGCATATTAACATCTTGTCCCAGAAAAGCTTCCTCTGCCAGGTTTAACAACCTGTCACTAAACATCTGGGTTGTCTCATGCTGATATTGTTTTATGCGGTGCAAGAACTGCCAGTCACGTCAGAGTATCTCCTTATGAGTTCCTTTTTTAAAGTCTGTCCATGGCTCCGAAGGGATTGCTTCCATCCTACGACGGATAAAGTCTGTTACCAATCCATCCGTTGAGAAGTACGCAACTCTTTAACAGGGTTAATAGATGAATCATATCTATCAACATTTAAAAGCCAATGCCTATAACCCTTAGGATTACCAGAAAATGGCTGTACCACATTTCTGACATTATGAAATTTGGATTGGGTATCTACTGATGCTAGAGTTCTAGCTATAATCTGCATAGTAGCCATGTTGGGGTCTACCTCTGGGGTAGGTTGCTGCTGCATCTTGGAAACGCCTGTAAAGAGTGTTAGTACGAAACACCTGTAAACGAATGTTATTAACCTCCACGTAGGCCTGTAAAACAAACTGCAAGCAATACCACTTCAAGTAAAATACATGTATGCAATCGTATTCTATAAATAGTATATGATGGAAACCACTAAAATAATGTGTAATGTATA
This sequence comes from Oreohelix idahoensis, assembly GCA_024509875.1. Taxonomy (NCBI): domain Eukaryota; kingdom Metazoa; phylum Mollusca; class Gastropoda; order Stylommatophora; family Oreohelicidae; genus Oreohelix; species Oreohelix idahoensis. The sequence goes on along the minus strand of JAMPIV010009831.1, from coordinate 110,605 downwards.
TATAAAACAAAAGCACAAAACTAACTATCTCTTTTGATTATTGCTAATCTAATGTATACAATTGCTCGTATAAGCTAACGGGCTGTCTTGGAAGACTGAAAACTCGCGAAAATATCTTATTTCAACTGTCACTGTGAGATATTCCAAATGTTAGATATTGTCATTGTGAGATATTGTCAATATGAAACAACGTTGATGTCAGATTTTGGTTATGTGAGATACTGTCAATGTGAGAAACTGTCAATATGAGATACTGTCAATGTGAGATATTGTCAGTGTGAGATATTGTCAATGTGAGATATTGTCAATAGGAGATATTGTTAATATGAGATATTGTCAATGTGAGATATTGTCAATATGAGATATTGCCAATGTGAGATATTGTCAATGTGAGATAGTGTCAATGTGAGATATTGTCAATGTGAGATATTGTCAACATCAGATTTTGTAAATGTCGTATACTCTCAATGTGAGATACTGTCAATGTGCATACATGCCACACCTCGGAGATGAAAAACCTGTACAAAAAATCCAAAACCCTGTACAAAGACCCGCAAAACCTGTACAAAGACTGAAAAAAAACATATCAAAAGAGTTAATTTGTGTAAAAATATTTTAATTACAGTGGGCTGCATTATAAATGAGGCACAGGGACTTTGCCTTTTAAAGCAGGTCTTCACTTATTTTAAAACCCAAACAATAAATGTCTGAGTTTATTTTACGCTGTAAAAATAATGGGATGGTATGATCATTTAGTCTATTTCTGTGCTTAATTATCACTAACAGACAGGGAAATTATGTGTTCGATCGACCTTATAAAAGAACTCTGAGACACAGTAATATGGGGAATGGGTTAGAAAACCTGTACAGAAATTATGTATAGGGTGTACAAATCTGAAAATGGAAACACCTTGTACAGATTATGGGTAAACCATAGCATGTGGCATGTATGAATCTGAGATAATGTCAATGTGGAATATTGTCAATGTGAGATATTGCCAATGTGAGATATTGTGAATATGAGATATTGTCAGTCTTCTTCTTCTTCTTCTCGTTCGCTGTTGTTTAGAAATGTCTACACAAGAAGTCCGGTTTTCTGGATGTATGTTGCTGTGGTTGAAAGTTCTTCAAGACTCCCAAACAGCTTTGTGTGGATGTGCGTCTCTGTGGGCCAATGTTCAGTTCGCAATTGACTAAGCATGTGGCAGTCTTGCAGGATGTGTTCGGCTGTCTGTGCTGCCTGTCCACACGTACATAGGGGTGATGGGACCAATCTCAGTCTGTATAAGTGACTGTTCAGTCTGTTGTGTCCTGTTCTCATACGGAACAGGATCACCTGTTTTGCTCGATCAAGATATTGATAGTTGTCTCTTTGTTGATCAATTTTCCTGATGGCCTTGATAAGGGTCTTCTTTTCCTGGAATGTGATTGTTTGTTCTTTTTGTTCCTGTGTTGCTCCCTCTTTTGCTAACTTATCTGCTCTCTCATTTCCTGGTATGCCACAGTGTGATGGTATCCACTGTAGCACTACCCTTCTTTTGATATTTACTTCGCATAGGACTTTGTTTAATTCTGGCAGTTTATCACTGTTGAGGGCTTGCAGAACTGACATTGCATCGGTAAGGAATACAACCTGCTGACATTGGCTTATTGTGTTATTTATTATTCCTGCAGCAATGCTTATGGCCTGTACTTCAGCAGCATAGTTTGAACAGAATATTCCAGTAGGTGAACAGGTGGATTCATTTTCTTTGTCTGGATAGACCACATAAACTCCTGCGCCTCCGTTCTTCACTGCTCTGGTTGCAGATCCATCAGTATATACTTGGATCCATGCTTCTCTGGGGTATAGTTCTTCAATCATGTCACATGCTGCTATTTTCCTTTGGAGAGTATTTAGCTCTCCCATGGGGCAGGTGGTAGTTATGGAGGTCTTAATACTGAAATTTTGATGTTGTTCCCATGGGGTTGGGAGGAGTGTGGGAGTTATTTCCTTAGTGATGTCTGGTAGTTCATCCTTGTATGTTCTAATTAGTTTTTTGGACCGATGCACAAAACTGCTTCTCTTCAACCTCCCACTGGCTAAATCTCCAAATCTAGTTTTCATTGGATGTGCGGGCATGTTCTTGTACTTTTCTGCTTGGATCAGGGTCTTAGTGTCTCGTCTGTATAATAAAGGTGGAATGCCTGTGATTTTTTCCATTTCATTTATTGGTGTGGTCTTCATGGCACCCGTGATCAACCTAAGCGCTTGATTTTGTACTTTATCTAAGGCTTGTAGGTGTGATTTGGCTGCTGTAGACCATGCTGCTGATCCGTACTCTAATATAGGTCTTATTGCACCTGTATACACTTTCTTTAGTGTTGTTTCGTTAGCTCCCCAACTTGATCCAGCTATTTTCCTCAGTATGGAAAGTTTTTCTTCTCGCTTTAGCCTCTGTTCTCTCGATGTGGTGCCTCCATGTCATTCTCTTATCTAATGTAATGCCCAAGTACACCGGTTCCTCATCTGTTTGGACATGTATATTTCCAAGTCGTATCTCTCCTGCTTTGTCTTTGTTGGAGAGCGTGAAAAGTGTTGTTGATGATTTTTCAGCGTTGATCTGCACCATCCATTTCTCTGCCCATGCTGCTATGTTGTCTGCTGCCCTTTGTATTCGCTTATTAGCGATAGTTAGATGTTCTTCTACACACCACACCACCAAGTCGTCAGCGTATAGGGCAGCTCTCACACCTTGTGGCAGATCGTGGATGAGGTCATTGATGAATACAAGGAACAGGGTGGGAGACAATACTGAGCCTTGAGGAACTCCATGTTTTAGGAGGATTTTCTTGCTGTTGTGACCTTCCATAGTGACTCTTGCTTTCCGATTGTGTAGGAACGACTGGATCCATTTTCTCATATTACCCTTGATTCCGTTCCTTTGCAGTTTTACTATTAACCCGTCTTTCCATACTTTGTCAAAAGCTTTTTGGAGATCTATCCATAGGGTAAAGACTTTTCTCTTTTCTTGGAAGGCATCTTCAACGATCTGTGACAGGTATGTGATTTGGTCTTCTGTGCTGCTGCACTCTCTAAACCCTGCTTGTTCTGGCACTAAAATTTTCTCGGATTCCAAGTACCATTTCAATCTTCTGTTGATCATCCTCTCCATTGTCTTACATACACAGCTTGTTAGGCTTATTGGTCTGTAGCTGGTGGCCTTCCTGTTGTCTTTTCCTTTCTTTATGATGGGACACATATTGTCAGTGAGATACTGTCAGCTTGAAATAATGTGAATGTGGGATACTGTCAATGTGAGATATTGTCAGTGTGAGATACTGTCAATGTGAGATACTGTCAATGTGAGATATTGTCAGTGAGAGATATTGTCAGTGTGAGATATTGTCAATGTGAGTTGTTGTCAGTGTGAGTTGTTGTCAGTGTGAGATATTGTCAGTGAGATACTGTCTTCTTGAAATATTGTGAATGTGAATTATTGTCAATGTTAGATGTTGCCTGTGTGGGATATTGTCAATGTGGGATATTGTCAATGTGAGAATTATCAAAGTGAGATATTGTCAATATTGATATTGTCAATGTGGTATATTATCAATATGAGATATTGTCAATATGAGAATTGTCAATGTGGGAAACTGGAAATTTTCAATGTGAGATATTGTCAGTGTGAGATATTGTACATGTGAAATACAGTCAATGTTAGATATTATCGATGTGGGAAATCGTCAATATGACATATTGTCAATGTGGGGTATTATCAATGTGAGAAATTATCAGTGTGCGATATTGTACATGTGAAATACAGTCAATGTCAGATATTATGAATGTGAGATATTGTCAGTGTGCGATGTTGTACATGTTAAATACAGTAAACGTTAGATATTGTCAGTGTGTGAAAGTGTCAATATTAGATATTGCCAATGTTATACATTGCCAGGTTGAGATATTGTGAATGTTATACATTGTCAGTGTGGGATATCATCAATGTTATACATTGTCAGTTTGAGATATTGTGAATGTTATACATTGTCAGTGTGAGATATTGTCAGAGTGAGATATCGTCAATGTTATACATTGTCAGTGTGGGATATTGTCAGTGTGAGATATTGTCAATGTTATACATTGTCAGTGTGAAATATTGTCAATGTGGGTTATTGTCAATGTGAGATATTGTCAATATGAGATACTGTCATTGTGAGATATTGGTTATGTGAGATATTGTTTGTATGATAATTGCCAATATGAGATATTACCAAAGTGAGATATAATCTCTCTCTCTTCCAAACCTCTACACCTCACGGTAGAAGGGGAACGACTAAGTAAGTAAGTAAGTCAATGAGATATATTGTCAAAATCAGAATTAGTAAATGTGACATTTTGTCAATGTGAGATACTGTTAATCTGAGATTTTGTCAAAGGGGGATATTTTCAATGTGAGATATTGTCAATGTGAGATATTGTCAATATGAGATACTGGCAATGTGAGATATTGGCAATGTGAGATATTGTCAGTGTGAGATATTGTCAATGTGAGATACTGTCAATGTGAGATATTGTCAGTATGAGATATTGTCAGTGTGAGATATTGTCAATATGAGACACTGTGCATGTGAGATACTGTCAATGTGAGATAATGCCAATGTGGAATATTGTCAATGTGAGGTATTGTCAATGTGAGATATTGTCAAAGTGAGATACTGTCAGTGCAAGATATTGTCAATGTGAGATATAGTCAATCTGAGATATTGTCAGTGCAAGATATTGTCAATGTGAGATATTGTCAATGTGAGATATTCCCAATGTGAGATATTGTCAATATGAGATATTGTCAGTGGGATATATTGTCAGTGTGAGATATTGTCACTGTGTGATGTTGCCAGCATGTGATGTTGCCAGCATGAGATATTGTCAGTGTGAGATATTGTCAATTTTAAATACTGTCAATGTGTTATTTTTGCCAATGTGAGATATTATCAATATGAAATATTGTCAATGTGAGATATTGTCAATATGAGATATTGTCAGTGAGATACTGTCAGCTTGAAATATTGTGAATGTGAAATATTGTCAGTGAAATACTGTGAGCTTGAAATATTGTGAATGTGAGATATTGTCAATGTGAGATATTGTGAGTGTGAAATACTACCAAAGTGAGATATTTTCAGTGTGAGATACTGTCAATGTGAGATATTGTCAGTGTGAGATACTGTCAATGTGAGATATTGTCAGTGTGAAATATTGTCAGTGTGCGATATTGTCAGTGTGAGATATTGTTAATGTGGATATTGTCAATGTCAGATATTGTCAATGTGAGATATTATCTATATGAGATAGTGTCAGTGTGAGATATTGCCAGTGTGGGATATTGCCAATTTGAGATATTGTCAATGTGAGATATTGTCAACATCAGATTATGTAAATGTGAGATACTGTCAATTTTAGATACTGTCAATGTGAGATACTGTCAATATGTGATATTGTCAATGTGAGATATTGCCAATGTGAGATATTGTCAATGTGAGATATTGGTAATGTGAGATACCGTGAATGTGAGATGCTGTCAATGTGAGATATTGTCAGTGTGAGATATTTTCAATATGAGATATTTCCTTTGTGAGATATTGTCAATGTAAAACGTTGTCAATGTGAGATATTGTCAATGTGAGATATTGCCAGTACAACATACTGTCAATGTGAAAGATTTTCAAGGTGAGATATTGTCAATATGAGATATTGTCAATGTGAGAGAATGTCAATGTGAGAGATTGTCAATGTGAGATACTGTCAATGTGAAACTCTGTCAACGTGAGATACTTTCAGTGTGACATATTGTCAATGTGAGATACTGTCAATGTGAAACGTTGTCAATATGAGATATTATCAATACAAGATATTGCCAATGTGAGATATTGTCAATTGGAGATACTGTCAAAGTTAAACTTTGTCAATGTGAGATATTGTCATATGAGATATTGCCAAAGTGAGATATTGTCAGTGTGATATATTGTCAATGTGGGATACTGTCAATGTGAGATACTGTCAAAGTGAGATATTGCCAATGCGAGATATTGTCAATGTGAGATATTGTCAATGTGAGATATTGTCAATGTGAGATATTGTCAATGTGGCATGTTGTTAATATAGCATTCATAGTCCACTGGGTCACGTGACATTCAAAATTGTCAATATGGGATAACAAGACCACCAGGTCACGTGACAGTCAGTATTGTCAATATGGGATAACTAAATCACCAAGTCACGTGACATTCAATGTTTTTAATAAGGAAAACTAGACAGCCAGGTCACGTGACAGATCATCATCAATATTGTCGCCTCAACTGATTCTCAGTTACGAATGTGGGTGTCAACCTCCTTCGTGTCTCTAACTAGTAAATATTGTTTCCGCGGACACTCTGGTGACCGGAAGTCGCTATAATGTCGCCCTGCTGGTTCGTCATTTCCAATTCCTCTATGCATTACCAGTATGTTCAACATAGTATTACTTTATAACTCATGCGCTACCACTGACCTATGTGACACTCGGGGTTTCTGCATCAAGGATGCCCGACTATCAGGGCACTTGATGTTTCTTTATTTCGAAAAGTGACACTTTTCATTGTCAGTTCTTGTTGAATAACACACTGTACAAACAAGACATTTACATATTTCGCACTGGACAATCGTCATGAGACATTCCACACTGGACAATACAGACATGAGACATTCCACACTGGATAATACAGACATGAGATATAACACGCTGGACAATACAGACATGAGATATACCACACTGGACAATACTAATAATAATAATAATAATAATAGCCCTTCAGTCATAATTGGCTATGGGAATGCGCCCCTGAGGTGACAGCCCTCAGCTGCTTATTTTCCTGGTGTTCCTTTCGACGTTTTCTCCTCTCTTCTGCTTGTTGTGTGAGCTTCTTTTCGCCAAATGTGAGGTGGCGCCACAGATAGCATCGCCACTTGGTGCGATCGGCAGCTTCATCCTCCCAAGTTTCTGGATTTATGTCCAGTGCCCTCATGTCTCTCTTACACACATCTTTGAATCTCAGCTGCGGTCGCCCAACTGTTCTTTTGCCATCTGCCAGTTGTCCATAGAAGATATATTTCGGGATGCAACCATCTTCCATGCGGCGGACATGGCCAAGCCAGCGTAATCTACGCTGTCTAAGCAGTGTATACATGCTTTGAAAGCCAGCACGTGATAACAAATCGACATTTGTCACTTTTTCTTTCAACGAAATGCCGAGGATGTGGCGTAGACACCGTAGAATGAAGGTATCGAGCCTTCTTTCTAGCTTAGCGTAGGTTGTCAACGTCTCGCTGTCATACGGAAGTGTGCTTGTGACGCAGGCGTTATATACCGCAGCTGTGGTCTTCATTGTGAGTTTGGAGTTTCCCCAAACACGCGATGTGAGGTGGGCAAAGGTAGCTGCAGCTTTGCCAATGCGGCTGTCAATTTCTGTGTCCAGTGAGAGTTTGTCATTGATCGTAGACCCCAGGTATGTGAAGTGGTGCACCACTGCCAATTAATAGTAATCGATAGTGGTAACTAGTGCAGCACCCGCATCCTAACTCAGCACATTTTTTTCTTTAGACTTATTGTGAGGCCAAAGTCCTTGCATGCTTGAGTGAAGCGATTCTTCAAGCGCTGAAGCTCATGTTGGCTTTGAGTGACGACTGCAGCGTCTTCAGCGAACAACATGTCTCTTATAGTGACCTTTCTGGTTTTTGTTTTTGCCTTCAGCCTTGAAAGATTAAACAGACGGCCATCTGACCTAGTGTGAAGGCATATTCCTTCAGTTGCATCTCTGAATGCATGTTTCAAGAGTAAGGCAAAGAAGATCCCGAAGAGGGTTGGGAGCCAGAACGCAGCTTTGTTTGATGCCACTGCGTATGTCAAAGGGGTGTGATGTGCTTCCAGCATATTGGACTGTTCCCTTCATGTCTTCAGGGAATGGCTTTATCATTCCCCGCAGTTTAGCAAGGCAGCCTATTTTCAGGAGGATTTTGAAGAGTCCATCCCTAGTAACCAGGTAAAATGCCTTTGTGAGGTCTATAAAGGCGATATATAAAGGTATTTTCTGCTCTCTTGATTTTTCTTGAAGCTGGCGAAAAGAAAAGATCATGCCTGTTGTTGATCTACCAGCTTGGAATCCACACTGTGACTCTGGATATATGCGCTATACCACGCGGTATTATCATGACGTGGAGACATACCACAACAGGGCAAACAAGACATGTAGGCATACCACACTGGGTAATCGAGACGTATGGCATACCACAACTGGACAAACAAGTCACGTAGACACACCACACTGGGTAATCCAGATGTGGAGACATATCACACTAGACAAACAAGACATGGAGACATACCATATCTGGATAATCAAGACATATAGACATATCACACTAGACAGCCAAGATATGTAGACATATCACGCTTGACAGTCAAGACATGTAGACATCCCATATTAGACAATCAAGACATGTAGACTTACCACACTAAACAAACTAGACATGGAAACATTCCATACAAGGAGGACATGGAGACACATATTGTTATTGTTAATCAAAATCGACGTCATTGCACTCCGGGCAAACCCATAGGTGCTCAGTCTCCCTCAGCAAATGTCGAAGGGTATGAATACTAATTGTTCCTGTTGCGCACTGGTTGTATACACTGCGGATGCGTCCTCTCATACGTCCATCCCTGCTAGTCTTACGTTTGATGCCAAATTCCTGCAGTCTTAGCCTTGGTGATTCATCGATTGCAGTGTCATTCTCTAATTGACGAACATGAATTGCCCTCAGTATTTCTTCCTTATCCATGGCCACCGCACCATTTATGGGTGCGTTTGAAGCTAGTCTGTCAATTCTTTCATTGCAACGTACCCCGGCATGACCAGGACAGTAGATCCATATCAGTTCTTGAAGATTCAATTCTTCTATGGAGGTTTTCCATTCATGTCGAAGCCAACCATTTTGGACCTTTCGAAGCATGGATTATGATACAATAACTGCCTTTGTTAATAAAGTCTCAGACAACCATCTTAAGGCAGCAGTAACTCCCTCTACCTCCATTCTTATGCTGGAGGTTGTTATCATGTAAGCCCCGCTATGTTCAGCGAGGGTTCTGCCCTTTACTCTAGTAGAGAAGCCCCACCCTAATTTATTACCACAGATTTGAGACCCATCAGTGTAGACAATGGCATCATCATCCCCAGCATTAAAAAAAATGAAAGCACATAACATTGGACAAACAAGACATGGAGACACACCATTGAACAAACAAGACATAAAAATGGAGACAAACAACATAGGACAAACAAGACATGGAAACATACAACATAGGACAAACAAGGCATGAAGACACACAACATAGGAACAACAAGACATGGAGACATACAACATAGGACAAACAAGATATGGAGATATACAACATAATACACACAATGCGTGGAGACATGCCACACTGGACGAACAAGATATGGACAAACATAGGACAAACAAGAAGTGGAGACATACCACACTGGAAAGACAAGACATGGAGATACACAACATAGAACAAACAAGACGTGGAGATATACAACACAGGACAAACAAGAAGTGGAGACATACCACACTGGAAAGACAAGACATGGAGATACACAACATAGAACAAACAAGACGTGGAGATATACAACACAGGACAAACAAGAAGTGGAGACATACCACACTGGAAAGACAAGACATGGAGATACACAACATAGGACAAACAAGACATGGAGATACACAACATAATACACACAATGCGAGGAGACATACCCCACTGAGCAAACAGCACAGAACTCAGGACAAACAAGAGTTGGAAGCATACCACACTTGAGAATCTAGAAATCACCAATACGTTACTGTATTGTAGCCCACTTTAAAGGATTCTTTCCCTTGATCTAGCTCGTAAGCTACATTAACTGTTTTTTTCACTAATAACATGACCTGTTTAATTTCTATTACTTCTTTAACAAAATTTTGATTCAACACACAAACATTTTTATGTTCTCTTATTTCAACATAGTAAATATATTTTACATGCAGTCTTGTGTGCTGATTCATTTAAAAATCTAGATTAAAAAACTGTAACACTCAATCATTTTTAAGTAGGCTATCACAGAAGGGTCTCTACAAACACCACTAGTGAAAACCGGCTGAATATAACCACTTGAGTGATAATGGTCTGCAGGCAGTCTCAATGTTTTTCAGTGGCAAATATAAACACAGCTGATAACTAAATGTAGATAACAGCCCGAAATATCACACAAGTTTCTTAAAGCGAAATATCCCCAGTAGTAAAACAGTAAAATGATATGTTAAGCTCCTGACTTGTGTGTGTATGTCTGTGAATGTGTGTGTGACAAGTACACAAGTAGATGTAAACACTCATAATGCCTCAACAAAACACATTGTGACGGTATTGCCTCCCCTGCTTTGCAGTAGTGGTCCATTAGAACTGTACCTGATACTGCTATAGTGAAACAGAGACCGAGAGGGGTAGCCCCATTCTGTCACACACACGAACACAAAAATAATAATAAAAATAAACTAGATGTAGAAAAAAAAGAACTAACTATGGTTTAGGAATAACTTTTATTATTTGTTACTGAATGCACTGAGAAAGAAAATAAAAATCTCCATAAATTCTAGATCATAAAATAAAAGAGGGTGATTAGTTACCATTAATACTCAGTAATTTGTCTTTGACAAAAACAAAAACAGTGGATAATTAGTGACTGGCCATCCAGATTTTACTTGATGTGCAGTACAATGTGTGTTATTTTCTGCTTCTCAGTGCACTTGGTTACTATAAAACAGTGCGTTTTTTTGTCTCTCTATTTGTTTGTTGTCCCTAAAACTTGTCTTTTCATTTACATGTTTGTGATCCTTAAAACTTGTCTTTTCTTCTGTGATTTTAATTAAGTCATAACTAAATATTAGTTGTGGCATAGATTAAATTTGTGTTTAAAAATTACTTTGATAAGTTTAAATACAACGCTCACGCAAGAAAAGCGGATGCGCTGACTTACTTCCAGGACTCCCTACATTCGTATATAACCTTTCTTCGGTTGACAGGTAACAAGGGTCAAGGTCAGTCAAAGTGGTGAGATTAATTCTGGCAAAATGTTGTAAGCTACAAGCAAAAAAAAAAAAAACACATGCACCTATCCACATATTTTTACATATACTAGCACAGCCTAATCTTAGCATGGGGAATCTATAAAATAACTTTGTTCTTTTTTTATATATATAAAATTAACCAATGGAAAAAGTAACCAAAGCTGAAATTATTGATAAAAATTAATCAATATTGATTTAAAGTGTGTGACACCACGTGAAAAGTGGTGGTAACTAAAACGTAATAACAAAATGGTACTTGATCTTAAAATGTGGAAAAAGCCAGCTTCACTTTTGGAGGTAATGTTATAATTTACTAATTGTCCACGACTCACTTCCTTTAGTCAAGTTGGGTTCTATATAACACTGGAGAGCTCTCTTTCTATCTTCCATCGACAAAGAGTTGTTGCATAAAATACATTTTACTTGTGAGATGCATCTTCCATCTGATGTTATTATCGCGCCGAGGTATTTGAATGTATTGACTTGCTTTAAAACTGTTTCATTTACTTTAATAGTGCATTGCGGAGAAGTTGTTTTCTTGCAGATGACCATATCGTGTGTCTTTTTTTTTTTTTTTTTTTTGCTGTGTGGGCTAAAGCCTTTATTTTGACATTCTGTCCTTATTGTATCAATCATTTCTTGCAACTAATTTTCAATATTTGCCATTAAGACTCTGCGTACCTCAAGTTATTTATAGTATGCTGACGTTGATATTCCTGGCTGTGACGATACGTTTGTGGGTGTGCTTTTCCGACCTTTTCTCCCTTCCTCATCGTCCTAATATTTGGCATATTTTACGCACCTACATTTTTTGCTCTGACCACTCACTAGACTTGTTTACGTTTGACCAGGTGAATCGTAGTATTACAAGGCTAAATAGACAGGTCAGCGGATAATACCAGCAAGTAATACGACATAAGTCGTCTAGCCACCTTTGATAGAGACGATCCTTGCTGACACAAGGTAGTGGCGCGCGATCGATGGAAAGAAAGCCAGATTGACTGACTAAGAAATCTGTCTGGGGGTTATACGCAAACAGCTTCCGCTGGTCCATCCCTGTACAATAGTACGTATAACATGTCAGAGGAGACAATATGGGCGGAAGGTATTAGCCAGGAAATAAGTTCACCGATGTGTTTGTGAGTTTGTACAAGTGCAATCGGAAGTATTACTGCCATATTTGAAAGCGGTCACTAGTTTAAATCTTAAATTTGATATTTTAAAACACGCGGGGGAAAGTAATGATTTAACACCCCGACCCACATAATTCTAAAGAGACAGGATTGGTTTAATTTGAGAGCCGGAAAAAAACTTTACCTTTCATTGGGAAGTTTATTAGAAATACCATCTGTGACTTGAACTTGGAAATGGAAATATAATCTAGCCAAATCGGAGACACAAATCAGACTGCACCGCAACGTCAAATTAGCAACTCCCAGGAGCCAGAGAGACATCGGACTATAATTCCAAATATAAGTGACAGACGAAGTATTTGAGCGTCTTTATAAAGTAAAGAGAACCCGCAATTTTAAATACCAAGACTGGAAACTTAAGGAATCAGAGCACCCGTCATAAGAGGAATACTAAAATTTCCCCGACCAAATGTTCGAAGCATCTAATCAAATTTGCCGTGTCCATTCTACTGTGCCAGGAGATTGTATATCCTATTTGGGTTCGTGGTTCGAAGCTACAAGACGGTTCTTAGTACCAGACCAGTCTGAAAGAAGAATCTTTGCCACAATCTTGTGATTCAGGAAGCTGGGTTCGACACCAACTACCTATAGTGGACAAGTTGTGAAAACACCCACCTTGACATAGGAGTGAAGTTCATCTAGACGCCTCTAGAGAAGAGTTCTCATCACAAAAGACCTGACAACGACCCATTGCAGTACTGAGCCAGGTAGGTATTTTTTGTAACAAGCGCACGCAACGGACAATAATAACCAACAGTCCCCAATTAAGTCTCAAGGATGACAAATTTTAAAAACCTCTAAAGTCACTTTCATCCATATTTATTTAAATTTGTTAAAGACTAATTGACTATTACATTTGTTATATGTTATTTTACAAATTCATAGTTTATTCAGTCCTTATAGATAAGAGAGTGCATGTATGATCGAGAATATTTTATATATAGATATATCGGCAAACATCATGACACAGAGACCAAGAAAGAAGAAGTTAAAAGAGAAGCAGAGACAAATGGAAGAGGCTGACTTTGAAGAGAGGCTACAAGACGAGAAGCTGATGCTGAAAAAGAAGCAAAGAGACTAAAAGAAGAAGCTGATAGAGAAGCAAAAAGACTAGAAACTGAGGCTGAAAGGGAACATGCGCTGTAACTGAAACATTTGGAGATACAGGTTTCCGCACAGCGAGGGGGAATCGAAGAAGCAAGTGCTAGTGGAAGTAGCTCATCTCTCTCTGACAATAACCCTACATAGAGTGCTTCCAGTAGAGCTATGAACTTCCCCTCTGATGCATTCATAGCGAAGGTTAACAGAGGCCCACATAGACCGCTTGAACCCCTTGCTTCTATATATACCTTCGACAAGGAGAAATGGAGTTTGAAGTTGTCACAAGGTCTGTGAGGTGTAGCATACTATGTGTTTTCGAAACTACCGGAGGAAGAGCAGCAGGACTTCGAAGCACTGAAGCAGGCACTGCTTACTCGTTATAAGTTGATGCAGAGGTCTAGATGAAGAAGTACAGGAATGTTACAAAGGAGACTGGAGACACGTTGGTCAGTACACAGTGCGACTTGAAACATACCTGCTGATTTTGTGCAGTTAGGGGATCTTCCAAAAGGATTTCCAGGGACTCAAAGAAATGATCCTGATGGAACAGCTCAAGCATTCCATGCCCCCAGCCAGAAATGGGGAAGATCATGACTGAGAATGGGTCGGACCGTTTTGATACGATGGTGACATATGCCAAGCGATATCAAGCAGCCCAAATAGAAGTACAAGGACTTTGCAAGAAACAGACGGAGTTTTTCCAGAAGCCTCAAACCATGTCAAAATTTGAAGCATCTGGAACTGGTCAAGAACACTTCTACAAATCAAATCACAGATATAAACCAAGAGATATGAACCCTCAGACATTTGAAAAGAAACCCACAAGAAGGGATGATAGGTGGTGCACGCCTTGTTGCTTGACCAAACACAATAGCAATGAGTGTTGTAAGAAAACCCCTGCACATAACGCTGCATGTTAGACGGGGACAACAGGTAAGAAGGAACGGACACTACGTCAGAATGGCCTCCATCATCCACCCTTTATTGAGACAGTAAATGTTAACGACAAACTGGTAACGTGCCTCTATAACAAAGGTTTGGCCTATGATGCGGTCTCTTGTGCATCATTTGTTAGCCCAGAACAGACCTCCACTGATACAGTGGATATCCAGGGACCAAACAAGAGAGCAGTACCCATGACCTTACCCATAGCAAAGATCAGAGTGAAATCTAGCTATGTGGAAGGGTAAATGAAAGCAGAAATACTTTATGATACTATCTACTCCCTAATATTGGGGTGCAGATATGTGTTCCCGTGAGAACCGTCGAAACATGTAGTTATGGCTGCTGTTCAAACCAGGTCAAGTTCCAAAGAATTAGAAGGGGACACTCTGTTAAATACTCACCCAGCAGAGATGAAGAAGGTTCAAGCAGAAGATTGCTCATTAAAACGTTGCTTTGGCAAGATGCCAAAAGCTCATAATCCCTTGGAGAATGGAGATTTATAAATAAGGAATAGACTTCTGTACATGAAGGATGACAGAGAACCGAAAGGACATGGCCAGCTTGTAGTGCCGTCCACATATAGTAACAACGTCCTAGAATGTAGGGCACACAATGCCTTTAATTGGCCATCTTGGGAGTGACGCCACAATTCAATGAATAGCCTCTTACTACTTCTGATTGCCCGGCATGTAAATTCCTGCCAAGAATGCCAGACGGTGAACCACGGGAATCGACGTAAGTGATATCACGAAAGGTCTACACGTAAACCAGCGCCCATGGTGACTCTCGTCATTGCAACGAGAGGGGATAAGAGACATCCCCTGTCGACTGAATAACATTCGGAACCCAATGAACTGGTTAACAACAGCAAACTCTTTATTCCATTCCAACAGCAGCAGGCCAAGAAGTCGCGGAGACATTTGCAGACACATGTATTGGTAAACCGGTCTGATCCAAACAAATTGGACACAATATGAAGGTTACAGACCTTTCGTGAAAAAAAGGGGAGGGTGGATGGAGGTTTATGTCATAACACGGGCAAGACACTATAGAATCGCTGCGTAAACTAGTGTCTTTATGATAAATTATGAATTGCACAACATAAATTCTGCTATAACGTTATGGTTAATGCCCCGTAGAGTATAATTCTTTTGTTATTTGAGCAGCAAAACTAAAAATATATGTAATTATGGCTGCAGGAAATCATTATCTTTGGTATTTGACGAGGAAAGTATTGCTTTGTTGCTAAATTCGCGCAAAAGCATCGAAATCCCGCGGAAGTTTAGAAGAGGAAAAAGACAACGCAGGCGCGGATCTCTGAGAAAGCAAGGGTAAGACCTGAGATTAGGTATATAAGCCCTGTCTCAGACACAGTTCTCGAAATCACTTTAAGATTGGCAGAGCTGAGAAGATATCCAGAGATCTGACTCTTTTAGTTAGACGTCTTGACCCACAACACAATAAGATAAGTGTGAAGAAGCCACAACTGACCGCTATTGTGAGCAATGTGTAGATCAAAGCTTAAAACTGCCGCATACTTCTAAGTACCACTGTGTCTGAGGGCTCAACTAGTGTTGAAAAACGTGACACAATTTTGGAAATTGTAAACTGTTAAACAGTGGACCAACACTGTTCCTAGCACTCGCATAGCGTCTTTAATGTCCAGATGTTTTAACGACCGACGGAAGCCAGTGTGGCCATATGACCTACTACCATAGCAATTATTTGTGCTAGAGTCTAATCATAATAAAATAATAGAATTATCATTCACTATTATAGAAAAGAAGCAAGCAAGAGTTTTTTTACAAATAAAAAAAAGAAACAACTATAAAAAAAGCTCGAGACATACTTAGTGCAGGGTGAAGTAAGGTGAAATTAACTATGTCAGTTTTGACATAACCCACGCTAGGAATCGGCGGGAGTTACCATGGAGATTAGTGACGTAGATAGGAAGGGCCTCACTCCCTGTAAGATAACAAGATGGAATGACCAGTAAATAAATTAACAGAATGAAGTTTTGACCAATGAAAAGTGGCCAGCAGCGCGCACTACTAAAAGCCGGCTAAAAGCTAAGATTCTGTAAGTTAGTTGTACGGAGTTGAGCACTGCTGAAAGACGTGTTTGTGACCGTGCGAAGATATGTATCTTCGGTCTAACACAAAAAGTCTTGCTCCTACGTTGAGATATTCAACAACCAAAGAAAAGAACATAAAATAATTCCATATTCTTCAATATGCAGTTTGCAGGAAGAGCCGTCTTTATTGTGAGAAATCTGCACATGCAGAAGTTATTTTAGTGGTTCTTCTACGTAAGTAGTTTCAAGGACTTATATTGTTTTTTATTTCAGCTCTGTTTTTCGTAATGATACTTGAAAACAAATGAAGCTGTTAAAGGAAGAAACAAATACTGTAAGGGTTCCTACAAAAGAAGTACCCAACTATGACATAATTGCCACTAAGAACTTGGAGGATTTTGATATTGTAGAGGAATTTTATAAGCCACCTTGGGCAGAAGTAAAAGATGGAAGATTCATGAAATTGAAGAAGCCTTGAAATGAATACATGAACCTTTATTGTAATATTGACTGTTGATTTTCTAACCGTTCTGTTCAAATAAAATTCATTTTAACTGTCAAAGGCTATTGATGGATTACTTATCAGTTGGACAGATTAGATGTGATGTACAAGGTTGAAATATTCTCACCACTATTATCTCCTAATCGTAACATCTTATAAGAGGAAAGAACGAACCAGGTACCCATTAGACATAAACCAAGAAAGAACAACCTCTGGCGGACTTTAAGCCAGTCAAGATCAAACTTGGAGTAGGCTATACAAGCAAAATAAAAGGGACAACTATCATTTACATTACACTGCCATACCAGCTACTACAACGTGTCAAGCAAGTTAAGTATAACTTAACGTAAAAACAAAAACCAAAACACGCAAGCCTATAACATGATTAAAATGACCAAATAGTGACAACATTTTTTTTTCAAAATACCTTGTAGTGTGAAATTTTGTAAGATTATGATACCAATGTGTTATATTTTTAATATACATCATTAATCAATAAAATGCATTGATTTGTTTATAACTGCAATTATTGAATTCTTTAAATTACCAGTTATAATTGTGTTGTGTGGTCAAAGAAATATTAATAATTTAAAACTGGTATGGAATAAATACGAACTGCACTCACACATATGTTTCGTAGATTTTTAGATAGGAGTATTAACACTAGGGTTGGTCCCTTCAGAATAGGTTGGAATGAGTGATAGTCACAGTGAGAGCTGGTGAAAAAAAAAACCCACAATAGAATTTCCCACACGTGAGATGATAGAATGTGATAAAGAAGCTGTCTTTGAGAATCGAGATAATCTTCTCTCTCTCACCTATCTTCTACGACCGCTTTTAAAGGCGTCAGACAGTCTACACACCGATATATATATTAATATATCTCTATCTACTCACGGGCACGCACATACACGTGACGACAGGTAAACACACAGACGTGGGAATCTCTCACAATGAATTTATATGTATTTGAACGAGCTGACCAACGCACTGATTTAGTTCAAGAGAGAGATTTTTTTATTATTATCATCAAAAAAAAAAAATCTTCTCACAACACCAAAAATACATCAAGGAAAAACATATACAAATAGTCATAAAATTTAAGAAAAATGCTACAAGGAGGATATCCCCGTTATGATCTTAGCTCTAGGTTTAGCCCACAGCCCCGTTAAGAGAACAGATGATGGCCCAAAGAGTTATAGATACGTAGGGTTTAGGCTGAGAGTTTTTCTTCTTTTCTCGTAAATGTATGCACAGAGTTGAATAATCTGATTTAGCCTAAGAAGTAAAGAAACTCTAGCAAATAGTAACAAATTCTGCAGGTTAAACAAAAAAAAAGAATTAAGACAGTAAATGGGTGACAATCTATAACTGTAAAATAACACTCTGATCTGCGTACACTCATTCATTCAGCCATGGCCATGCAGTTATACTCACAACTTTGCTAGCTGCCTCTGGGAACATACTCAATTCTAGGACCTTCACACAGACCCGAAAATGCAGTCCTTGACCAAGAAATCCCCAGTTCCAAAAGACGTACTAAACTCTCAGGGAACGATTCCTTGGGTGTTCTAATTTTTCGAATGTCTGATTAAGTCACATAAAATATTGTCCAGGCACGAAAGTTAGCAGAGCACAATGTCATTAGCTTTGGTTTCTAGAATTTAAGGAATGTCGGATCGGTGTCTACTTTCAGGAAGTTACTATATTTGGTCGCCACAGTACTAGTCAAACTCTGTCGGAATGTTTCTGATCTTTGCTTGCCACAACGGGCTGAATTGTACTGAAGAGTTATTCTGGAAGAATTAATTCTGGCGCGAAGGCCTCTTACTTCATTTAACTGTTACAGTTCAGGTAATGAAAGTGATTTGTTTCTTCCCAAATAAAGTTCACGTACTAGAACGCTGGTAAAGTTGGGTACCCCCGTTTCACTATATAAAAGAAAGAACACATATCAAATAATTTACATATATGTACTCAATATAACTTACATTTTAATAGCAAGCCTACAGCTTGACTTATATTTAAAACTTCCCGTAAAATAAGTTATATTAAATAAATCAAACATCATGAATTAGAAAATACATACGTATTTCGTCAACACTCAATGATGTATCTAGCGTTATAAGTTTAGTTTTTAAAATATATTCTCGTCTGATTTCTTAGCAGTAAAATTTAACTTCATTATAGCGACATTATTGTTTAGTAAGCTAAGATATAATTTATTCTGCTATCCACTTAAACACGTCACTAGAAAATAATACAAACTATAAATTAAGCACTCTGGACACATAACTAGTTTAAAATGAGATCGGCGATTTTAACACTAAATCACTTCACAAAATACTAGAGATCTATTATATTAATCTCACCACAGCACTAAGGTAACGCCACGACTAGGATAATTCACTAGATAGGTATTTAGAAGCTCGTCACAAATCTGACGAGAACTATGAAATTTGCTATACAAGCTTCATTCGCTAAGCACGTGGGTTCCGTCTACTGGAGATGTTGGAGACTCAAATGAAATCAGATTTCAGCTCCTGGGTGGATATTTGGAAACAGGGGCAAACAATCCCACATTTTCTCAAACTCCGAAATCATCTCCCCTTTCTCATAACAACTACGTAACTAGAAGAGGCTGTCGTAAACTGCCACTTTCTGCGTGTCAGTAGCGAAATCTCAGACAACCTGTCTCCAATGCAGGGCAGTTTTCACACTACAGCTGCTGACCATGGCCCACAGTGAGCGCCGTGTCAGTTTGGGATTTTTCAGACAAATGTCTGAATACTGACCGGTGCAGATGTAAAGTATCACACCTCACCGGGACTTATGCCGAGAAGAAGCTCGCGCGCTCGGTGAGAATGTAGACGATTGTCTACGTCCTATGTTCAGCGAACCGACTTATCACCCCTTCTGACGCCCTGCAGCCCTGACATCTACGTAATATCGTCCTAGCGCGATTCTCAGGTTTGAGAAAGAAACAGGTAAAGTTTAAAAATACTGCAGAAAATATTTTTCGCAACCGAGTGATGCGAAAAATACAGGAAAAACAAGTATGGAAAGAATATAAATGAAAGGATTAGGGTGAGAGAATAGGAAGAAGATGTAGGTAATTTAATGATATAAAGACCCACGTGACAGGACGTCCCCCCTTAAGATATGGAAGCACTCCATGTCTACGTTATGGAATTAAATTTCCTATAACCGTAGCTTCAGGGTGTCTGTCTTCTTCCCTCTCATCTTCCCCCTCCATCTCTCTCCAATTCCTACTCGAGTCTACTCCCCAAAGTTTCCTTCCTCTGGAATGTCTCCCATGCGCGCTTGAAAGAGCGTCGCCGCTTCTGACATTTTTGAAAGATTTCTTGTGATAGCGGTGGAATATCCCTGCCACTATCATCATCTTCGTCAGCTCTGGCGATCGTCAGGAGATGGTCGGAGGTTGGCACTGGTCTTTCCAAGTATCTCTTTAACAGATTTAAATGGAAAACCTTCTCCTTTCCTTGAATAGAGATCTGGTAGTTAGCCTTAGAAATCTTTTTCAGGACGGTAAACGGCCCTTGCCATCCGATCTTCAGTTGGTTGTTCTCGGTCGGGAGTAACACCAAAACTTTCTCTCCTGCTTCCAGTTCTCTCTCTTTCGCGACTTTCCTGTATCGGTTAGCGTGCTTTGTGCGAGCTCGCTTAAAGTTAGTCGTTGCTAGGTCCCACCCTAGTTTCAACCTTTCCATTAAAACCGACACATATTTACTGGCTGAGACAACTGTCTCATCAGCCTTCTCGTCTATCAGAGACTGAAGTAAGGCTTCAAGCGGGCCCTTAATGGGTCTGCCGAATAAGAGTGTAGCTGGCGGAAATCCTGTGGAAGTATGAGGAGATTCTCTGTAGCCAAATAAAGCTCCAGGAATACAAAGATCCCAATCTTCAGGTTTCACTTGTGCCAGTTTACTTAGCATCATGTTGAGGTTTCCATTTGCACGTTCCACGAGCCCATTTCCGGCCGGAGTATATGGCTTAGTGTGGATGTGTTGGGTCCTCAAGATCTTAACGATCTCATCCATCAACAGGTTTCGGTATGGGGATCCGTTATCCGTCAACACTTGTTGAGGGAATCCCAACCGAGTGAAAATCTGCACGAGGGCTTCTGCGACATGCTTGGCATCTGCGCATGTTAGCGGGATAGCTTCTGCCCATAAAGTGCATGTATCGACTAAGGTCAGGATGAACCTGTTCCTTCTTTTAGTCCTTTCGAAAGGCCCTAAAATGTCGATCACAACCCGTTCGAATGGTGTTCCCACTATTGGCATTTCCCCCAAAGAGACTGGGGGTGCCCGTTGCTTGGGTGGCATACGTTGGCACTGGGCACAGGATTTGACGTACCTGATAATATCAGTGTTTACTCCTGGCCACCAATAATGAGTGGTTATACGTTGGTTTGTGGCGTTCTGTCCCATATGTCCGCTGAAGGGAAGAGAGTGCCCCATTTCTAGGATTTGGCTTCTGTACTGTTTCGGTACTAGGAGCTGGTTGTAACCTTGGTCAGGCTTGCCCGTTCTCCGATAAAGTACGCCATCCTCAGAAAAAATGTCCCCGTGCTGTTTGGGTTCCTTAGCCATGGGCAGTTTCCTAAAGCAGGGTGCCAAGGTAGGGTCCTTGTATTGCGCTTCTTTAAGTTCCATGGGTAACAAATTAGGCGCAGGCTCCCGTTCCTTCTTGGTTTGCCCTCTTGTAGTTACTGCTGCCACAATCGGCTCTTCCGGTTTTTCAATACACACGTATCTCCCGCCAAGTATGACTGGGTAGATGGGATCACCCATAACAGCCGCTTTGATCACACCTCTAACAAAGTCAGAGTGTATCTCCACCAATGCGATGGGAAGCGCTGTAGGTGCATCACTCTTACGAACTCCACAAAGTTTGACGGTCTCTCCTGTCTCTTGACCGGGTTTAACCAGCTTTCTGGCAACAATGCAATCGTAAGAAAGCCCCGTGTCAAATAAGCAAGAAGTTTGAGAACCGTTCAAAGTAACAATACCTCGCGTTGAGGGTCCATCCCCAACAGGTTGGGAATCACTGTCAATAATTCCGCCTCGCGAGACTGTTAATAAGCATCCGATGCATTTCGGCTCGGTGTGCTCGGTCTGATCATATGTCCCGTGCTCAGGGGTTCTCCCTTTGCCACCTTGTCCTTTCTGGCTACGCTGCCATGTAGGGCGGTCGGGTTGATCAGACTGTTTGGGGTGGTTGGGGTACTTGTTCTTGTAGAACTTGGATTTTTTAGGAGGGGGGTTTTGAGGTCCAGTTTCTCTGTGGTTATTTAGGTTAGAAGCCTGAGAAGATTGCTCTAGGTTATGTTTTCGAAAATGCTCCTCTGTCGGTTTCCGCTTTGTGGCCGGTAGTTCAGCCAGCGCATTGTGATAACGCTCAGACTTTTCCAAAATGTCTTCAAGTTTTTCTGCCCCCTGCTCAGCTAGAAATCTCCGGGTATTAGCAGACAATGTGTTCTTTATTTGTTCTGTTAAAACAAATTCCTCAAGACCTTCATAGGTAGAGGGGAGCTGTGAGAGCTCTAGGCACTTTGTCAGATAACCCTTCAAACGAGACGAGAACTGCTGAAAAGTTTCAGAATTCTCTTTCCGGCTGTTGCGAAACAGTTGCAAAAATTTGCGAGCGTTCATTTCAAAGCGCTCCAGTAACGCTTTCTTCAACAGATCATAGTTGTCTTGTTGGCTGCTTTCCAGTTTGGCGTAAACATCATACGCAGAACTTTTCAAAGCCTGGGAAAGCTTCATGTTCCAACGCCATCTCTCTAAACCGTACAGAGTTGCAATTTTCTCAAATTTTTCTAGCCAAGTGTCAATCTTCTCATTTGGACAAGGGAAAGATTCTAGCGGAAAAGACATAGCAGTGAGATGGGTGGATTGAGTGTTAGAAGGAGTCTCTCCTTCTCACGTTCCTCCTGCTGCATCCTGCGGATTTCCATTTCCTCATCCATCTTCTTCTGCTGTAAATCTGCGGCTGCTTTTTCCTTAGCTTCCGCTGCTTTCCTCTCCGCATCATATCTCTCAAGTTCGTCTCTGACAAATGCTTTCGCTTCTTCTCCTTCCAGTCCCTCCTCTCTCGCTTCGTCCCTGAGAAGTTGTCTAAGCTTTGCCCTCTCGGCCATATTATGTCAGTGACTGAGACTAGTGGAGAACGAAAATAGGAAAAAGGATACACTGGTTCCTACCACTTACGAGAAAAAAAAAATTACCAAAAATCAAAAGATGATATCCTTAACCCTGGGATACCTCCTCCAAATTAAAATCTAACTATCGCTGCTATTATCGGCAATAAAGCACTTAATGCAAAACACGACTACGCCAACTAAATGGTAGTTAAGATTACTTCTGAAAAATAAGTTGCTACAGTGGAAAAGCAAAATAATTATTGCAAAAATTAAAGAGAAAAATAATCCCTTAATTATAAAGTCCACTATCAAGTTCACCCCTGAAGACAGTTAGGGTAAGGGAGGCAATTAATCTGGACAAATAGTCCGAAACGCACTCCTTAGCTTTTGCTCAAACACCTACTTCTTCAAAACCCAGTGAATGTTATACACTCACTACTTTACCAGCGTTTAGTATTACAAAATCAGTAATTAACATATATTCCGACAATCAACCTGTAACTGAAATGTATATTATTTCTAAATGCTGTGGAAAAAAAAAAAAAACTATCAGTTTGTGTGGTCAGCACGCCCGAAAACAGATCGTTAGTCTAGGGATAAATTATTTTAAAAAGATACAAAACTCACAAGACATCACACTCTTACTCTATTACAGAATAAAGAATCTTAAATACAAAATCCAGATAGACGAGTCCACGTTTGTCGTACTCGTCTTCCTATTCTAAGTTCAAAAATCCGTCGGACGAGAACCCATTTGTCGTACTCGTCTTCCTATTCTAAGTTCAAAAATCCTACGGACGAGAACCCATTTGTCGTAGATTTTTAGATAGGAGTATTAAGACTAGGGTTGGTCCCTTCAGAATAGGTTGGAATGAGTGATAGTCACAGTGAGAGCTGGTGAAAAAAAAAAAAAAAACCCACAATAGAATTTCCCACACGTGAGATGATAGAATGTGATAAAGAAGCTGTCTTTGAGAATCGAGATAATCTTCTCTCTCTCACCTATCTTCTACGACCGCTTTTAAAGGCGTCAGACAGTCTACACACAGATATATATATATTAATATATCTCTATCTACTCACGGGCACGCACATACACGTGACGACAGGTAAACACACAGACGTGGGAATCTATCACAATGAATTTATATGTATTTGAACGAGCTGACCAACGCACTGATTTAGTTCAAGAGAGAGATTTTTTTATTATTATCATCAAAAAAAAAATCTTCTCACAACACCAAAAATACATCAAGGAAAAACATATACAAATAGTCATAAAATTTAAGAAAAATGCTACAAGGATGATATCCCCGTTATGATCTTAGCTCTAGGTTTAGCCCACAGCCCCGTTAAGAGAACAGATGATGGCCCAAAGAGTTATAGATACGTAGGGTTTAGGCTAAGAGTTTTTCTTCTTTTCTCGTAAATGTATGCACAGAGTTGAATAATCTGATTTAGCCTAAGAAGTAAAGAAACTCTAGCAAATAGTAACAAATTCTGCAGGTTAAACAAAAAAAAGAATTAAGACAGTAAATGAGTGACAATCTATAACTGTAAAATAACACTCTGATCTGCGTACACTCATTCATTCAGCCATGGCCATGCAGTTATACTCACAACTTTGCTCGCTGCCTCTGGGAACATACTCAATTCTAGGACCTTCACACAGACCCGAAAATGCAGTCCTTGACCAAGAAATCCCCAGTTCCAAAAGACGTACTAAACTCTCAGGGAACGATTCCTTGGGTGTTCTAATTTTTCGAATGTCTGATTAAGTCACACAAAATATTGTCCAGGCACGAAAGTTAGCAGAGCACAATGTCATTAGCTTTGGTTTCTAGAATTTAAGGAATGTCGGATCGGTGTCTACTTTCAGGAAGTTACTATATTTGGTCGCCACAGTACTAGTCAAACTCTGTCGGAATGTTTCTGATCTTTGCTTGCCACAACGGGCTGAATTGTACTGAAGAGTTATTCTGGAAGAATTAATTCTGGCGCGAAGGCCTCTTACTTCATTTAACTGTTACAGTTCAGGTAATGAAAGTGATTTGTTTCTTCCCAAATAAAGTTCACGTACTAGAACGCTGGTAAAGTTGGGTACCCCCGTTTCACTATATAAAAGAAAGAACACATATCAAATAATTTACATATATGTACTCAATATAACTTACATTTTAATAGCAAGCCTACAGCTTGACTTATATTTAAAACTTCCCGTAAAATAAGTTATATTAAATAAATCAAACATCATGAATTAGAAAATACATACGTATTTCGTCAACACTCAATGATGTATCTAGCGTTATAAGTTTAGTTTTTAAAATATATTCTCGTCTGATTTCTTAGCAGTAAAATTTAACTTCATTATAGCTACATTATTGTTTAGTAAGCTAAGATATAATTTATTCTGCTATCCACTGAAACACGTCACTAGAAAATAATACAAACTATAAATTAAGCACTCTGGACACAGAACTAGTTTAAAATGAGATCGGCGATTTTAACACTAAATCACTTCACAAAATACTAGAGATCTATTATATTAATCTCACCACAGCACTACGGTAACGCCACGACTAGGATAATTCACTAGATAGGTATTTAGAAGCTCGTCACAAATCTGACGAGAACTATGAAATTTGCTATACAAGCTTCATTCGCTAAGCACGTGGGTTCCGTCTACTGGAGATGTTGGAGACTCAAATGAAATCAGATTTCAGCTCCTGGGTGGATATTTGGAAACAGGGGCAAACAATCCCACATTTTCTCAAACTCCGAAATCATCTCCCCTTTCTCATAACAACTACGTAACTAGAAGAGGCTGTCGTAAACTGCCACTTTCTGCGTGTCAGTAGCGAAATCTCAGACAACTTGTCTCCAATGCAGGGCAGTTTTCACACTACAGCTGACCATGGCCCACAGTGAGCGCCGTGTCAGTTTGGGATTTTTCAGACAAATGTCTGAATACTGACCGGTGCAGATGTAAAGTATCACACCTCACCGGGACTTATGCCGAGAAGAAGCTCGCGCGCTCGGTGAGAATGTAGACGATTGTCTACGTCCTATGTTCAGCGAACCGACTTATCACGCCTTCTGACGCCCTGCAGCCCTGACATCTACGTAATATCGTCCTAGCGCGATTCTCAGGTTTGAGAAAGAAACAGGTAAAGTTTAAAAATCTGAAGAAAATATTTTTCGCAACCAAGTGATGCGAAAAATACAGGAAAAACAAGTATGGAAAGAATATAAATGAAAGGATTAGGGTGAGAGAATAGGAAGAGTCCATCTACATTCTAAATTTCTATCCAACGTCCATCTTGCCGCACCTTTAATATTTTAATTGACGCCTCAGCCATGATATTTAATGTTTTAATTGACGGCTCAGCCATGACCTGTAATGTTTTAATTGACCCATTAGTTGTTATGAAGGCAGCCCTGTGTAGTTCCCAGGGTCCTGACCTTGACGCTTCAGTCCTGTACATACTATACATTCTGTTATGAAGAGTGCACAAACTATAGAGGAATAATGTTACTATCAGTGCCAGGAAAAGTATTAAACAGGATTATCCTTGAGAGATTAAAAGAGTCCATAGACAAGAAACTGAGAGATGAACAAGCAGGTTTTCGACAAAACAGATCATGTACAGACCAGATAGCCACTTTGAGAATAATAGTTGAACAAAGTCTGGAATGGAATTCACCACTATACATCGGATTTGTAGACTACGAAAAGGCATTTGACAGTGTAGACAGAGAATCACTTTGGAAATTGATGAGGCATTATGGAGTTCCCCTGAAGATCATTAATTTAATAAAGAAATCATATGAAGACATGACATGCAGAGTTCTTCACGCAGGACAGTTTACAGAACCGTTTGGGATAAGAACAGGAGTGCGACAGGGATGCCTCTTGTCTCCATTTCTTTTCTTGCTGGCAATAGATTGGGTTATGAGATCATCGACAACACACAACAGAAATGGAATGCAGTGGACTCTGACTAAGCAGTTGGATGATCTGGATTTTGCTGATGACTTGGCTCTTCTGTCCCATAACCGCAATCAGATGCAGGACAAATTGAAAACACTCGACGAGAGGTCACAGCAATTGGGTCTAAAAATACACAAGGAAAAGACAAAAATAATGAGAATAAATGCAGGTAATGATAACATGGTTGAACTTGAAGAAACACCAATTCAAGATGTAGAATCATACACATATCTTGGCAGTAATATAGACAAAGTTGGAGGGACAGACAGTGATATCAAAATAAGAATACAAAAGGCAAGAGGAGCTTTCATTGCATTGGGAAATATATGGAGAACAAGAAAAAAAGGATCCAACACGAAAATAAGAATCTTCAACTCAAATGTCAAGTCAGTCCTATTGTATGGCTCTGAGACATGGAGAACAACAAAGACAACAACCAAAAAGCTACAGACTTTCATAAATGGGGGCTTGCGTAGAATAGAGGGATTAAAATGGTATGACAAGGTTACCAACGTGGAACTGATGACAAGAACTAGACAAGTGCCAGTGGAACAAGAGTTGAGAAGAAGACGGTGGTGATGGATAGGACACACACTGAGGAAACCTGTTGATAGCATTACAAGGCAGTCCTTGTTCTGGAACCCCCAGGGCAAGAGAAGAAAAGGTAGACCAAGAAGCACATGGAGAAGAGAGCTGGAAACAGAGGGGGAAATGATGAGGAGAACATTGAAAGAACTTGAGATGATGGCACGTGACAGGAGGACTTGGCAT
Source organism: Oreohelix idahoensis (assembly GCA_024509875.1). Lineage (NCBI taxonomy): Eukaryota > Metazoa > Mollusca > Gastropoda > Stylommatophora > Oreohelicidae > Oreohelix > Oreohelix idahoensis. The sequence goes on along the minus strand of JAMPIV010009831.1, from coordinate 82,683 downwards.
GTGTTTGTTGAAGGCTTATGCTCCTTTGGGAGTGAAGGGTTATGAATAAAGGCAGCCTTGTGTAGTTCCCAGGGTCCTGACCTTGACGCATCAGTCCTGTACATACTATACATTCTGTTATGAAGGCAGCCTTGTGTAGTTCCCAGGGTCCTGACCTTGACGCCTCAGTCCTATACATACTATACATTCTGTTATGAAGGCAGCCTTGTGTAGTTCCCAGAGTCCTGACCTTGACGCCTCAGTTCTGTACATACTATACATTCTGTTATGAAGGCAGCCCTGTGTAGTTCCCAGGGTCCTGACCTTGACGCCTCAGTCCTGTACATACTATACATTCTGTTATGAAGGCAGCCTTGTGTAGTTCCCAGGGTCCTGACCTTGACGCCTCAGTTCTGTACATACTATACATTCTGTTATGAAGGCAGCCCTGTGTAGTTCACAGGGTCCTGACCTTGACGCCTCAGTCCTGTACATACTATATATTCTGTTATGAAGGCAGCCCTGTGTAGTTCCCAGGGTCCTGACCTTGACGCCTCAGTACTGTACATACTATACATTCTGTTATGAAGGCAGCCCTGAGTAGTTCCCAGGGTCCTGACCTTGACGCCTCAGTCCTATACATACTATACATTCTGTTATGAAGGCAGCCCTGTGTAGTTCCCAGGGTCCTGACCTTGACGCCTCAGTCCTATACATACTATACATTCTGTTATGAAGGCAGTCCTGTGTAGTTCCCAGAGTCTTGACCTTGACGCCTCAGTCCTAGACATACATTACATTCTGTTATGAAGGCAGCCTTGTGTAGTTCCCAGGGTCCTGACCTTGACGCCTCAGTCCTGTACATACTATACATTCTGTTATGAAGGCAGCCTTGTGTAGTTCCCAGGGTCCTGACCTTGACGCCTCAGTCCTGGACATACTATACATTCTGTTATGAAGGCAGCCCTGTGTAGTTCCCAGGGTCCTGATCTTGACGCCTCAGTCCTGGACATACTATACATTCTGTTATGAAGGCAGCCTTGTGTAGTTCCCAGGGTCCTGACCTTGACGCCTCAGTCCTGGACATACTATACATTCTGTTATGAAGGCAGCCCTGTGTAGTTCCCAGGGTCCTGACCTTGACGCCTCAGTCCTGGACATACTATACATTCTGTTATGAAGGCAACCCTGTGTAGTTCACATTCTGTTATGAAGGCAGCCCTGTGTAGTTCACATTCTGTTATGAAGGCAGCCCTGTGTAGTTCACATTCTGTTATGAAGGCAACGCTGTATATTTCACATTCTGTTATGAAGGCAGCCCTGTGTAGTTCACATTCTGTTATGAAGGCAGCCCTGTGTAGTTCACATTCTGTTATGAAGGCAGCCCTGTGTAGTTCACATTCTGTTATGAAGGCAGCCCTGTGTAGTTCACATTCTGTTATGAAGGCAGCCCTGTGTAGTTCCCATTATGTTATGAAGGCAGCCCTGTGTAGTTCACATTCTGCTATGAAGGCAGTTCTGTGTAGTTCACATTCTGTTATGAAGGCAGCCCTGTTTAGTTCACATTCTGTTATGAAGGCAGCCCTGTGTAGCTCCCAGGGTCTCTGAGGATAGAAAGAAATAATAGGACTACTGCACCCTAGGGCAATTCCTAAAAGGCGACAAAAATGAGGTTGCCAATGAGGTTGTCCATGAGGTTGTCCATGAGGTTGTCCATGAGGGTGTCCATGAGGGTGTCCATGAGGTTGTCCATGAGGGAATCTATGAGGTTGTCCATGAGGTTGTCAATGAGGGTGTCCATGAGGGTGTCCATGAGGTTGTCCATGAGGTTGTCCATGAGGTTGTCCACGAGGGTGTCCATGAGGCTGTCCATGAGGGTGTCCACGAGGTTGTCCATGAGGGTGTCCATGAGGGTGTCCATAAGGATGTCCATGAGGTTGTCCATGAGGGTGTCCACGAGGTTGTCCATGAGGTTGTCCACGAGGTTGTCCATGAGGGTATCCATGAGGGTGTCCATGAGGTTGTCCATGGGGCTGACAACTTATAATGTATTATGTAAAAAATAGCCACAGAAACCACTACGGCAATAGCATGTGACAACCTGCAAGAAGACCGGATGTAGTGGTGGCAGTATGCTCGTTAAGAGAGGACAGGAGAACGATGAAGATAAAGGCTGCCAAGATGGCGACTTACATTTATTTTAAGGGTCAGGGTCGAGGTTATATGATCTTAGTTTGAGTTAGGGTCAGGGTCGATGTTATATGATCTTAGTTTGAGTTAGGGTCAGGGTCGATGTTATATGATCTTAGTTTGAGTTAGGGTCAGGGTCGAGGTTATACGATCTTAGTTTGAGTTAGGGTCAGGGTCGATGTTATATGATCTTAGTTTGAGTTAGGGTCAGGGTCGATGTTATATGATCTTAGTTTGAGTTAGGGTCAGGGTCGATGTTATATGATCTTAGTTTGAGTTAGGGTCAGGGTCGAGGTTATATGATCTTAGTTTGAGTTAGGGTCAGGGTCGATGTTATATGATCTTAGTTAGTTTTGAGTTAGGGTCAGGGTCGATGTTATATGATCTTAGTTTGAGTTAGGGTCAGGGTCGATGTTATATGATCTTAGTTTGAGTTAGGGTCAGGGTCGAGGTTATACGATCTTAGTTTGAGTTAGGGTCAGGGTCGATGTTATATGATTTAGTTTTGAGTTAGGGTCAGGGTCGATGGTATATGATCTTAGTTTGAGTTAGGGTCAGGGTCGATGTTATATGATCTTAGTTTGAGTTAGGGTCAGGGTCGAGGTTATATGATCTTAGTTTGAGTTAGGGTCAGGGTCGATGTTATATGATCTTAGTTTGAGTTAGGGTCAGGGTCGATGTTATATGATCTTAGTTTGAGTTAGGGTCAGGGTCGATGTTATATGATCTTAGTTTGAGTTAGGGTCAGGGTCGATGTTATATGATCTTAGTTTGAGTTAGGGTCAGGGTCGATGTTATATGATCTTAGTTTGAGTTAGGGTCAGGGTCGAGGTTATATGATCTTAGTTTGAGTTAGGGTCAGGGTCGATGTTATATGATCTTAGTTTGAGTTAGGGTCAGGGTCGATGTTATATGATCTTAGTTTGAGTTAGGGTCAGGGTCGATGTTATATGATCTTAGTTTGAGTTAGGGTCAGGGTCGATGTTATATGATCTTAGTTTGAGTTAGGGTCAGGGTCGATGTTATATGATCTTAGTTTGAGTTAGGGTCAGGGTCGAGGTTATACGATCTTAGTTTGAGTTAGGGTCAGGGTCGATGTTATATGATCTTAGTTTGAGTTAGGGTCAGGGTCGATGTTATATGATCTTAGTTTGAGTTAGGGTCAGGGTCGATGTTATATGATCTTAGTTTGAGTTAGGGTCAGGGTCGATGTTATATGATCTTAGTTTGAGTTAGGGTCAGGGTCGATGTTATATGATCTTAGTTTGAGTTAGGGTCAGGGTCGAGGTTATACGATCTTAGTTTGAGTTAGGGTCAGGGTCGATGTTATATGATCTTAGTTTGAGTTAGGGTCAGGGTCGATGTTATATGATCTTAGTCTGAGATAGGGTCAGGGTCGATATTATACGATCTTAGTTTGAGTTAGGGTCAATGTCGATGTTATACGATCTTAGTTTGAGTTAGAATCAGGGTGGGTGTTATATGATTTTAGTTTAGTCTTTTGTAAAATCTAAAATTATAGACACTATATATTTTGTTTTATCCTATCAGGGGTTACCTAACCTTTCTACATCAATGATCAAAAGGAATACATACATACATACATACATACATACATACATACATACATACATACATACATACATACATACATACATACATACATACATACATACATACATACATACATACATACATACATACATACATACATACATACATACATACATACATACATACATACATACATACATACATACATACATACATACATACATACATACATACATACATACATATATATATATATACATACATACATACATACATATATGAAGATATATTAATACGGAATATTTGAACGTACTTACATGGATACGAACAAACAGGTATCAATAATCATGCAGTTGTATTGTATACAAATAAATGTATATAAATACATGTCAGCACCTTTGTTGTCCAAGCAATGCACTGACATAATCTGATATGATATAATACATACCGTGTATGAGAATGAATAGAATAGACAAAACTGTGGGAAACGTTTTCAAGTATTTAAAAATGGATATTTTAAAAAAAGATTTTTTTACATGAAATGGTTGATTTCATTGATAGAATAATACACGTGAAAATAAGATGATACATAAGATACACCGTCTCTTCTGATAGAGTAGACGTGATAATGATAACCATACATTCAATCCAAAGCTAAATTTACAAAAAAACTATATATATATATATATATATATATATATATATATATATATATATATATATATATATATATATATATATATATATATATATATATATATATATATATACACATATATACACATATATATAACGCAGGATAAATGATACACACCGACAGTAGTAACCAGGACATAATTCGAAACGAAATTTGAATGCATGGACAAAATTCACCAAGAGAAACAATCTAAGCCAAAATCTTATTGCTTACCGTACCGAACATAAAAAAGCGAGATCTTTCGCAACAACATTTATTCCGTAGAGAAGTTAAAACCATTACAGCAAAAACAGCGAATCCAGAAATTAGTAACCATAACAGTTAGATGTTTCTTGCGCTCACTCTGAGACAGGAATATGAGTTCTCAGGCGTGCACAGAGCCAGGTCACACAATAAGGCATCACAAACCAAACGTCGACAAAAAGTATACACTCCAGCGTCGACACATAAATCTGGGTCTCCGTTCTAGCTACAGGCTCAGGTTAACGTTAGCTACTGGTGCCAGCATTTTGTCACGTGATTACACGGGGAGAGAGAGCGAGAGAAGAAGACAAAGAGGAAATATCATGCGAGAGAGGTAGATGTAGACTCTGGTGGAGTACAGCATTTGTAACCAAGCATAGATTAGCAATACACCAATCAGATACTCATCACACGATACACCTGGTACTAGTAATAGCTGTCTTCAGCCATAAGTAAATACGGGAATGCGTTCTTGCGGTGATCGCTCTTAGCTGCTTTATTTTCCTGATGTTCCTTTCGCCGTATTCTTTTCTCTTCTTCTTTTGCTCAATCTGAGGTGGCGCCGTAGGGAGCTTAGCCACTTGGTGCGATCGGCAGCTTCCCCCTCCCAGGTTGCTGGAGGTATGTCCAATGCCTTCATGTCTCTATTGCACACATCTTTGAACCTCAGCTGTGGTCGGCCACTTCACCCTCCCAGGTTGCTGGAGGTATGTCCAATGCCTTCATGTCTCTATTGCACACATCTTTGAACCTCAGCTGTGGTCGGCCACTTCACCCTCCCAGGTTGCTGGAGGTATGTCCAATGCCTTCGTGTCTCTATTGCACACATCTGTGAACCTCAGCTGTGGTCGGCCACTTCACCCTCCCAGGTTGCTGGAGGTATGTCCAATGCCTTCATGTCTCTATTGCACACATCTTTGAACCTCAGCTGTGGTCACCCGACTGTTATTTTGCCATGTGCCAGTTGTCCGTAGAATATGTATTTGGTGATGCGACCATCTTCCCTGCTGCGGACATGGCCAAGCCAGCGTTGTCTAAACAGTGTATACATGCTTTGAAGGCCAGCCGGTGACAGAACCTCAACATGTGTCACTTTATCCTTCCACGAATTACCGAGCATGTGGCGTAGATAGAAGGTGTTGACCGTTGTTTCCCGTAATAATCTTCAAGGTGGAGCGGGGCTATAGCACACAAATGTATATTGGGATTAGTCTATATACGGATAATTTACATTCCCCTGATCCTAAATCTGTGACAAGAATTTGTCACAACACATTCTGCGTAGGTATATTTTGATTTTGTAAATAGTATTATTTTTTTAAATTGTGCTTATCCTGTGAAGAAAATCATGACTTTCTCTTGGTTTATGCTACTTATGTTCTTAGAACTTGCACATTTTTTAGTCAGTCAATATGAGATTTGGACACTTACTTTCCATAGGATAATATAACTTTTGTCTGAGCCGATTTTCGATATCATATCAAAATTTTGTTTTATTGCAAAAAATGTTGTAAGATTGTGAAAACAATGGTTACTATTTTTAGATACACACTTTAAAGTTCTATATCTCAGGATTTACGTTAAGCTATCTAAATATCCAATGTGACAAAAGTTTTAAAGTATAATGATAAGCGTTCTTTTTAAATTTACTATTGCTAGCTTAATAAATAAAAAAAGCCGTAGCTAATTAAAATAGAACAATATGCATATCTTTATGCATATCTATGATTAATGTATGTTCATTGAAATCCTATGATTGATGTAGGTTAAGTTTGTACATGTTCATTGAAATCCTATGATTGATGTAAATTAAGTCTGTACATGTTCAATGAAATCCTATGATTGATGAAGATTAAGTCTGTACATGAATGATCGAAAAGCAGCTGCTGGGAGACTTTTTCAGGCCATAAATAAAGGATTCCTCAGCAAGAGAGAGGTTGGTAAGAAAACGAAGATGGCTGTATACCGCTCCACCTATGTCCCAGTCTTGACATATGGATGCGAGTCATGGGCAATGACTACAACCCATAAAAGCCAGATCCAAACCTCAGAAATGAGGTATCTGAGGAAGGTGGTTGAAGTAACAAGAAGAGACATGGTCCGCAACCAGACGATACGTCAAGGCCTTAAATCCTACCCCCTGCAGATCCAAGTAGAACAGTCCCAATTAAGATGGTTTGGCCATGTGTGCAGAATGGGAGAAGATCGGATACCACGACAAGCATGGGAAACAAAGAGCCAAGGATCCAGACCCCGAGAACGACCCAGAGTCCGCTGGGAGGACAACATTAGACAATCTTTGAAGGACCGAGGACTAGAATGGAACCAGGCCAGGAGGAAGACAGCCGATAGGATAGTCTGGCGCTCTCTCTTCCAAACCTCTACACCTCACGGTAGAAGGGGAACGACTAAGTAAGTAAGTAAGTAAGTAAGTCTGTACATGTTCATTGAAATCCAATGATTAATGTAGGTTAAGTCTGTACATGTTCATTGAAATCCTATGATTGATGTAGGTTAAGTCTGTACATGTTCATTGAAATCCTATGATTGATGTATGTTAAGTCTTCACATGTTCATTGAAATCCTATGATTGATGTATGTTAAGTCTGTACATGTTCATTGAAATCCTATGATTGATGTATGTTAAGTCTGCACATGTTCATTGAAATCATATGATTGATGTATGTTAAGTCTGTACATGTTCATTGAAATCCTATGATTGATGTTTGTTAAGTCTGCACATGTTCATTGAAATCCTTTGATTGATGTAGGTTTAGTCTGTACATGTTCATTGAAATCCTTTGATTGATGTATGTTAAGTCTGCACGTGTTCATTGAAATACTATGATTGACGTATGTTAAGTCTCTACATGTTCATTAAAATCCTATGACTGATGTATGTTAAGTCTGTACATATTCATTGAAATTCTATGATTGATGTATGTTAAGTCTGCACATGTTCATTGAAATCATATGATTGATGTAGGTTAAGTCTGCACATGTTCATTGAAATCCTATGATTGATGTATGTTAAGTCTGCACATGTTCATTGAAATCCTATAATTGATGTATGTTAAGTCTGTACATGTTTATTGAAATCCTATGATTGATGTAGGTTAAGTCTGCACATGTTCATTGAAATCCTATGATTGATGTATGTTAAGTCTGTACATGTTCATTGAAATCCTATGATTGATGTATGTTAAGTCTGTACATGTTCATTGAAATCCTATGATTGATGTAGGTTAAGTGTGTACATGTTCATTGAAATCCTTTGATTGATGTAAGTTAAGTCTGTACATGTTCATTGAAATCCTATGATTAATAATAATAATAATAAATTCTTTAAGCACCAAACACGGCGCATAAGGCAGAAACCAGTGCTCTCCAGGTTGTTCGTTGTGACGCCACTCCTCTTAGCTCTTGCACATTATTTAGGCCCAACGTTCTTCCTTCTCTTATTATTGTTCTTCTGAGTGTTTCTTTTGGTCTTCCTTTTTTCCGCTTACCCTCAGGAACCCAAGTGAGCGCCTGTAGTGGTATTCTGTTGTTTAGCATTCGTAGGACATGACCGATATATGACCATCGTCTTTTCCTTATATAGTCGGAGACATATTTCTGCCTAGAGTCTTCTCTTATTTGTCGATTAGTCTTGAATTCTTTCCAACTGATGTTCATGAGTTTTCTAAGACATTTGTTCTCGAATGTATTCAGCTTGTTCTCCAATGATTTTGTTATTTTCCAACTCTCACAGCCGTATGTTAACACTGAGATAACATTTGAATTAAACAGACGAAGCTTGGTATGTATATTCAATGATCGTAATTTCCAAATGTTAGATAATCTATTGAAGGCGCTAGCTGCCAAAGCAATTCTAGTAAATCCTATGATTGATGTATGTTAAGTCTGCACATGTTCATTGAAATCCTATGATTGATGTATATTAAGTCTGCACATGTTCATTGAAATCCTATGATTGATATAGGTTAAGTCTGCACATGTTCATTGAAATCCTATGATTGATGTATGTTAAGTCTGTACATGTTCATTGAAATCCTATGATTGATGTAGGTTAAGTGTGTACATGTTCATTGAAATCCTTTGATTGATGTAAGTTAAGTCTGTACATGTTCATTGAAATCCTATGATTGATGTAGGTTAAGTCTGTACATGTTCATTGAAATTCTATGATTGATGTAGGTTAAGTCTGTACATGTTCATTGAAATCATATGATTGATGTATATTAAGTCTGTACATGTTCATTGAAATCCTATGATTGATATAGGTTAAGTCTGCACATGTTCATTGAAATCCTATGATTGATGTAGGTTAAGTCTATACATGTTCATTGAAATCCTATGATTGATGTATGTTAAGTCTGTACATGTTCATTGAAATCCTATGATTGATGTAGGTTAAGTCTGTACATGTTCATTGAAATCTTATGATTGATGTAGGTTAAGTCTGCACATGTTCATTGAAATCCTGTGATTGATGTAGGTTAAGTCTGTACATGTTCATTGAAATCCTATGATTGATGTATGTTAAGTCTGCACATGTTCATTGAAATCCTATGATTGATGTATGTTAAGTCTGTACATGTTCATTGAAAGCCTATGATTGATGTAGGTTAAGTCTGCACATGTTCATTGAAATCCTTTGATTGATGTAGGTTAAGTCTGTACATGTTCATTGAAATCCTATGATTGATGTAAGTTAAGTCTGTACATGTTCATTGAAATCCTATGATTGATGTATGTTAAGTCTGTACATGTTCATTGAAATCCTATGATTGATGTAGGTTAAGTCTGTACATGTTCATTGAAATCCTATGATATGTGCTAGTAACTTAGGTAGATTGTTGGTCTCGTTGGCCACTCTTAGACAGTATGTGCTAGTAACATAGGTAGATTGTTGGTCTCGTTGGCCACTCTTAGACAGTATGTGCTAGTAACTTAGGTAGATTGTTGGTCTCGTTGGCCACTCTTAGACAGTATGTGCTAGTAACATAGGTGGATTGTTGGTCTCGTTGGCCACTCTTAGACAGTATGTGCTAGTAACTTAGGTAGATTGTTGGTCTCGTTGGCCACTCTTAGACAGTACGTGCTAGTAACATAGGTAGATTGTTGGTCTCGTTGGCCACTCTTAGACAGTATGTGCTAGTAACTTAGGTAGATTGTTGGTCTCGTTGGCCACTCTTAGACAGTATGTGCTAGTAACTTAGGTAGATTGTTGGTCTCGTTGGCACTCTTAGAGAGTATGTGCTAGTAACTTAGGTAGATTGTTGGTCTCTGTAACGGTGGATTTTACTGGCTACTAGAATGTGGATGTAGGTCTAATGTTGTTGCTAAGATGTAGCCGTGTAATGTACCACCATAGACACCAGGGATGTCGAAGGCTGTGAAGTAAGGTGTCTTGTCTGGTCTGTTGGTTGCTGTGAGTATAGAAGAGATGAAGTTCCACAGGTCTACAGTACATAGGTCATGAGGACAGTACATTCACTCACGACGTGTAAGTCATAGAAGTATGAACTGCTGGTGACGTTTTCCATTATTTATTTAGGACGCCACAATGACAAGTACGTTGACATCAATATATATATATATAAATATAAGTCACAGACACTGCAGGACATAGTAATCAGCATAAACAAAGTTCCTCAGTAATTCATGCATATATCATGTAAGCTGATCTCGATAATTCCAGCTTACAACAGCCTCAGCTCTATATCATCACTCTATGAGTGTAACACACTCCACTCTGATACTAGTGGATCAGGTGTGTAAATAAGTCTACCGCAGGCCGCACGGGAATGGCGGGTTTATGTGTACAGTTCAAGTTGACCTTTGTAGGCATTTCTTAGTCTAACCTAAATGAAGGTATAATCGCTGACATAGCGAAGTTCATAGGAGCATAGAAACTGTCCTCTGGGCCTAGAGTGACCCGTATACATATAAATCTAAGGTATAAGGATACCTGGGTGTATTTCCTAGTAGAAGAGCCTCTCCTGCCTGTAGATAGTGAGCGGGCAGAGAACGTCAATGTCAAAAATCTAAGCTGACTACAGATTTCAATATTAGGAGAGCATTTACCTTGCTTCGGAAATAACACCACAACACACACGCCTCCAGGCGTTTAGAATCATGTAGGGAAATCCTCGTTAGATAAACTAAAACACACGAGGATTACACTAGTCAACAACCAAAATGTACCAGAAATGAAAATAGCTGATCTTAACTAATTTTGGTGTGCGGAAAACGAAAATGACATTAAAAAATGTTGATTGGCTCTAGTTTTCAAGATATATGCTACTAGTTTATTTAATTACGGTAAATTTATATATATATATGACGCAACTGTTGTGGGCGATTGCATAATTTTTTCTAATGACCAATAAAAATGTTACTAGAAGTTGATGATGCAATCCTACCTATGATTACATCACCTTTGTGTATAAATACCTTATCTCTGATAAAATTTTGCCATTAGTTAGTGCATTTGTCCTTATCAAAAGTATCGTAGTTAGAAATGCCAGAAGGCGTACAGTTTGTATTTTGGCTGCAGAATAGGAGATCAAGATAAGAGCTGGGTGCCACACATATGCTGCAATACATGTGCAGCACATCTTAAACTGTGGTTGACTGGCAAAACGCAAGCTATGCCTTTTGCAGTCCCAATGATTTGGAGAGAGCCCACTGATTATCTCAACAACTGTTACTTTTGCATGGTCCCTCCAATTGGGAAAGGCATATCAAAGAAGAAAAAATGGACTGGAATATCCAAACATCCCCTCTGCAATACTTCCGGTACCACATGGCGATGACCTACCAGTTTCCAAAGTGCCAGAATCCTTTTCAGCTGCTTCCACTGATGAAGAGGACATTGGTGGTCCTGAACCATCAACCTCAAGTGACACAGATTTTGAGCAAACTACATCCACTAACCCAAGTAGAACTGAATGATCTTGTAAGAGATCTGAATTTACCGAAGAACAAGGTGGAGCTTTTGGGTTCCAGATTGCAACAGTGGAATCTCCTGGCAGAAGATGTTACAATTTCTGTGTATAGGAACCGCCAGAAGCCGCTTATTACATTCTTTTTCAAAGAGGGTGACCTTTCTGCGTGCCACAACATTTCTGGTTTAATGGCAGCCCTCAACATCAATTACATACCGGAAGAGTGGAGGCTTTTCATTGATTCATCCAAGACAAGTCTTAAAGCTGTTTTGTTGAATAATGGTAATGTGTTACCGTCAATTCCAGTTGGTCACGCAGTTCATATGAAAGAAACTTATGAAAACATTAAGCAGCTTTTGAAGTGTATAAACTACGATCATCATCATTGGTCACTTTGCGGTGACTTAAAAGTGGTCGCTCTTTTGCTTGGACTACAGGGTGGATACATCAAGCACTGTTGCTTTCTCTGTGAGTGGGATAGCCGTGCACGAAGTGACCATTACATCAGAAGACATTGGCCAATCAGGCAGTCATTACAGCCTGCAGTAAGAACGTTGAGAACCCAGCAGTTGTCGACACCAGCAAGATTTTGTTGCCACCCTTGCACATTAAGCTGGGTCTCATGAAAAACTTTGTCAAGGCAATGGAGAAAACAGATGAGGCTTTCAAATACCTCATCAGAAAATTTCCAAGACTGAGTGAAGCTAAAATAAGAGAGGGAGTATTTGTTGGTCCGCAAATTCGAAAACTTCTTCATGATGACGAGTTTCTTTGCGTGTTGCATGGCAAGGAAAAAGCAGCATGGCTAGCATTTAAGTCAGTGGTGGACAATTTTCTTGGAAACAACAGATCTGATAATTACAATGAAATTGTAGAAAATCTCCTTCAGAAGTATAAGAGTCTTGGCTGCAACATGTCTTTGAAAATTCATTTTCTGGATTCTCATCTGGATTTCTTTACGTCAAACTGTGGAGCGGTCAGTGATGAGCATGGTGAACGATTTTACCAGGACATTGCTGCTATGGAGACAAGGTATCAAGGCAATTGGAGCCCTTCAATGCTTGTTGATTACTGTTGGACTGTGACAAGAGACACCTCATCGATTGACTACAAGAAGCAAGCAAAGAGAGTTCGAACAGCGACTGAATAATGACGGAATGGGTTCAAATGTGCCTTTTTAAAGCATGATATGTGAACTTTAAATAATGTTTTTATTTTTTCTATCATTTTATGTTAAAATATCAATTAATTGAGTATGTAACCACAATTTTTATAATGCTAAAGTAGAAAGACTAGCTGTTTAGCCCAGAGAAGTAAACAAGCATACATTATTTGTATTACTGTAATGTAAATTCATCATTTAAAAAAAAAACCAGAGCCAATTGGTGAATTTCATTATGATATTTGAAATCAGCATGTCAAAATCAATAAGAAATGGTACATTTAATTTCTGGTACAAAAAACTTTTGAAAATTTGTTGACTAGTGTTATCAATTCCCCATCAAAAGATCACAGACGCTGAAAATGCGTCCTGCTCTGCTCGTAACAACTGCGGGACTCCCGGACGGAAGTCTTTCTCAAACCGCCCTAAATTCTACACATGTGCAGAAGCGCTCGACCCCTAAGTTCAACTCAAACGGGCCGATGTTGGACACATACCAAGCCGAGATACTGACCAAATCGCGCCTTATATGGTCAGAGAATAAACCTCAACTCAGGTTACAAACATTTAAAGAACAGATGACATATTCTAGCCATATAAGGAAACAACCAGACATGGGTCTAATAATAAACCGACGGTCAGGTTAAGACACAAGAGAAGGTAACAACGATTGTGAAATGTAACCTCCGCTAATCAAGAGTTATGCACCTTTGATCACAAAAATTAAAGTGTACAAATAAGACTCAGAAAAATTCTGTGCGCATTAGTTTACCGCACCCCCCGGGGAAAAAAATGAAACATTTTTTTTTAATCCGAGAGCAAGATCAAACAGGCTTCTAACGCACGTATGATGCGCGGATAAAATATATCACCAAAAAATATAATGCCTAATATGAAGCTAGCTTGACGCATGGAGCGTCAGGTGAGACTATATCTCAAATCCTTAGAGAAAGTATTTCCCTAAGTATATGTATATTCCAGGGAGGTGCCACCAACATACACCACAATGCTGACAACATTATAATGTAATCAAAATTATATACATATAAATTTATCTGACATTAAATATATTATCATAGGATTAAACAATGGAATGTCATCAAAGCAGCGGTGTCATATCATAATATACCGCATTATAGAGATATAATCATTTAACAGCCAAACATTACATTATGTAAACATGTAATAATATTATGCCGTAATGCTGTATACATAATATTAACTAAGTCGATGATCCAAGCAGACCAGGTCATAGACTACGTGTGCACATCTACAGAGTTGTTCCCAAAGGTAAGTAAGTACTTCCTACTACGTCATGGTAGACACAATTTACAGCATCTCGCACACATCAATGTTTTGCTGCGAAAATATAAATAACACAATTCTATATGATAAATGTTAGATTTTCTAATACAGTAATCAAAATATATTCATGACTATAAATTGTGGCCATTAGAACGTTTGGCCCTTATATTGCTAACCTAGCCTTCTTCCGTTATACCAAAATCGGTAACAGAAAAAAGGAAATCACATAGTAGAATGTTATAAATTCTCATAAAGTGAGAATAGATGTGCTGATATATAATTATAGTAGAGACCTGTTATAAATCTCGACGTCTATCAGGAAATATAGGACAGAAAAGTCAAGTGGAATCATGTGGGCATCTGGACAAAATGTCTGCCATCACATTATCCGAACCTCGGATAGCTCGCACCGTGAAATGAAATGGTTGAAGAGCAATGGCATAGCGAGTGGATCTCGAGCTCTTCAAGTTTTTACTCTGAATAGCAGTAAGAGCTTTCTGGTCGGTTTTCACAATGAAATGCGCGACCAGAAGGAATCTTTGTAACTTGAGAATTGACCAAACCATAGCCAACAATTCACGGTCTAAAACCGAGTAATTCCTCTGCCGCATTTAGTTTCCTAGAGATATACCTCACCGGATGCAGAGTATCTGAATACTCCTGCATTAGTGCTGCCCCAATCCCAGTGGATGAGGCGTCACTTCGAAAAACTAAAGTCTTCTCAATAGTAGGTAACCTTAAGATAGGTGGAGATGAAAATAAAGTTTTAATCTGGTCCAATGAGGATTGGCATTCTTGAGACCAGCGGATCAGATTAGGCGATCCTTTCTTCAACAAGGTTGAAAGAGGTGCCATAATCGAGGACAGATTCGGAATGAATCGTCCGTAAAATTGTATCAAACCTAAGAGACTACGTACTTGTTTTTTCGTCTTAGGAACAGAAATGTTAAGTATTTTGAAAATATTATGGTCCTCTGTCTTTAACAGACCATGACCAACACGGTGACCCAGGAAAGAAATTTCACTAAATCCTATAAAGGCTTTAGAGGGTTTTGCAGTCAAATTATACTCGCGAAGAGTAGACAGCAATTCGTATAAACCCAAATAGTGATCTTCCCAGGAATCACTGAAGAGACAGATTTCTTCTAAGTATGCTATGACATCTGTATGATATGAGAGAATTTGACGCATCATGCGTAGAAACGTAGCAGGGACGTTCATAAGGCCGAAAGGCATGAAATTCCATTGAAATAAACCCCTGGGTGTAGAAAAAGCAGTAAGAGGTTTGGCGCGTTCAGTTAAAGGAACTTGCCAATAACCTTTCGATAAATCGAGTTTGGTAAAGAATCTAGAATTAGAAAGTTTGTTTAGTAGCTCTTCTAATGAAGGCATAGGTTCAGCATCGAACTTCGTAACTTGGTTCAATTTGAGATAATCAACGCAAAGGCGAATAATATTGTCTTTCTTTCGAACAATAACCATGGACGAAGAGTATGCTGAAGTGGATGGTTCAATTATTTTCAATTGTATCATTTCATCCAATTCTTTTTCGACTTGTGATTGAAAATAGATAGGTATAGGATAGGGTCTGACTCTGACACGATTATGGTCAGTAAGTATTATGTCATGTTCAATGACATATGTGTGTCCAGGAATGTCGGTAAGGACATCCTGAAATGTTTGTAACATCGAAGAGACTTGTCGACGTTCCTCAGCGGAAAGACTAGGAGAAACAGTAACGTTTTTCCAAGATTCCGTAGAATGAAGTGGGATCACAGGAAGAGGAAGATTGACATCCGAGAAAGTGGTTTCCTCATCCTGTATAACTGACAGGGATGAGTAATGACCATGAGGTACCGGAGAATCGTCCGTCGCCTGGAAAATAGGCTGCAAATAGTCCGGTCGTTCAAGAAATTCCGTGAGCATATTTATATGGAAAGTTTTATGCTTCCCATCAATATCGACAACATAGTCGACATCGGAAATTCTTGAGATTATCGCATATGGACCTTTCCATGCAATAAGAAGTCTATTCTCCATAGAAGGGAGTAGAACGAGTGCTTTGTCACCTGGACAAAGTTGTCGTAGACATCTATTCTTATTTGCAAACTGCCTTACCTTTTCTTTAGCAAATTCGGATGAAGAAGTTGCTAGTTTGCATGCCTCGATGATCTTTTGCCTCAGAGCAATGACATATTCATATGAAGATTGGGTGTCATCGCTAATATTATCAGCAGTGATAAGATCGTGGAGTAAAGACATAGGGCCACGCGGTCGCGCGCCAAAGACAAGTTTAAAAGGAGAAAACCCTGTGTGTTCATTGGGAACCTCTCTATAAGCAAAGAGAGCCGCGGGTAAAACCCTGTCCCAATCCTGAGGATGATCCTCAGTTATCTTCCCAAGTAAAGTCTTGAGTGTTCTATTCAAACGCTCAACTAGCCCATTAGACATTGGGTGACAGATACTGCTGAGAGACCTTTTAATATGCAGAGTAGACATTACCTGCGACATAATGTCTGATATAAGTTGGGTACCATGATCTGACAATATTTCTCTGGGGAATCCCAAACGAGAAAATATTAGCAAAGAGCGTCGGCGATATCGGCAGTGGAGATGCTCTTAAGAGGGATAGCCTCTGGCCAACATGTGCACATGTCGACACATGTAAGGATAAACTGATGTCCTCTGGCCGACTTGATCCTAAAAGGACCGATAATATCTATTGCCATTTTCTGAAACGGCCGAATAGGAATGTCGAAAGCCTGAATAGGTGCAGCATGTCGTGGTCCTCTAGACTTGACCTCTTGACATATTTTGCAAGATCGGCAGTAAATACGTATGTCCTTGTTCACAAAAGGCCAAAAGAAAGCCGCAAGAACTCTCGACTTTGTACGGGAAAAACCCATATGTCCAGCACATTGCGAGTCATGAGCATGTTGCAATATCTGTAATCTCATACTCTTAGGCACAAGAATTTGTGAATGTGCAGACGCCGTCGAGTCTTGTACCATACGCACAAGTACGCCGTTCTTCATAGTAATCCAAGATTTTCGATTTGTATTCTGATTTGGATCACCTTTTTTTGCTAGAATGAAAAATTTTTTAAAAGAAGGATCTTCTTCTTGCAATTTTATGAAAGAGTCACGTGAAATAACCAAGTGACTATCTTGGCTATGTACTTCATTATTATCAGTTAATGAAGTTTGAAGTAGCTGATGAGCCTGTGCTCTTGTGACCAGAGCATTGGTAGCTTGAATATTTTGTTCTTCCCAAGCAGCAATTTGCTGCGGAGTACATTCCCTAACTCCGTGAATACGACCGATAATAAGATCCGCAATAGAGTTTGGTAGAAGACACGCGTGCACGTCTCCCGTAAAAAAGGGAGTAGCAATGTGAATTATGGCAGTAGGATATTTTTCTAAAGTGCTACCAAATGTGACACATTTGATTATCTTTCCTGTAGCACAGGATGGATCTACAAGAGATTGCTTAACTCCAAAAGTAGTGCATCCAGAATAAAAAAGGACTGAGACTGGATTATTATTTACTAGACCTTTACGTAGGATAAGAGATCCTCTCCCGTCATGCGCAACTGCAGCAGGATGAGCGGGAAGAGGGTGACCACAGCTCATGGTAGTTACAGTAGTCGGTTCGAACAAAGTAGTTCATTGGGGGCATTCATTTGCTCTCCCAAAGTCAAAGGCAGACCATGTGATAGCGCTAGAGTTTTTATTATCATCAACCTGTTTACAGGCTCCCTGAGACTCTTGCTGTACAGAGTTTGCCTGTTGATATCTCTTTTTTGTGTGTTGAGATCTACAGCGACTATTATTGCCACTGAAATTATTATTGTATTCCCTATTGTAACTGTTATCCTGGTTTGAATCCCAGTTTCCATAGTTATCATTATCATTTCCATATTGATGAGAACATCTATGAGTTTGGCATTGAGGTCTACGCGAAGAATAGTTTTGATTACCTCTATTATTATAACCTCTTCTAAAATGTCTATAATTATTGGGTACAGAATAACGAGGACTGTCAGCCCGTCTCCAGTTCTTCGAAGAAGAACCGCTATGTGATTGATTGCCCTGATTCTGAGCATAATTACGGTTACTTTTCTTATCAAAATTTTGTTGAGTACCCTGAAATTTACGGAAGAAGTTTGGGCCATATGGTGCTGCCGAAGCAACTGGCAAATCTTCTTTCACTTTAGAGTTGCTAATAGTTACGTGAGGGTGCGCAGTGACATACTGGCAACAGTATTCTTCCATTTCTTTTATGTTTTTAGGTTTACGCTCATGAAGAAAAGCAAGAAAAGACTCATTGACAGAAGACATAACTTTGTCTCTAAGTAGTAAGTCCATACGTGCTTCAAATGTATGTTCTGTCTTAGACAGCTCAACCCAACGTGTAAATGTGAGACGTATTTTTGCAATAAATTCAGAGAATTCTACTCCAGTTTCTGGCAACATGTTTTTAAATTGAAGACGATAGCCGTCTTCGTTAAGTTGGTATTTCTTTAATAAGGCCGCCCTGACAACCTCATAATTGTTCTTGTCAGGCTCATCTACCATGCTTAGCATACTCAGAGCTTCCCCTTTAAGTATATTTGACAATTGATCAACATATAGTGATTTATCTATATTATGTGTTTTACATGACCGTTCAAATCTGTTCAGATAGAACGTTATATCGTCACTGGAAGCATTGAAAGCTGGTAGTTTAATCTTGAAAGTACTAGCATTAGACTTATCAGAAGATGACACCTTATTTGCATCATTAGCATTACCCATGTTCACCAACTTCAACTTCTCAAACTCCAAAGCTAAGAGTTTTTCTTCGTGCTCCACTTTTGCTTTTCTCTTTTCAGACTCTCTTTGTAACTTTCTCTCTTCAGCCTCTATTTCCAGTCTTTTATTTTCAGCCTCTTTTTCTAGTCTTTTATTTTCAGGCTCTTTTTCTAGTCTTTTATTTTCAGCCTCTTTTTCTAGTCTTTTATTTTCAGCCTCTTTTTCTAGTCTTTTATCTTCAGCCTCTCTTGTTTGTTTTTCCATTTCCATCTGGAATCTAATTTCCTCCACCTGCATCTGCAATTTCTTTTGTTCAGCTTCTATTTCCATTCTCTTTTCTTCTGACTGTAATGCCTTGGCATAGTGAACAGTCGCAAATTCTTCCAACTTATCACCAGTCTTGCCAAGGGATTTCCCTTGTTCAATAAAGTACTCAAGTGTAGACATAATGTCTAATAATATGAGTCCAAAACCTGAAATAATAAATTATCTTCTTCTTCTTCGATCCTTAACCACCGACCGTCAAAGCAGTCAGTGGCCATCACGCCTAGTGGCGTCTTGTAGGGCAACAACAAATTGATTCCACTTTGCACGGTCGGTGGCCATCCTTCATACAATGCCCCAACTCTGGTTCATTCTTTGCATCTCAGCCTCCACAGTCCTCCGCCAAGTTGTTTTGTCGGCCTCTCTTTCGCTTTCCTTCAGGGGTCCAAAGCATAGCTGTTTTTGTGATGGCATCGGGGTCTCTTCTGAGGACATGGCCAACCCAGCTCCAGCGTCTGCCAGCTATGATGGTGTGCATGTCCTCTTGCTTGCCACGAGTAAGCAGATCTTGGCCGGCGATGGCACTCGGCCAAAAGATGCGGTGAATTTTTCTTAGGCATGTTGTGTGAAAAGAGGACAATTTTGACATTTCCTTCTCTGTGACTCTCCAGCATTCCGCACCATAGAGAAGCACAGAAAGCACGCAACTCTGGTATAATCTTAACTTTGCGCTTGTGCTGCACTGGGAGGACCTCCAGATGTTATTTAGGCCAAAGAAGGCTGTTCCTGCCTTATTCACTCCGATGCTGATGTCCCCGCCTGCCCCACCGTCTGGTGTCACCATGCCCCCTAGGCATGTGAAGGTATCTGTCTGTACCAATTGCTGATTCCCTACTGATATGGGCTCAGGGTTGCTCACATTGAGCGTCATGACCTCAGACTTCTTTAAATTGATGTTCAAGCCCACCTGCTGGCTAAATTTATTAAGTCTATCCGTTTTTTACCGGATGTGTTGATGTGAATGTGCCAGCAGTGCAATGTCATCTGCATATTCCAGATCTTCCAATGTAGAAAATGTAGTCCATCTTATTCCTCTTGGACTGCCCTCTGTCGTCTGGCGCATCACCCAGTCTATGACTGTTTAAAAAAGAGTGGTTGATAAGGGGCATCCCTGTCGTACTCCTGTCTTCACCTCGAAGGTTAGGTTGCTCTGCCCAACACTACACGTAAAGTTGGCATAGAGGCTTTTTATGATTGCCACTATGCAGCCTGGGATTCCACAAGCCCTCAATACCTTCCATAAACTGTCCCTATGCATGCTGTCAAAAGCCCCCTCAAAATCAACAAAATGTATGTAAAGCTGTCTTTGCCATTCTGAGCACTGCTCTATAATGTTCCTGAGAGTGAATATATGGTCTACACATCTTCTGTTCTTTCTAAATCCTGCTTGTTCTTTCCTCAGTTTGTAGTCTACTGCCTTTGAAATTCTCTGTATAATTATCCTGCCTAGTATTTTGCTGGGAACTGAGAGAAGAGTGATTCCTCTCCAATTATTGCAGTCTGCAAGATCTCCCTTTTTGGGCAATTTGACAATTATTCCTTTGTTCCACTCTGATGGTGTTGTCCCCGTTTTCCAGACTTGTGCAAATAGTGGTTCTAATAGTTCTGCTGCTAGCTCAGGGTCTGTCTTAAATAGCTCTGCATTTAAGTTATCATGGCCCGGAGCTTTACCGTTCTTTAACCCTTTGATTGCTGTGATGATTTCTTCTTTTCGTGGAATGTCTGTATTTACATCTAGATCGTTTTCAGCCTATCTTATTCTAACCTTAATGGTAACAAGTCTTAAATAAAGCACTTGTATAATCACATTATATATCCCAATATCTGTGGGAGACAATTCTTTTGCAAAAAAACTTGTATAGTCAATTGTATTATATTAACACCACCAGTCAATTATTATAAGTGCACTACTCAGCTAATAGTGCATGACCAAATATGTCTATCAATAGTGCATGACTAAATATATCTATTAACAGCGTATGTCAACAAACAATATAGACAAAGGACAATCATAAGAGACAATACGAAAACATTCGCAGAAATCAACTAAATCAACAAGAAAAACTAAAGAAAAAAAAATATCACAGAGCCTGTGATGATAACTGCGAAAAAATCAAACAAAACAAATGACGTCACAGTGTATAAATATAAAGTTGTATAAAACTAAACAATAGAAAGAGGAGATCTACAAATACAAACAAATGAAAACAAAACTAAAGAACAGAAAGAATATGGCAAAAACGACGAAAAGCACACCTCGTCACAACTAGACAAAAATAGCAACAGATGTCGCTAACAAATTCCACAATGGGAAATTTGCAAAGTTCCTCCAGAACGCTGTTATAAGACCTCTGTCACGTGGTATATCCTTATAACAGTCGACCGCCCAACCGACCCGCTGAAATATAAACACATATAAATAACATGTAACAAATAACATGTAGCAAAGAATGAGAAAATACATATGGCTCAGTTAAAACAACATAAGGGCACAGTTCACAAACAAAACAGGCCACTTATCTTATATCAATCCTATCGTCAACACGGTACAGAACAGGTGGTAATCAGCATTCTAAAGATTTGATGATCCAACGCTGATCACACATCTGGATTTGCATCAAGAAAACTGTAAAGACGATGGCTATAAACTTGAACCTCTGATGAAGTACTGAAAAAAGTACGGAACTTGTCCTTCTCACATGTAGCAGCAACACGCTTCAATCGGCACTTGACCTTCTAAATACAGCAACTCGATTCAATCGGCACTTGACCTTCTAAATTCAGTAACTCGATTCAATCGGCACCCTACTTTCTAAACATGAAGAGACTGCAAAGTTGTCAATCTATCGAGCAGCGCCGGGTACTTTCAGCTCCTAGGTACTGCAGACATATTGCAGGAAAAACTGCGTAATAAGCTGATATAGCCACTGATTGCATGAAGTGGCGACAGTTCACTGTATTTTGGCTTTCCAATGTTGCACGTCGAATGGGTTATGGACCCCGTAATTCGCTGGATAACAGACGAAACCAGCTTTTGGCCACCATAAATGTAACGGTGGATTTTACTGGCTACTAGAATGTGGATGTAGGTCTAATGTTGTTGCTAAGGTGTAGCCGTGTAATGTACCACCATAGACACAAGGGATGTCGAAGGCTGTGAAGTAAGGTGTCTTGTATGGTCTGTTGGTTGCTGTGAGTATAGAAGAGATGAAGTTCCACAGGTCTACAGTACATAGGTCATGAGGACAGTACATTCACTCACGACGTGTAAGTCATAGAAGTATGAACTGCTGGTGACGTTTTCCATTATTTATTTAGGACGCCACAATGACAAGTACGTTGACATCAATATATATATATATAAATATAAGTCACAGACACTGCAGGACATAGCAATCAGCATAAACAAAGTTCCTTAGTAATTCATGCATATATCATGTAAGCTGATCTCGATAATTCCAGCTTACAACAGCTTCAGCTCTATATCATCACTCTATGAGTGTAACACACTCCACTCTGATACTAGTGGATCAGGTGTGTAAATAAGTCTACCGCAAGCCGCACGGGAATGGCGGGTTTATGTGTACAGTTCAAGTTGACCTTTGTAGGCATTTCTTAGTCTAACCTAAATGAAGGTATAATCGCTGACATAGCGAAGTTCACAGGAGCATAGAAACTGTCCTCTGGGCCTAGAGTGACCCGTATACATATAAATCTAAGGTATGAGGATACCTGGGTGTATTTCCTAGTAGAAGAGCCTCTCCTGCCTGTAGATAGTGAGCGAGCAGAGAACGTCAATGTCAAACATCTAAGCTGACTACAGATTTCAATATTAGGAGAACATTTACCTTGCTTCGGAAATAACACCACAACACACACGCCTCCAGGCGTTTACAATCATGTAGGGAAATCCTCGTTAGATAAACTAAAACACACGAAGATTATCAATTCCCCATCAAAAGATCACAGACGCTGAAAATGCGTCCTGCTCTGCTCGTAACAACTGCGGGACTCCCGGACGGAAGTCTTTCTCAAACCGCTCTAAATTCTACACATGCGCAGAAGCGCTCGACCCCCTAAGTTCAACTCAAACGGACCGATGTTGGACACATACCAAGCCGAGATACTGACCAAAGCGCGCCTTATATGATCAGAGAATAAACCTCAACTCAGGTTACAAACATTCCAAGAACAGATGACATATTCTAGCCATATAAGGAAACAACCAGACATGGGTCTAATAATAAACCGACGGTCAGGTTAAGACACAAGAGAAGGTAACAACGATTGTGAAATGTAACCTTCGCTAATCAAGAGTTATGCACCTTTGATCACAAAAATTAAAGTGTACAAATAAGACTCAGAAAAATTCTGTGCGTAACAGTCTCGTTGGGCACTCGTAGACAGTATGTGCTAGTAACTTAAGTAGATTGTTGGTCTCGTTGGCCACTCTTAGACAGTATGTGCTAGTAACTTAGGTAGATTGTTGGTCTCGTTGGCCACTCTTAGACAGTATGTGCTAGTAACTTAGGTAGATTGTTGGTCTCGTTGGGCACTCTTATACAGTATGTGCTAGTAACTTAGGTAGATTGTTGGTCTCATTGGCACTCTTAGACAGTATGTGCTAGTACCTTAGGTAGATTGATGGCCTCGTTGGCCACTCTTAGACAGTAAGTGCTAGTAACTTAGGTAGATTGTTGGTCTCGTTGGGCACTCTTAGACAGTATGTGCTAGTAACTTAGGTAGATTGTTGGTCTCGTTGGCCACTCTTAGACAGTATGTGCTAGTAACTTAGGTAGATTGTTGGTCTCGTTGGGCACTCTTAGACAGTATGTGCTAGTAACTTAGGTAGATTGTTGGTCTCGTTGGCCACTCTTAGACAGTATGTGCTAGTAACTTAGGTAGATTGTTTGTCTCATTGGCACTCTTAGACAGTATGTGCTAGTAACTTAGGTAGATTGTTGGTCTCGTTGGCACTCTTAGACAGTATGTGCTAGTAACTTAGGTAGATTGTTGGTCTCGTTGGGCACTCTTAGACATATTGTGCTAGTAACTTAGGTAGATTGCTGGTCTCGTTGGCCACTCTTAGACAGTATGTGCTAGTAACTTAGGTAGATTGTTGGTCTCGTTGGCACTCTTAGACAGTATGTGCTAGTAACTTAGGTAGATTCTTAGTCTCGTTGGCCACTCTTAGACAGTATGTGCTAGTAACTTAGGTAGATTGTTGGTCTCGTTGGGCACTCTTAGACCGTATTTGCTAGTAACTTAGGTAGATTGTTGGTCTCGTTGGCCACTCTTAGACAAAATGTGCTAGTAACTAAGGTACATTGTTGGTCTCGTTGGCCACTCTTAGACAGTATGTGCTAGTAACTTAGGTAGATTGCTAGTCTCGTTGGCCACTCTTAGACAGTATGTGGTAGTAACTTAGGTAGATTGTTGGTCTCGTTGGCCGTTCTTAGACAGTATGTGCTAGTAACTTAGGTAGATTGTTGGTCTCGTTTGGCACTCTTAGACAGTATGTGCTAGTAACTTAGGTAGATTGTTGGTTTTGTTGGTCACTCTTAGACAGCATGTGCTTGTAACTTATTTAGATTGTTGGTCTCGTTGGCCACTCTTAGACAGTATGTGCTAGTAACTTAGGTAGATTGCTGGTCTCGTTTGCCACTCTTAAACAGTATGTGCTTGTAACTTAGGTAGATTGCTGGTCTCGTTGGCCACTCTTAGACAGTATGTGCTAGTAACTTAGGTAGATTGTTGGTCTCGTTGGCCACTCTTAGACAGAATGTGCTAGTAACTTAGGTAGATTGTTGGTCTCGTTTGCCACTCTTAGACAGAATGTGCTAGTAACTTAGGTAGATTGTTGGTCTCATTGGCACTCTTAGACAGTATGTGCTAGTAACTTGGGTAGATTGTTGGTCTCGTTTCCCACTCTTAGACAGAATGTGCTAGTAACTTAGGTAGATTGTTGGTGTTGTTGGGCACTCTTGGACAGAATGTGCTAGTAACTTAGGTAGATTGTTGGTCTCGTTGGCCACTCTTGGACAGTATGTGCTAGTAACTTAGGTAGATTGTTTGTCTCGTTGGCCACTCTTGGACAGTATGTGCTAGTAACTTAGGTAGATTGTTGGTCTCATTGGCACTCTTAGACAGTATGTGCTAGTAACTTAGGTAGATTGTTGGTCTCGTTGGCCACTCTTAGACAGTATGTGCTAGTAACTTAGGTAGATTGTTGGTCTCGTTAGGCACTCTTAGACAGAATGTGCTAGTAACTTAGGTCGATTGTTGGTCTCGTTGGTCACTCTTAGACAGCATGTGCTTGTAACTTATTTAGATTGTTGGTCTCGTTGGCCACTCTTAGACAGTATGTGCTAGTAACTTAGGTAGATTGTTGGTGTTGTTGGGCACTCTTAGACAGAATGTGCTAGTAACTTAGGTAGATTGTTGGTCTCGTTGGCCACTCTTGGACAGTATGTGCTAGTAACTTAGGTAGATTGTTGGTCTCGTTGGCCACTCTTAGACAGTATGTGCTAGTAACTTAGGTAGATTGTTGGTCTCGTTGGCCACTCTTAGACAGTATATGCTAGTAACTTAGGTAGATTGTTGGTCTCGTTGGCCACTCTTAGACAGTATGTGCTAGTAACTTAGGTAGATTGTTGGTCTCGTTGGCACTCTTAGACAGTATGTGCGTTTCCTGTCTTTCGTTTCATTTACATTTGTTCAGAGAATTATATTATGGCTTTTTCTTCTCCCAAGCATGAGATAGGGTTTTTGTTATCTCCAGATAAAGTGTTTAGGACTCTTTCAACCGCACTTACGACGTCTCGTAGAACAAGGTTCGAGTATACTTCTGTCGTGAAATGACATTCAGTCATTCGTTCTTTCTTGTTATCCAAACTGTGATTGTTTTCCATTGTTGCCTTCTTACGCGGGTTTTACTCCAGTGAAGTAACGTTACAAACTTCCATCAACGAAAGAAGTCATTATAGGTAAGACCTGCCCAATATCTTTACTGCCCAATATCTTTATTATAATTTAATCATAGTCATATTTTTTCAGTTACTCACTGATGTATTATCTTGATTGTCTTTATAATGGTAATCCATCCATTATCTTACACGCTCTTCTATCACAACATCCAACCAGCTGGGGTTGAACTACTAAACACATTTCAACAATCTCCGCCCAAACCAGTAGTGTCATTGTACGCAACTAAATCGACGTTGCTCATATAGCTTGCGACTCTACCATATAAAATAATTCATCACATAAATCACTACTACTAGAAATCAGAAAAAAACTTGACTCAAGCCCCTGCATGGAGGTCACTGCATTAGTGGTTCCATGCTCCTCAAGGAATGAGAAAAGGAGGATGGAGAAGTTTTATACTGTTTATTTTATATTGTTAGATTACCAGATCTTTATTAGACATATTTACATTTGTATTATACTCTTACTAATCTTTATGTACTAATATGTTCTAGTTGCTGCTTGACTTTATTGTGTAGGTCCCTAGGTCTGTCTGTTCTCAATAATTGTTATACAGTTATGGGTGACTTGCATGCCTGTGAATATTTTAATTTTCAAATTGTCTGTTGTTCATACATCTTACATTTTAGTGCTATTCTAACGTTGGCCGTATGTTTATTTCACAATGGCTGGAAATGTGGCGAAGCATTATTCGAAAATATGTAATATAAGACCACATTGATAATCAAACATTTTTACTGAATGTCGTAAACTCTACCAGTAGAAAAGTTGTCTGGATGTCATTTAAGTGTCCTTCTAACATTTATCTAATCTACAAACCCATCTATCTGTCTGTCCTTCTGTCTGTCTATCTATCTATTTTATGAAGTGGAACAACGAAAATCGCATGCAAATAAATATCAGTAAAACAAATCAAGAACACTAAATTTGCAAAACTCAAAGTCAACAACACGTCAGTTTTACATTGGTACGTCACTGATGGCAAACGTAAATTATAATAAAACCCTAGGTGGAGTCGTTGATCAATGACTGATGTTTATTTCCAAATCCAAATAAACTATTGTTTCTAGATTGTGATGATGATTGTTGCCTTTTGCACCAAATTTTTTTTTTTTTGTGATAATTATATACCAGTACTGTAAATGTGTGTATTGCTTTTACGATGTTGCATTCCTTGAAATTAATACTTCACGGTAGAAGGGAAACGAATCACTGGTTCTGAAAAAAGATTTCCATCAACTATATTCCTTCCACTGGAAATCGAATCCGGTACCTTTAGAATTCGAGGAGGACGCTTTACCTCTTAGTCAATCGGATATTTAAAATGTGAGAATAAAAGGATTCAGTATACAAGAATGACAGAAAGGAAGGGTAGACCGTTAGACGGGCTTGCTTGTAAGATTACATTGATTCAGTGCGGAAGATGAGAGACATGAAGGATAGGCTGTTGGACACGCCTGCGTGCCCAATTATCACATTTTTGAATCCTATCTATACTGTTCAAAAAAAGAAACGCAACTTGTTTGGTGTTACTTTTATAAAAGATATTCGCTGATTGGACATCAGTCAACCTATCGACTGTGTCCATCTGGTCATTAACTTCTCGTGGTTACCTGAATTGTACTCACCTCATGATTCGTGAGGTCATGAAAGAGGTCAAGGTCAAAACAACCTTCTTGACAATAGCTCGTGACAGGTTCATGAGAATCCCGTGAAACTTACTGAACACAAAAGTCTCTGACCATATTATTGAATGCCTGTAAAAGATTGACGCTCCTCGAATAAATTCAGTTGAAAATTCAATGCGCAAGTATGGCTCATCTCACTACAGAACAACGACTCATCATCATTGGACGTTTACAGACTGGACAGTCACAAAGTGTAGTGGCCAGACAATTTAATGTGGTTAGAAGCACCATTAGTTGCCTTTGGAGGCGATTTCAAGAAACTGGCTCAGTGGCAGACCGGCCGCGCAGTGGAAGACCCAGAGTCCCAACTCCTGCCGAAGACCGCTTCATACGGCTGCGTCACCTCAGGAATCGACTTGCATCTGCGTCCTCCACAGTCCAGTCAATGTCAGCAGCTCGTCGAATTTCAGATCAAACGGTCAGGAACCGGTTGCACGACTCTGGTCTTTGGGCTAGAAGACCCTACAGAGGCCCTGTTCTTACGGACCGGCATCGCCAGAACCGACTGCAGTGGGCGAACCAGTATCATCAATGGACCGTTGGGAATGACTGGAGACGGGTTTGGTTTAGTGATGAATCATTTTTTGTGCTCCAGCGACACGATAGACGGAAGAGTTTACCGCAGAGTCCATGAGCGCTACGCCCAGAACAGCGTTGATGAGGCTCCTCCGCATGGTGGTGGTGTACTGATGTGGGGGGCGATCAACTTCATGGGAAGAAGTGACCTGGTGCAAATTGAAGGACGCCTGAATGCCCAACGATACGTCGCTAAAATTCTTCGCCCTCACGTCCTTCCACTTCTGGCTGTACGAGGGTCAATTTTTCAGCAGGATAACGCTCGACCTCATGTGGCACAACTCACCATCCAGTTCCTCGCTGACAACAACGTCCAGACCATTCCGTGGCCAGCCATGTCATCAGACATGAACCCCATAGAACACTTATGGGATGAACTCGACAGACGACTCCGCCAGCAAGACGTGGCTCCAGCCAATCTCCGACAGTTGTCTCTTGCACTGCGGGAAGAGTGGGCAGCCATCCCACAACAACAGATCCAACGGCTAATCGGATCCATGTCAAGGAGATGTCGTTCTCTGATAGAGGCCAGAGGAGGCCATACATCTTACTGAAACGGAGGCCTCAGTCGCAAAGAATAAAAGTCCAAACCAAATTTTAAATGAACATCCTTTCATTGTTAAAGTCTGAAAGTTTCTTCATGCCAAGATTGAAACGTTAATTCCGTAAAATAAAATTTTGGTACAAGTTTGAAATTTGGTGTCCATTACCACTGCAATAATGTTGCGTTTCTTTTTTTTTGAACAGTATATCTATCTATCTATCTATCTATCTATCTATCTATCTATCTATCTATCTATCTATCTATCTATCTATCTATCTATCTATCTATCTATCTATCTATCTATCTATCTATCTATCTATCTATCTATCTATCTATCTATCTATCTATCTATCTAGGCCTGTCTGTCTGTCTGCCTACCTGTTTATTTGTCTGTTCAAGTATTTTTAAAAATGCTACTTACCTTTCTGTAAATGTATCTATCTATCTGGACGAAATGATGTCTGAACGAAGACGTCCTGTGTTTGACGACTGAACTTATTAGTTGATATATAAGAGCAGGTCCTTTAGTTGTCTGGGCTAAGCTGATTCGTCGTTCAACTAGATTAGATTGTTGATGTCGGGGCATCGCAAACTTTTGAGATAAATTTCAACGCGAAATTGTAGGCCTCGACTATGTCACCAAGGCTTTCTTGTGAACGTATCTGATGAGTGTTTGAGGGTGTTTGTGTGGGTGTGAGTGTGTGTGTGTGTGTTTAAGCACTTACCTGGCAATGTTACGGGTGTGTGTGCATGTGTCCGTATGAAAGACATTGTGGGAGTGAGAGAGAGAAATGAGTACACATCTGTTGATAACATATTTAGGTCACGTGTGTTAGTTCGCAATGAGATGTTTCTTGTCACTTGCTGTTGAGTGTCTGCTTGTTTGTTTTGCTTGTAATGTGTGTTTGTATATGTGAATGTCTGTTCATGTTTGTGTGATATATGTTTGGGTGATGTGTTTCAATGTGTGAATATTTGTTCATGTTTATGTGATGTGTGTTTGTATGTGTGAATGTCTGTTCATGTTTGTGTGATATATGTTTGTTTATGTTTGTGTGATGTGTTTAAATGTGTGAATATTTGTTCATGTTTGTGTTTGTATGTGTTGTCACGGGACTGCTCGGATGCTCTGCAGTGATGATCCAACAATGGCCAAAATTTAGAGTATGCAATGAGAGTCTTTAGAGGTATCTACATTCGCTCAAAGATTACTCTTGGCAGAGTTGTAAATAGAAGGACTGTGCTTCTATTTTAGGGATTCTTCATTGTGTATTTCAGAAATCACGCACAAAGCTGAATTTATCAAGGCTGTCATGAACTTTGCATCTGTCCGCCCCTTCTATGACCATACAGATATATTTGCTCGTTACTTAACTATTCAGTAGCATATTACTTAACTAGCTCTATTGTAATAATATTTAAGATAACTGATTCATATGTCATTTTCTGTGTCAACAGAGAGTCCAGAAATGTTAGTTATAGTAACACAATAAAACAAGGCCTACACAAATGTTAGATATTGTAGCAGATTATATTGTTGATGTCTCAGTAATATCCGTGTCAGTAGATATATCAGTAGATACTGCTGATGTCTCAGTAATGTCCGTGTCAGTAGGTATATCAGTAGAAACTGTTGATGTGCCAGTAGTGTCCGTGTTAGATAAGTATATCAGAAGATACTGTTGATGTCTCAATAATATCCGTGTCAGATAGGACTTCTTCTTCTTCTTTGATCCTTAGACGCCGACCGTCAAAGCAGTTAGTGGCCATTACGCCTTGTGGCGTCTTGTAGGGCAACAACAAATTGATTCCACTTTGCTCGGTCGGTGGACATCCTTCGTACAGTACCCCAACTTTAGTTCATTCTTTGCATCTCAGCCTCCACAGTCCTCCGCCAAGTTGTTTTTGGTCGGCCTCTCTTTCGTTTTCCTTCAGGGGTCCATAGCATAGCTGTTCTTGTGATGGCATCGGGGTGTTTTCTGAGGACATGGCCAACCCAGCTCCAGCGTCTGCCAGCTATGATGGTATGCATGTCCTCTTGCTTGCTCCGAGTAAGCAGATCTTGGTTGGTGATGGTATTCGGCCAAAAGATTCGGTGAATTTTTCTTAGACATGTTGTGTGAAAAGAGGATAATTTCGACATTTCCTTCTCTGTAACTCTCCAGCATTCCGCGCCATAGAGAAGTACAGAAAGCACACAGCTCTGATATAATCTTAATTTTGTGCTTGTGCTGTACTGAGTCTAAAGAACATCTTGAAGTCTTCTCAGTCAGAGAGGTATATCAGTAGATACTGTTGATGTCACAGTAATGTCCGTGTCAGATTGGTATATCAGTAGATACTGTTGATGTTTCAGTAATGTCCGTGTCAGATAGGTATATCAGTAGATACAGCTGACGTCACAGATTATTTAAGGTTTGTGTCAGTTTTACTCGACTTCATCTGTTTCATTGTATCATCACTGTCATCGACACGATAATCTTGTTTCTGTAGTCTTTTTTTTTCACCAATATCGTTGTCATGTTGTCTTCTCTCGTCTCTTCCACGCCATTACGTGCACAGTAATACAATATCAACAACTGTACTAATTAACATTATCGGACATAGTAACACACAATATCAACAACTGTACGAATTAACACGACATGACACAGTAACAACACATTATGAACTACTGCACTAATTAACACTACTTGACAAAGTAAAAACACAATATCAATAACTGTACTAATTAACACTACGTGACACAATAACAGCACAATATCAACAACTGTACTAATTAACAGTACGTGACACAGTAACAACACTACATCAACAACTGTACTAATCTACACTACGTGACACAGTAACAACACATTATCAACAATTGTATTAATTAATACTACGTGGCACAGTATCAACACAATATCAACAACTGCACTAATTAACACTACGTGACACAGTAACAACACAAAATCAACAACTGTACTGATTATCACTACATGACACAGTAACACCTACAAGCTGAGAGACCCAGAAATTAGGAACAGATAACAGGGGTTTATTGCTACAGCGGTGAGAAACACAGAAGAACAACCTGATGACTTGGAAACGCTGTGGCTTAAATTCAAGGACATCATAAAGACAGCTGCTGCAGAAGCATGTGGTGAAGACCGACTTGGGAACAAGAGAAAGAGGACACTTTGGTGGACAGAGGAAGTCAAAGAGAAAATAAGAGAGAAGAAAATGGAATGGAAACAATACTTAGGAGCTAAAAACACAACAGGACAAATGGAGAAATATAGAGAATATGTGATACTCAGAACAGAAGCAAAGAACAAGGTGCTAGCAGCAAAACAGAAGTCCTGGGAAGAATTTGGAGAAAAGCTAGAAAAAGAGGCGCAAGAAAACCAGGAATGGTTCTATAAGACCCTAAAGAACACGAGGACGGAAAAACATTACGCTCTCAATTTTATAAAGGACACACATGGCAAATTGCTTACTGCCCCGAAGGAAGTACTGGAAAGATGGAAAGAATATTTCTCAGAACTCCATGATGGTGAGCAAAGTCAAGAATCAGAAATGATAACCACTAGCACAGAAGAGAAATCCAATGGTGGTGAAGATGACATAAAGATGGAAGAACTGAAGGCAGCACTGGAGAAAATCAAGATGGGCAAAGCAGCAGGGCATGATGGTATAACACCAGAAGCGGTTAAGTGCATGGGAGCATCAGACGACCTATTACTCTTAAGGGTCCTATAGGCAGCGTGGTGCAACAAGGCCATTCAAAAGGATTTGGAGATTGCCATCGTAACACCGATTTTCACAAAGGGTGACAGTCGACAAAGTGGAAACCATAGAGGCATATCCCTTCTCAGTGCCCTGGAGCAGGTCGACCACTTTAAAAACCTCGGAGCTATTATAGACCAAAAGGGAGGCATCAAAGAAGAGTTGGCCACTCGAAAACCAGCAGCTTGGAGACTTTTTCAGGCCATACATCGAGGATTCCTCAGCAAGAGAGAGGTTGGTAAGAAAACGAAGATGGCTGTATACCGCTCCACCTATGTCCCAGTCTTGACATATGGATGCGTGTCATGGGCAATGACTACAACCCACAAAAGCCAGATCCAAACCTCAGAAATGAGGTATCTGAGGAAGGTGGTTGTATGTAACAAGAAGAGACATGGTCTGCAACCAGACGATACATCAAGGCCCAAAAACCAAACTCCTGCAGACCCAAGTAGAACAGTCCCAACTGAGATGGTTTGGCTATGTCTGCAGAATTGGAGAAGATCGGCTACCACGGCAAGCATGGGAAACAAAGAACCAGGGATCCAGACCTCCAGGACGACTCATAGTCCGCTGGGAGGACAACATTAGACAATCTTTGAAGGACCGGGGACTAGAATGGAACCAGACCAGGAGGAAGACAGCCGATAGGATAGTCTGGCGCTCTCTCTTCCAAATCTCTACACCTCATGGTAGAAGGGGAACGACTAAGTAAGTAAGTATCAACACAATATCAACAGCTGTACTAATTAACACTACGTGAGACATTAACAACACATTATCAACAACTGTACTTATTAACACTACGTAACACATTAACAAAACTCCGCCTAGGACGGTCCCACGAAAGGCTGAAAAAGGAGGAGCGCGGGCTGCATGGAGGCCGTGAGGAGGCAGCCACTCCACCATGCAAAGGCACAACAGGCCAATCACCTGTTTGCTTTAAATCACGATTATGCGAACTACAAGAGAGAAAACCGGACTGATTCTAAAGGCGACGAACTGGAACGGACTACGACTTATGGAACTTGGAACACAAGAAGTATAAATGGGAAAGAAGAGGAGCTGGTGGAAGAGATGAGGAAAGCAAAACTAAAAATCCTGGCTTTAACGGAAACGAAGAAAAAGTGACAAGGAGTCATGGATCTCGATGGCGACACGCTGCTCTAAAGTAGTGTACCCACATCTGAAAGAGCTAAAGGGAGCGTGGGTTGCATTGTGGCCAAAAACCAAAAAGATAGTATCAAGGGATGGAACTTTGTCTCGGAGCGCATTATGGTTGTAAAACTAAAAGAAGGAGAAACCATAGTCAACCTGGTCATAGAGTATGAGCCAAAGGAGGAGGAGAGAGTAGAGGTCAAGGAGGAATTCTTCGAACTGCTTCAAAAGACAGTGGATGACTGCCTTGATGAAATTATCATGGTCGGAGATTTCAATGCCAGAGTTGGAAATGACCATGCTAGATGGGGTGGAGTTATCGGAAGATATGGAGAAGATACTCGCAACGACAATGGAAAGCGACTCCTTAGATTCTGCAGTGAGCAGAATCTGATCATTACAAACACAAAGTTCCCCCATAAGCGCATACATGCATACACTAGGTGTGAACCAACAAAGAATGAGAAGTCAGTGATCGACTATGCCATTGTTAGGAGGAGCTCATTCAAATATATAAATAAATAATAATGATATGGTATGAAATCAGTTTTACAAGTAATCGGTACAGATGAAACAAGGGACGTTTCTGGTGTTGCCCTTCGTCAGCCACAGTTACGAACAGGTGACAAGGACAAGAAGTAAATATAGGTGCTACAAAAATCAACGATGATGAGGAAATCGCCAAATGAGCGATACAAGTAGATGAAATGACGGTGATGAGTGAAACGATAACAGTAATAACGCAAGAAAATCGTAAAACCAGAAAGACATGTCGAAACAGGAAAGTACAAGTAAATAATCGACGAAGCGAAGACAGAAATGAACAACACTATTAAAACAGCTAAAAAATTTCTTAGCTGGATCCCAGAAAGAAACATTCAAAATGGCTGAAAAAATGAGGCGTCATGCGGAAGTGACGTGTGAGCTAGTGACGGCTGGGAAAAGATAATTGAAATATTCAAATATGTACGGGATGCTAGAGTCTGGAGGGGGCCAGAGATTGGAAGTGATCACTACCTGCTTACAATCAAAAGAACAACTGAAAGAGTTGCTCAGCCTAGGAACTGCCCAACATCACGCAAGAAACCAAGTAAACAAACGGGAGAAATGAGCATTAAGACCTACAAGCTGAGAGAGCCAGAAATTAAGACCAGATATCAGGGGCTTATTGCTACAGCGGTGAGCAACACAGAAGAACAACCTGATGACTTGGAAACCCTCTGGCTTAAATTCAAGGACATCATAAAGACAGCTGCCGCAGAAGCATGTGGTGAAGTCCGACTTGGGAACAAGTAGAGAGGACACATTGGTGGACAGAGGAAGTCAAAGAGAAAATAAGAGAGAAGAAAATGGCATGTCAACAATACTTAGGAGCTAAAACACAGCAGGACAAATAGAGAAATATAGAGAATATGTGACACTCAGAACAGAAGCAAAGAACAAGGTGCTAGAAGCAAAACAGAAGTCCTGGGAAGAATTTGGAGAAAAGCTAGAAAAAAAGATGCGCAAGAAAACAAGAAATTGTTCTATAAGACCCTAAAGAACATGAGGAAGGAAAAACAATGCCCTCTCAAATTTATAAAGGACAAGCAAGGCAAATTGCTTACTGCCCCGAAGGAAGTAATGGAAAGATGGAAAGAGTATTTCTCAGAACTCCTTGATGGTGAGCAAGGTCAAGCATCAGAAATGATAACCACTAGCACAAAAGAGAAAACCAATGGTGGTGAATATGACATAAAGATGGAAGAACTGAAGGCAGCACTGGAGAAAATCAAGATGGGCATAGCAGCAGGACATGATTGTATAACACCAGAAATGGTTAAGTACATTGGAGCATCAGGCGACCTATTACTCTTAAAGGTCCTACAGGCAGCGTGGTGCAACAAGGCCATACCAAAGGATTGGGAGATCGTCATCATAACACCGATTTTCAAAAAGGGTGACAATCGACAATGTGAAAAACACAGAGACATATCCCTTCTCAGTGTCCCTGGTAAAATGTACTCTAGAATCATAGAGCAGAGACTCCGATGCCTAGCTGAGCCACAATTGGATGAAGTCCAGTGCGGATTCCGAGCAAACCGAAGTACTCAAGACCTAATCTTCAGACTTAGACAGCTGAGTGAAAAGGCTCTTGAGTATAAGATCCATCTTTGTTTCATAGATCTGGAAAAGGCGTTTGACAGGGTCCCCTGGAGCAAACTTTGGGACTGTTTGGCAAGGAAGAACATTCCAGCATATCTGATTCATGCTATACAGAGCTTCTACAAGTCTTGCAGAAATTATGTTAGGACAGCAAACTATAAGTCAGAAGAGTTCAGGACATCCACTGGTGTAAGACGTAGGTGATATCCTGTCACCTTATCTTTTCATACTCCTCATGGACGATGTCATCAAGGCATGTAAGGAGATGTCACAGTGACTATTAATTTATTCTACCATCACGTCCGATTTTTTTTAATACTCTTAATGTTCTGGTTTCCTTGTCATTTTATATTTTCTTTGCTACCTTCGTGGCCCTATTTTTTTCACCTTTTCAAACCCCACCCGCGGTTTGTTTACGTTCTGGCCTTTACCGGTCAGCGTAGCGGTAACGTAATGTTATCTAAACGCACCTGTGGTTCGTTTGACCAGAGAAACATTCCTCTGGTTTCTATAAGTCTTTGATCGCGTTGAACGAGCGAACGGGTTTCTGTGAAGACACGGCTCGTTAGCAGGGACCAATCTTTTACGGTCGGTAAAATAGTTTGATCTTCGAAACAAGGGGGAGATAACAATCGCTGTCAGTCTCTGGGTTTTGCCCCTTAGACGAGTTAGAGCTCTCATAATATTATGCATGTCTCTACCTGAAGGAATTTTCTTGCGGTTGTTGACTTCTGATGTCTCTAGAATAAACCTTGTCTTACTCCTCATTACGCATTACGCCGATACATCTGTAGAATCAGGCTATGCAGGTGTCCCAGGGTAGCGTTGGTTGTAAGCTATAAATCTGGTTAGTTTTAATAGACTAACACACTCGTGAATATTTTCCTGGCCGGAGATGAACCATCATGAGATAAGGCAGACTTTAACACAGAACTAAATGTTAAGGCCTATCTCCAGTAATTTTTCGGGGTGAGTTGACATGTCTTATTAATATATAAATATTCATGTTAGCTTTTTATATATCTGATAGGAAGGTGACGTAATTCATTTCTGAGGACTTCTCCTAGTAATTTTATTCAGTGATAATGTAGTGCCGTCTACCGCCTTAGTTAAGTGGTGCTTAAACAGAAGGTTTATAATGGGTTAAATGATAGACTTACAATAACAGACACTCACTAGGCGTAGAATCAGTCCACGGATGCTTAGCGTTGGGTTAAGAGTCAGCAAAATTAACTGTCATTTCTGCAAGATAAGGTCAGAGGTGTGGATCATTCACTTAACACTGAATTATAGGAGAAAGTCACTTATTCCTTTTTTGATAGATATTTCTAGTGGCAAGGGAGAATCATTTTATGCTTACTTGTGTGGCTAGGCACTAGTCTATAACTTTCACTGAAAGCAGTCACCAGGCATAGATATAATTATGTCTTATGATTTAGCCACAACTGTATTACTATAGCAAGAACATTGCATTTTCTATGTACTCATTTTGTGGAATGTTAATATATTTCCCCAAAGGGACATATGATTTATTTGTGTAATGTCACATGCTGTAATCTGTTTATGTAATTCATTTAATGTTGTACGATGAATAAGCATATTCATTCAACTGTAACTACAAGGTTAGGTTTCCTGTATGTTTAGTTGTAAGAAGAGGAGTAGATTTTGCTGTCAGAACATTTACTGACAGGTACATGGGTGTACAAAATATATTAAGCCTATGCAGGCACATGCTATAATTGATAGAGTGGAAGGAGCGGAGCATAACTGGTTATAAAACATTAGAGTGATTTTGTTGTTGCTTGATGTAAAGGGTGTCTTTTTTTGGGTCTCAGTTTCAGGGATACCGAATTGCTAGAGTCAAGTCTCCAGTCAGGCGAAGAATGTCATATACTCTTCGGTCTAGAGGGATTCTGAATACAGCTAGCAATCACGAGTCGTCACCCCCATTCCTGAACCCAAACCCTTTGTCAACGCCAAGTTAAGCTCACGCAGTGCAACGAGCCAACGCTAAATCTGAAATCATCTCAGGCAGTAGTAGTTCTCTACTCGCCTATTGGATTACCAGTCAGAGCATTGCGGCTTCCAGAATATCGAAACCGCCCAGCATGTCTATAGCAGAATCTAATATCACCCGCCTTTGTGTGCCTAAACGGGACACTCGGCCAAACCACAGCCAAACCAGTTTAAACCGGATTTAATGCCAAGCAAGCAATAGCGCCGGATAAGAGCGCCTGGTTCTCTTCGTCCCCAAAAAACGTCGTCTGGTGTAGTTCTGGGTTATGAAAACCTCGCATTTAGGAGCGGCCAGCAAGAGAAATAGACAGAGTTCCAGCCCCCTCGCGCAATTAGGGGTCACCAACGTTTAGCACCAACAAGGAAAGTTTTGTAGGCTTATTCCCTCACCTTGAAGGATCTACATGTAAGACACTTTTCTGGAGCTAGCACCTTTGGTCCCACGAAAGCGGACAGGCTGTCGCTCAGTTTGTTTATTTGGTTAGCAGGAGATAAACAGCGTCTTCCAGCCCCTCACGCAATTAGAGGTCACCAACGTTTAGCACCAACAAGGAAAGTTTTGTAGGCTTATTCCCTCACCTTGAAGGATCTACATGTAAGACACTTTTCTGGAGCTGGCGCATTTGGTCCCACGAAAGCGGACAGACTGACACGCAGTTTTATTCATTTGGTAAACCAGAGGTAAATAGAGTCTTCCAACCCACCTCGCGCAATTAGAGGTCACCAAATGATAGCACCAACAAGGAAAGTTTTGTAGGCTTATTCCCTCGCCTTGAAGGATCTACATGTAAGACACTTTTCTGGAACTATTACATTTGGTCCCACGAAAGCGGACGGACTGACACTCAGTTTATTCATTTCTCTGTGTTCTACAGGTTTTATGATCGGTGGTCTGTGTGTGTGTTGTTGGTGTATTTTGCATATTTTCATTATTGATGTAATTTTATGTTGTTGTGATGACATGCATTATTTCCATGCTTTTCTTCTTTAATAAAGTTTACACATTTATTAATGCGCTGTTCACGACCCTTCCATCCATAATTAACTTGTTTTAGCTCTTTACTATAATCTCTAGGTTTTGATAAGAGAAAAGAGTGAGAGCAGGAGGTGCTTAGACAGTATAAGTGAGTTGAGGCTTGGAGAGAGAGATCAGTTTGATAAAACTTCTTCCAGGTTGTCTCAAGTCCATCTCCTATTTACACCTTTCTGTGTGTGTAAGCTATAACTCTGTCAGTCCACTATCCCTTGTCGATTTCAATACTATTGTCCAACTCGACCAATACTCTACACTCTAACTCAACCACGACAGGAGAGAACAAGAAAGTATTCAGTGGGGTACTGGAAGATGAGACAGGTCTGTATTTCAGAGCTGGCATTTGCTGATGATGTTGCCCTGATTGCTAAATCAGAGGCACATCTCCAATCCAACCTGCAAGTCTGGAAGGAAGAGCTGGAGAAGAGAGGGATGGTCACAAGCAGCTCTAAAACAAAATCCATGGTGATATCACGAGAAGAAAGAGTACATCAGATTAAGCTGGGAGAACAGGTCCTGGAGCAGGTCGACCACTTTAAATACCTCGGAGCTATTATAGACCGAAAGGGAGGCATCAAGAGTTGGCCACTCGAAAAGCAGCTGCTGGGAGACTTTTTCAGGCCATAAATCGAGGATTCCTCAGCAAGAGAGAGGTTGGTAAGAAAACGAAGATGGCTGTATACCGCTCTACCTATGTCTCAGTCTTGACATATGGATGCGAGTCATTACCACAACCCACAAAAGCCAGATCCAAACCTCAGAAATGAGGTATCTGAGGAAGGTGGTTGAAGTAACAAGAAGAGACATGGTCCGCAACCAGACGATACGTCAAGGCCTAAAATCCCACCTCTTGCAGACCCAAGTAGAACAGTTCCAACTAAGATGGTTTGGCCATGTCTGCAGAATGGGAGAAGATCGGCTACCACGTCAAGCATGGGAAACAAAGAGCCAGCGATCCAGACCCCCAGGACGACCCAGAGTCCGCTGGGAGGACAACATTAGACAATCTTTGAAGGACCGAGGACTGGAATGGAACCACGCCAGGAGGAAGACAGCCAATAGGATAGTCTGGCGCTCTCTCTTCC
Source organism: Oreohelix idahoensis (assembly GCA_024509875.1). NCBI lineage: Eukaryota > Metazoa > Mollusca > Gastropoda > Stylommatophora > Oreohelicidae > Oreohelix > Oreohelix idahoensis. The sequence goes on along the minus strand of JAMPIV010009831.1, from coordinate 42,477 downwards.
AAACCTCTACACCTCATGGTAGAAGGGGAACTACTAAGTAAGTAAGACACAGTAAAAACACAATATCAACAACTGTACTTATTAACACTACGTTACAGAGGAACAACACAAAATCAACAACTGTACTAATTAAAACTTCGGGACACAGTAAAAACGCACAATCAACAATTGTCCTAATTAACACTACGTGACACAGTAACACCACAATATCAACAACTGTACTAATTAACACTACGTGACACAGTAACACCACAATATCAACAACTGTACTAATTAACACTTCGTGACACAGTAACAACGCACAATCAACAACTGTCCTAATTAACACTACGTGACACAGTAACACCACAATATCAACAACTGTACTAATTAACACTTCGTGACACAGTAGCAACGCACAATCAACAACTGTACTAATTAATACTACGTGACACAGTAACAACACAATATCAACAACTGTACTAATTAACACTGATGCCAGTAGTGAAGGTAATCAATGTTCTTTATTGAAAATTTAGAGTGGGTATAGGCGAAGAAAAATTGAATGAAAAAAAAAGTTGCTGTGAGAATAGCTTCTCTTTAAAAGCGCCGTAAGTGTGTGGTTGTATGAACGCCTATCTACACAAATCCTGTTTTCTTCTCTAACATCTGTTTCCACACACCCACCCTATCACTTAGAACATATCACAACAAACACACACACTAATAGATAGTTGAGGAAGATGAAAGGAACTGCGGTAAGACGTAGAGTACACTGGATGGGGATGAAACAAAATCGAAAAAAGGTGATTCGTCTTACGAGGACAAAGGACAAAGAAAATAGCCAACGTTGCGGCCACAAGGCCTTCTCAGGGAAAGGAAAGAAAGTGAGGGCTTGATAGGACACATAAGAATCTAAATAAATATAAAAATAAAACCGGGGTACTCCCTTAAAGGCAGCTAAGACCTAGCACGCTCGCCGAGGAGAGAGTGCGTCACCAGAAAAGGAAATGACTGCCACTTCCGGATGTAAACAGTACATACTAAGAAGCTAAAAAAACGAAACTAAACAAGAAACTACCAAAACGTAATAATAATGAGGACTAGAGATAGAAGAGGATAGAAAGAGTTGGAGATAAATAAATATTTAATAAAAAAAAATGAAGAGAAATAGCAAATTGAATAAAAGTGGAAAGGGTCAAAATAGAATAGAAGTAGAAAGGGTGACCTCAGACAAAGGTGAATAAGGTGTTAAGACCAGCTGGTTTTAGACACACCTCATACGATGGATAAGACGTTGTCAGAGGAGCAGGATCTGATCGCAGTAACCTGGATGTCGATGGGACCATGGTTGTCAGGACCATCAAAGTGTATGGCAACTGGTTTGGATTTTTTGCCTAGAGATGTCAATAGATGCTGGCTGAATCTGTCCCCCAAGTCGTTTGCCTGTTTGGCCAATATAGGTTTTGCTGCAACGTTTACATATGATGGTATAAATGACATTGTCGACTCACACGTGAAGTTGTTGGTGATGTCGAACATGGCCTCAGGAAAAGAATCCTTGTGGGTTTGGATGACATACTTGCACGTCGTGCATCGTGTCCGACCACAGGGTAATGTACCAAAGCGAGTGGCATTCTCATTTATGAGACGGCTGTGAACAAGAAGATCCTTCAGGTTCTTGTCGCTTCTATACGCCACCAAAGGTATTCGGTGAGTCACCTATTCTTCTATCTCCAGTCCTCATTATTATTACGTTTGGGTAGTTTCGTGTTTAGTTTCGTTTTTTAGCTTCATCCGGAAGTGGCAGTCATTTCCTTTTCTGGTGACGCACTCTCTCCTCGGCGAGCGTGCTAGGTCTTAGCTGCCTTTAGGGGAGTACCCCGGTTTTATTTTTATATTTATTTAGATTCTTATGTGTCCTATCTAGCCCTCACTTTCTTTCCTTTCCCTGACGAAGGCCATGTGGCCACAACGTTTTCTATTTTTTTTTTGGTCTTTTGTCCTCGTAAGACGAATCACCTTTTATCGCTTTAAAAAAAAATAAATAGTTGACAACATTCATGAAGGAAAAGAAGCAGTAGACCTACATGGTTATAGATTAAATCAGACATTCATTCCCGGCAAAATCGATTTTCTAAGTAACAAAATGGGACATCTGGTCACCTGACTCCAATATGCTCATTCTGTCAAATATTGTTCTGTCCCAGATGATGACAGATTTAGAATGTTACGTCCGATATTACATCTTTGGACTGACATTATGAAACAAATAGAAAATCAGTCATGGAAACCCCAGTGACAGACTTGCTAAAGTGGAGTATTTACAACTTGTCTAACAACATAAATTATATTCAAGACAACAACATAGCAACTTAACCAAGTATTAGTGCAAGGGTTTCTTAAGAAAGTGTCTCGTGATTTACATAATAAACAAAAAAGGTACGTTTACAACAGCATTGCGAGAAATATAACGGCGGTGACATGGCGAAATAAATTATGATAATCGTAAACGTCGTTAATTGTGAACAGGAGTGAGGACCTGCTTCAGGATAAATGGCTACTGTTAGAAAATAAACTAGATGGTAGAAACATGTTTTTATTTTTAAACCGAGCCATAAGCAGGATATATTTTTGTGCACAATCAAAATAACATCATTTTTTAATAGATCTGTATTAGGAACTAATGTTGTTAGATGAACCAATGTTGTTAGATGAACCAAGTGTTGTTAGATGAACCAGTGTTATTAGATGAACCAATGTTGTTAGATGAACTAATGTTGTTAGATGAACCAAGTGTTGTTAGATGAACCAATGCTATTATATGAACCAATGTTGTTAGATGAACAAATGTTGTTAGATGAACCAATGTTGTTAGATGAACCAGTGTTGTTACATGAACCAATGTTGTTAGATGAACCAATGTTGTTAGATAAACCAGTGATGTTACATAAACCAATGTTGTTAGATAAACCAGTGTTGTTAGATGAACCAATGTTGTTACATGAACCAATGTTGTTAGATGAACTAATGTTGTTAGATGAACCAAGTGTTGGTAGATGAACCAATGCTATTATATGAACCAATGTTTTTAGATGAACCAATGTTGTTAGATGAACAAATGTTGTTAGATGAATAAATGCTGTTATATGAACCAATGTTGTTAGATGAACCAATGTTGTTAGATGAACCAAGTGTTGTTAGATGAACCAATGCTATTATATGAACCAATGTTGTTACATGAACCAATGTTGTTACATGACCCAATGTTGTTACATGATCCAATGTTGTTACATGAAACAATGTTGTTAGATAAACCAGTGTTGTTACATGAACCAATGTTGTTACATGAACCAATATTGTTACATTAACCAATGTTGTTACATGAATCAATGTTGTTACAAGAACCAATGTTGTTAGATGAACAAATGTTGTTAGATGAACCAATGTTGTTAGATGAACAAGTGTTGTTACATGAAACAGTGTTGTTACATAAACCAATGTTGTTAGATGAACCAATGTTGTTAGATGAACCAATGTTGTTAGATGAACCAATGTTGTTACACTAACCAGTGTTGTTACATGACCCAATGTTGTTACATGAACCAGTGTTGTTACATGAATAAATGTTGTTAGATAAACCAGTGTTGTTACGTGAACCAATGTTGTTAGATAAACCAATGTTGTTACATGAACCAATGTTGTTACATGAACCAATGTTGTTAGATAAACCAGTGTTGTTACATGAACCAATGTTGTTAGATGAACAAATGTTGTTAGATGACCCAGTGTTGTTAGATGAACAAATGTTGTTAGATAAACCAGCGTTGTTAGATAAACCAGTGTTGTTGCATGAACCAATGTTGTTACATGAACCAATGTTGTTAGATAAACCAGTGTTGTTACATGAACAAGTGTTGTTACATGAACCAATGTTGTTACATGAACCAATGTTGTCAGATTAACAAATGTTGTTAGATGAACAAATGTTGTTAGATAAACCAGTGTTGTTACATAAACCAATGTTGTTAGATGAACCAATGTTGTTAGATGAACAGATGTTGTTAGATAAACCAGTGTTGTTACATGAACCAGTGTTGTTACATGAACCAATGTCATTACATGAACCAATGTTGTTAGGTGAACAAATGTTGTTAGATAAACCAGTGTTGTTAGATGAACCAGTGTTGTTACATGAACCAATGTTGTTACATGAACCAGTGTTGTTATGTGAACCAATGTTGTTAGATGAACAGCAGTTGTTAGATAAACCAGTGTTGTTAGATGAACCAATGTTTTTACATGAACCAATGTTGTTACATGAACCAATGTTGTTAGATGATCAAATGTTGTTAGATAAACCAGTAATGTTAGATGAACCAGTGTTGTTACATAAACCAATGTTGTTACATGAACCAGTGTTCTTACATGAACCAATGTTGTTAGACGAACAAATATTATTAGATAAACCAGTGTTGTTAGATGAACCAGAGTTGTTACATGAACCAATGTTGTTACATGAACCAATGTTGTTAGATGAACCAATGTTGTTAGATGAACAAATGTTGTTAGATGAACCAATGTTGTTAGATGAACAAATGTTGTTAGATAAAAAAGTGTTGTTAGATGAACCAGTGTTGTTATATGAACCAATGTTGTTAGATAAACCAGTGTTGTTAGATGAACCAGTGTTGTTAAATGAACCAATGTTGTTACATGAACCAATGTTGTTAGATAAACCAGTGTTGTTAAATGAACCAATGTTGTTAGATAAACCAGTGTTGTTACACGAACCAATGTTGTTAGATGAACCAGTGTTGTTAGACGAACCAATGCTGTTAGATAAACAAGTGGTGTTACATGAACCAATGTTGTTAGATAAAAGAATGTTGTTACATGAACTAGTGTTATTAGATGAACCAATGTTGTTAGATGAACTAATGTTGTTAGAAAAACCAGTGTTGTTACATGAACCAATGTTGAATGATGAACCAATGTTGTTAGATGAACCAATGTGGTTATATAAACTAGTGTTGTTACATGAACCAATGATGTTAGATAAACCAGTGTTGTTACATGAACCAATGTACTTACATGAACAAATCATGTTAGATGAACCAATGTTGTTAGATAAACCAGTGTTGTTAGATGAAGCTGTGTTGTTAGATGAACCAGTGTTGTTACATCAACCAGTGTTGTTACATGAACCAATGTTGTTAGATGAACCAATGTTGTTAGATAAACCAGTGTTGTTACATGAACCAATGTTGTTAGATAAACGAGTGTTGTTACTTAAACCAATGTTGTTAAATGAACCAGTGTTGTTAAATAAACCAGTGTTGTTAGATGAAACAATGTTGTTACATGAACCAGTGTTGTTAGAATAACCAGTGTTGTTACATGAACCAGTGTTGTTACATGAACCAATGTTGTTACATGAACAAATGTTGTTAGATGAAACAATGTTGTTAGATGAACCAATGTTGTTAGATGAACAAATGTTGTTACAAGAAACCAATGTTGTTACATGAACCTATGTTGTTAGATGAACCAGTGTTGTTACATGAACCAATGTTGTTAGATGAACAAATGTTGTTAGATGAACTAATGCTATTATATGAACCAATGTTGTTAGATGAACAAATGTTGCTAGATGAACCAATGTTATTACATGAACCAATGTTGTTAGATGAACAAATGTTGTTAGATGAACCAATCTTGTTACATGAACCAATGTTGTTACATGAACCAATGTTGTTACATGAACCAATGTTGTTAGATAAACCAATGTTGTTACATAACACAATGTTGTTATATGACCCAATGCTGTTACATGAACCAATGTTGTTACATGAACCAATGTTGTTAGATGAACGAATGTTGTTAGATAAACCAGTGTTGTTACATGACCCAGTGTTGGTAGATGAACCAAATGTTGTTAGATGAAATAATGCTATTATATGAACCAATGTTGTTAGATGAACAAATATTGTTAGATGAACCAATGTTGTTAGATGAACCAGTGTTTTTACATAAACCAATGTTGTTAGATGAACCAATGTTGTTAGCTGAACCAGTGTTGTTACATGAATCAATGTTGTTTGATAAACCAATGTTGTTGCATGAAGCAGTGTTGCTAGATGAACAAATGTTGTTAGATGAACCAATGCTATTATATGAACCAATGTTGTTAGATGAACAAATGTTATTAGATGAACCAATGTTGTTACATGAACCAATGATGTTAGATGAGCCAATGTTGTTAGATGAACCAATGTTGTTAGATAAACCAGTGTTGTTACATGAACCAATGTTGTTAAATAAACCAGTGTTGTTACATGAACCAATGTTGTTAGATGAACCAGTGTTGTTATATGAACCAATGTTGTTAGGTGAACCAGTGTTGTTAGATAAACCAGTGTTGTTGCATGAACCAATGTTGTTAGATGAACCAATGTTGTTAGATAAACCAGTGTTGTTAGATGAACCAATGTTGTTAGATGAACCAGTGTTGTTACATGAACCAATGTTGTTACATGAGACAATGTTGTTAAATGAACAAATATTATTAGATGAACCAATGTTGTTAGATAAACCAGTGTTGTTACATGAACCAATGTTGTTAGATGTACTAATGTTGTTAGATGAACCAATGTTGTCAGATGAACAAATGTTGTTAGATAAACCAATGTTGTTAGATGAACCAATGCTGTTAAATGAACCAATGTTGTTACATGAACTGATGTTGTTACATGAACCAGTGTTGTTACATGAACCAGTGTTGTTATAAGAACCAGTGTTATTAGATGAACTAGTTTTGTTACATGAACCAATGTTGTTAGATGAACCAGTGTTGTTAGATAAACAAGTGTTGTTAGATGAACCAGTGTTGTTAGACAAAACAGTGTTGTTAGATGAACCAGTGTTGTTAGATGAACCAGTGTTGTTAGATGAACCAATGTTGTTAGATGAAGCAATGTTGTTAGATAAACCAGTGTTGATACATGAACCAATGTTGTTACATGAACCAATGTTGTTAGATGAACCAGTGTTGTTAGATGAACAAATGTTGTTAGATAAACCAGTGTTGTTACATGAACCAGTGTTGTTACATGAACCAATGTTGTTACATGAACCAATGTTGTTAGATGAACCAGTGTTGTTAGATGAACCAGTGTTGTTAGATGAACCAGTGTTGTTAGATAAACCAGTGTTGTTAGAAAACCAGTGTTGTTACATGAACCAGTGTTGTTAGATGAACCAGTGTTGTTACATGAACCAATGTTGTTAGATGAACTAATGTTGTTAGATGAACCAATGTTGTTAGATGAATGAATGTTGTTACATGAACCAATGTTGTTAGATGAACCAATGTTGTTAGATGAACCAATGTTGTTAGATGAACCAGTGTTGTTACATGAACCAATGTTGTTACATGAACCAATGTTGTTAGATGAACCAGTGTTGTTACATGAACCAGTGTTCTTAGATGAACCAGTGTGGTTAGATAAACCACTGTTGTTACATGAACCAATGTTGATAGATGAACCAGTGTTGTTAAATGAACCAATGTTGTTACATGAACCAATGTTGTTACATGAACAAATGTTGTTACATGAACCAATGTTGTTAGATGAACCAATGTTGTTAGATAAACCAGTGTTGTTAGATGAACCAGTGTTGTTACATGAACCAGTGTTGTTTAGTGATTAAATGTTGTTAGTTGAACCAAGTGTTGTTAGATGAACCAATGTTGTTAGATGAACAAATGTTGTTTGATAAACCAATGCCATTATATGAACCAATGTTGTTAGATGAACCAATGTTGTTAGATGAACCTTTTTTGTTACATGAACCAATATTGTTAGATGAACCAATGTTGTTAGATGAACCAGTGTTGTTAGATGAACCAATGTTGTTATATAAACCAGTGTTGTTAGATGAACCAATGTTGTTACATAATAATAATAGTTGCCCATCGCAAGCGAAGATGGCGACAGCTTCAGACTTGAATTGTGAGACATCAGTGCCGTGATCTCATGTGGCTAATTAGTCCTATTTTGGCCCTACAGGCCATGCCACATACGGGGCACACATGTTAGAGTCGATAGTAGTGTTGCTGCGCATTCTGACTTTTCTTGCAGCACGCTTGCCTTCTGCCTTATCAGCTAAATTCTTTTCTGCAATGCGAGCGCCTTGAGTAATGTTTGTCCGCCAGGCAGAGCGATCATGTGCTATAGTCTGCCAGGAGGAGACATCAATTTTGAAGCTGCTCAACGATGCTTTCAGTGTGTCCTTGAAGCGTTTCTTTTGTCCCCCTACTGTTCGCTTACCCATAGAGAGTTCGCTGTACATCAACTGCTTTGGGAGGCGTTTTTCGGGCATGCGAACAACATGTCCGGCCCATCTAGTTTGGGCCCTCTGCAGCAATGTGTAGATGCTTGAGATATGTGCTCTGTTGAGGACCTCAGAATTAGATACTCTATCATGCCACTTGATCCTGAGTATCCTGCGAAGACAGCTCATGTGGAAATGATTAAGCTTCTTGGCGTGTCTGCTATACACTGTCCATGTTTCACAGGCATACAGGAGGGTAGTGAGCACTATTGCATGATATGCTTTTATCTTGGTGGCGGCACTAATTCCTTGTCGGTCCCAGACATTTACTCTTAGTCTTCCAAAAGCTGCACTTGCCTTTGCAATTCTGTTGTTGACCTCGGCGTCGATATTCGCATCTTTGGTAAGGGTACTGCCTAGATAAGTGAAGCTGTCAACCACTTGGAGACGTTGGTTCTTTACTGTGATATTTGGTTCACAGTAAGGTTTCCCAGGAGCAGGTTGCAACATTACTTCAGATTTCTTCGTATTGATGGTAAGACCAAAGTCATCACACGCTACAGAAAGCCTCCTCATATTGTTCTGCATGTCTGGTTCTGTGCAGGTGTTGAGGGCACAGTCGTCCGCAAAGACAAGATCAGAGATCATTGTTTCATTCACCTTTGTAAAGGACTGTAATCGTCTCAAATTAAACAGCTTCCCATCTGTCCTGTATCTGATGTGTACGCCGTCACTACTGCCATGCGTAACGTTAGACAGCATGGCAGCAAATATTATGCTGAATAGTGTCGGAGCGAGCACACATCCCTGTTTGACACCGTTTGTGACCGGAAAGGGTTCAGAAGGTTCTCCATCATTCAATACGCGAGCCATCATACCTTCATGAAACTGGCGGACAATTGAGATGAACTTATCGGGACAGCCGAATTTCGCCATAATTTTCCATAGTCCATCCCTATTGACAGTGTCAAAAGCCTTGGTCAAGTCAATAAATGTTGTGTATAGGTCACTGTACTGTTCCTGGCCTTTCTCCTGAAGTTAGCGAGCGGCAAATATCATATCGACGGTCCCGCGGCCTGCTCGGAAAACACACTGACTCTCTGGAAGTAAGTCCTGCGATTCGAGATGAACAGTCAAGCGATTGAGCAGGACTCGAGCCAGGATTTTGCCCGCAATAGATAATAGGGAGATTCCCCTATGGTTATCACATGATTGATGATTCCCCTTTCGCTTGTATATGTGAACAATGGTGGCATCTTTCAATTCCTGTGGTATCTGTTCTTCATCCCAGACTGAGTGGAAGAGGTCTGTTAATCTCTGCAGCAGCATGCTGCCTCCAGCTTTATAAATCTCAGCAGGAATAGCATCTGATCCAGGGGCTTTGCCGCTGGACAGTAGACTGATTGCTTTCTTGACCTCTTCCAAGCTGGGTGGAAGGTCAAGTCTATCATTGACTGTAACTTGCGGTATGCTTGCAATGGCCTGGTCGTTCACGGTTGATGGATAATTTAAGATGGCATTGAAGTGTTGTGCCCAGCGTTACAAAATCTGCGTTTTATCAGTGAGCAATGCCATGCAATCAGCATTTAGGACCGGTGATGATTGATTCGATTGAATGTTGTTACATAAACCAATGTTGTTACATGAACCAGTGTTGTTAGATAAACCAGTGTTGTTACATGAACAAATGTTGTTAGATGAACCAATGTTGTTAGATAAACCAGTGTTGTTAGATGAACTAATGTTGTTACATGAACCAGTGTTGTTAGATAAACCAGGGTTGTTACATGAACAAATGTTGTTAGATGAACCAATGTTGTTAGATAAACCAGTGTTGTTACATGAACCAGTGTTGTTACATGAACCAGTGTTGTTACATGAACAAATGTTGTTAGATGAAACAGTGTTGTTACATGAACCAATGTTGTTAGATAAACCAATGTTGTTACATGAACCAATGTTGTTAGATGAACCAGTGTTGTCAGATAAACCAGTGTTGTTAGATGAACCAGTGTTGTTAGATAAACCAGTGTTGTTAGATGAACAAGTGTAGTTAGATGACCCAATGTTGTTAGATGAACCAATGTTGTTAGATAAACCAGTGTTGTTACATGAACCAATGTAGTTACATGAACCAATGTTGTTAGATGAAAAAAAGTTGTTAGATCAACCAATGTTGTTAGATGAACCAATGTTGTTAGGTGAACCATTGTTGTTAGATAAACCAGTGTTGTTACATGAACCAATGTTGTTAGATGAACCAGTGTTGTTACATAACCAATGTTGTTACATGAACCAATGTTGTTAGATGAACCAGTGTTGTTACATGAACCAATGTTGTTAGATGAACCAATGTTGTTAGATGAACAAATGTTGTTAGATAAACCAGTGTTGTTAGATAAACCAGTGTTGTTAGATGAACCAGTGTTGTTACATGAACCAATGTTGTTACATGAACCAATGTTGTTAGGTGAACCATTGTTGTTAGATAAACCAGTGTTGTTACATGAACCAATGTTGTTAGATGAACCAATGTTGTTAGATGAACCAATGTTGTTAGATGAACCAGTGTTGTTACATGAACCAATGTTGTTAGATGAACCAATGTTGTTAGATGAACAAATGTTGTTAGATAAACCAGTGTTGTTACATGAACCAATGTTGTTAGATGAACCAATGTTGTTAGATGAACAAATGTTGTTAGATAAACCAGTGTTGTTAGATAAACCAGTGTTGTTAGATGAACCAGTGTTGTTACATGAACCAATGTTGTTACATGAACCAATGTTGTTAGGTGAACCATTGTTGTTAGATAAACCAGTGTTGTTACATGAACCAATGTTGTTAGATGAACCAGTGTTGTTACATGAACCAATGTTGTTAGATGAACCAATGTTGTTAGATGAACCAGTGTTGTTACATGAACCAATGTTGTTAGATGAACCAATGTTGTTAGATGAACAAATGTTGTTAGATAAACCAGTGTTGTTACATGAACCAATGTTGTTAGATGAACCAGTGTTGTTACATGAACCAATGTTGTTACATGAACCAATGTTATTAGATGAACCAGTGTTGTCAGATGAACCAGTGTTGTTACATGAACCAATGTTGTTAGATGAACAAATGTTGTTAGATAAACCAATGCCATTATATGAACCAATGTTGTTAGATGAACCAATGTTGTCAGATGAACCTGTGTTGTTACATGAACCAATGTTGTTAGATGAACCAATGTTGTTAGATAAACCAGTGTTGTTAGATGAACCAATGTTGTTATATAAACCAGTGTTGTTAGATAAACCAGTGTTGTTAGATGAACCAGTGTTGTTAGATGAACCACTGTTGTTAGATGAACCAATGTTGTTAGATAAACCAGTGTTGTTACATGAACCAATGTTGTTAGATGAACCAATGTTGTTAGATAAACCAGTGTTGTTACATGAACCAATGTTGTTAGATGAACCAATGTTGTTAGGTGACCCAGTGTTGTTAGATAAAACAGTGTTGTTACATGAACCAATGTTGTTAGATGAACCAGTGTTGTTACATGAACCAATGTTGTTACATGAACCAATGTTGTTAGATGAACCAGTGTTGTTACATGAACAAATGTTGTTAGATGAACCAATGTTGTTAGATGAACAAATGTTGTTAGATAAACCAGTGTTGTTACATGAACCAATGTTGTTAGATGAACCAGTGTTGTTACATGAACCAATGTTGTTACATGAACCAATGTTATTAGATGAACCAGTGTTGTTAGATGAACCAGTGTTGTTACATGAACCAATGTTGTTAGATGAACAAATGTTGTTAGATAAACCAATGCCATTATATGAACCAATGTTGTTAGATGAACCAATGTTGTCAGATGAACCTGTGTTGTTACATGAACCAATGTTGTTAGATGAACCAATGTTGTTAGATAAACCAGTGTTGTTAGATGAACCAATGTTGTTATATAAACCAGTGTTGTTAGATCAACCAATGTTGTTACATAATAATAATAGTTGCCCATCGCAAGCGAAGATGGCGACAGCTTCAGACTTGAATTGTGAGACATCAGTGCCGTGATCTCATGTGGCTAATTAGTCCTATTTTGGCCCTACAGGCCATGCCACATACGGGGCACACATGGTTAGAGTCGATAGTAGTGTTGCTGCGCATTCTGACTTTTCTTGCAGCACGCTTGCCTTCTGCCTTATCAGCTAAGTTCTGTTCTGCAATGCGAGCGCCTTGAGTAATGTTTGTCCGCCAGGCAGAGCGATCATGTGCTATAGTCTGCCAGGAGGAGACATCAATTTTGAAGCTGCTCAACGATGCTTTCAGTGTGTCTTTGAAGCGTTTCTTTTGTCCCCCTACTGTTCGCTTACCCATAGAGAGTTCGCTGTACATCAACTGCTTTGGGAGGCGTTTTTTCGGGCATGCGAACAACATGTCCGGCCCATCTAGTTTGGGCCCTCTGCAGCAATGTGTAGATGCTTGAGATATGTGCTCTGTTGAGGACCTCAGAATTAGATACTCTATCATGCCACTTGATCCTGAGTATCCTGCGAAGACAGCTCATGTGGAAATGATTAAGCTTCTTGGCGTGTCTGCTATACACTGTCCATGTTTCACAGGCATACAGGAGGGTAGTGAGCACTATTGCATGATATACTTTTATCTTGGTGGCGGCACTTATTCCTTGTCGATCCCAGACATTTACTCTTAGTGTTCCAAAAGCTGCACTTGCCTTTGCAATTCTGTTGTTGACCTCGGCGTCGATATTCGCATCTTTGGTAAGGGTACTGCCTAGATAAGTGAAGCTGTCAACCACTTGAAGACGTTGGTTCTTTACTGTGATATTTGGTTCACAGTAAGGTTTCCCAGGAGCAGGTTGCAACATTACTTCAGATTTCTTCGTATTGATGGTAAGACCAAAGTCATCACACGCTACAGAAAGCCTCCTCATATTGTTCTGCATGTCTGGTTCTGTGCAGGTGTTGAGGGCACAGTCGTCCGCAAAGACAAGATCAGAGATCATTGTTTCATTCACCTTTGTAAAGTACTGTAATCGTCTCAAATTAAACAGCTTCCCATCTGTCCTGTATCTGATGTGTACGCCGTCACTACTGCCATGCGTAACGTTAGACAGCATGGCAGCAAATATTATGCTGAATAGTGTCGGAGCGAGCACACATCCCTGTTTGACACCGTTTGTGACCGGAAAGGGTTCAGAAGGTTCTCCATCATTCAATACGCGAGCCATCATACCTTCATGAAACTGGCGGACAATTGAGATGAACTTATCGGGACAGCCGAATTTCGCCATAATTTTCCATAGTCCATCCCTATTGACAGTGTCAAAAGCCTTGGTCAAGTCAATAAATGTTGTGTATAGGTCACTGTACTGTTCCTGGCCTTTCTCCTGAAGTTGGCGAGCGGCAAATATCATATCGACGGTCCCGCGGCCTGCTCGGAAAACACACTGACTCTCTGGAAGTAAGTCCTGCGATTCGAGATGAACAGTCAAGCGATTGAGCAGGACTCGAGCCAGGATTTTGCCCGCAATAGATAATAGGGAGATTCCCCTATGGTTATCACATGATTGATGATTCCCCTTTCGCTTGTATATGTGAACAATGGTGGCATCTTTCAATTCCTGTGGTATCTGTTCTTCATCCCAGACTGAGTGGAAGAGGTCTGTTAATCTCTGCAGCAGCATGCTGCCTCCAGCTTTATAAATCTCAGCAGGAATAGCATCTGATCCAGGGGCTTTGCCGCTGGACAGTAGACTGATTGCTTTCTTGACCTCTTCCAAGCTGGGTGGAAGGTCAAGTCTATCATTGACTGTAACTTGCGGTATGCTTGCAATGGCCTGGTCGTTCACGGTTGATGGATAATTTAAGATGGCATTGAAGTGTTGTGCCCAGCGTTACAAAATCTGCGTTTTATCAGTGAGCAATGCCATGCAATCAGCATTTAGGACCGGTGATGATTGATTCGATTGAATGTTGTTACATAAACCAATGTTGTTACATGAACCAGTGTTGTTAGATAAACCAGTGTTGTTACATGAACAAATGTTGTTAGATGAACCAATGTTGTTAGATAAACCAGTGTTGTTAGATGAACTAATGTTGTTACATGAACCAGTGTTGTTAGATAAACCAGGGTTGTTACATGAACAAATGTTGTTAGATGAACCAATGTTGTTAGATAAACCAGTGTTGTTACATGAACCAGTGTTGTTACATGAACCAGTGTTGTTACATGAACAAATGTTGTTAGATGAAACAGTGTTGTTACATGAACCAATGTTGTTAGATAAACCAATGTTGTTACATGAACCAATGTTGTTAGATGAACCAGTGTTGTCAGATAAACCAGTGTTGTTAGATGAACCAGTGTTGTTAGATAAACCAGTGTTGTTAGATGAACAAGTGTAGTTAGATGACCCAATGTTGTTAGATGAACCAATGTTGTTAGATAAACCAGTGTTGTTACATGAACCAATGTAGTTACATGAACCAATGTTGTTAGATGAAAAAAAGTTGTTAGATCAACCAATGTTGTTAGATGAACCAATGTTGTTAGGTGAACCATTGTTGTTAGATAAACCAGTGTTGTTACATGAACCAATGTTGTTAGATGAACCAGTGTTGTTACATAACCAATGTTGTTACATGAACCAATGTTGTTAGATGAACCAGTGTTGTTACATGAACCAATGTTGTTAGATGAACCAATGTTGTTAGATGAACAAATGTTGTTAGATAAACCAGTGTTGTTAGATAAACCAGTGTTGTTAGATGAACCAGTGTTGTTACATGAACCAATGTTGTTACATGAACCAATGTTGTTAGGTGAACCATTGTTGTTAGATAAACCAGTGTTGTTACATGAACCAATGTTGTTAGATGAACCAGTGTTGTTACATGAACCAATGTTGTTACATGAACCAATGTTGTTAGATGAACCAGTGTTGTTACATGAACCAATGTTGTTAGATGAACCAATGTTGTTAGATGAACAAATGTTGTTAGATAAACCAGTGTTGTTACATGAACCAATGTTGTTAGATGAACCAGTGTTGTTACATGAACCAATGTTGTTACATGAACCAATGTTATTAGATGAACCAGTGTTGTCAGATGAACCAGTGTTGTTACATGAACCAATGTTGTTAGATGAACAAATGTTGTTAGATAAACCAATGCCATTATATGAACCAATGTTGTTAGATGAACCAATGTTGTCAGATGAACCTGTGTTGTTACATGAACCAATGTTGTTAGATGAACCAATGTTGTTAGATAAACCAGTGTTGTTAGATGAACCAATGTTGTTATATAAACCAGTGTTGTTAGATAAACCAGTGTTGTTAGATGAACCAGTGTTGTTAGATGAACCACTGTTGTTAGATGAACCAATGTTGTTAGATAAACCAGTGTTGTTACATGAACCAATGTTGTTAGATGAACCAATGTTGTTAGATAAACCAGTGTTGTTACATGAACCAATGTTGTTAGATGAACCAATGTTGTTAGGTGACCCAGTGTTGTTAGATAAAACAGTGTTGTTACATGAACCAATGTTGTTAGATGAACCAGTGTTGTTACATGAACCAATGTTGTTACATGAACCAATGTTGTTAGATGAACCAGTGTTGTTACATGAACCAATGTTGTTAGATGAACCAATGTTGTTAGATGAACAAATGTTGTTAGATAAACCAGTGTTGTTACATGAACCAATGTTGTTAGATGAACCAGTGTTGTTACATGAACCAATGTTGTTACATGAACCAATGTTATTAGATGAACCAGTGTTGTTAGATGAACCAGTGTTGTTACATGAACCAATGTTGTTAGATGAACAAATGTTGTTAGATAAACCAATGCCATTATATGAACCAATGTTGTTAGATGAACCAATGTTGTCAGATGAACCTGTGTTGTTACATGAACCAATGTTGTTAGATGAACCAATGTTGTTAGATAAACCAGTGTTGTTAGATGAACCAATGTTGTTATATAAACCAGTGTTGTTAGATGAACCAATGTTGTTACATAATAATAATAGTTGCCCATCGCAAGCGAAGATGGCGACAGCTTCAGACTTGAATTGTGAGACATCAGTGCCGTGATCTCATGTGGCTAATTAGTCCTATTTTGGCCCTACAGGCCATGCCACATACGGGGCACACATGGTTAGAGTCGATAGTAGTGTTGCTGCGCATTCTGACTTTTCTTGCAGCACGCTTGCCTTCTGCCTTATCAGCTAAGTTCTGTTCTGCAATGCGAGCGCCTTGAGTAATGTTTGTCCGCCAGGCAGAGCGATCATGTGCTATAGTCTGCCAGGAGGAGACATCAATTTTGAAGCTGCTCAACGATGCTTTCAGTGTGTCTTTGAAGCGTTTCTTTTGTCCCCCTACTGTTCGCTTACCCATAGAGAGTTCGCTGTACATCAACTGCTTTGGGAGGCGTTTTTCGGGCATGCGAACAACATGTCCGGCCCATCTAGTTTGGGCCCTCTGCAGCAATGTGTAGATGCTTGAGATATGTGCTCTGTTGAGGACCTCAGAATTAGATACTCTATCATGCCACTTGATCCTGAGTATCCTGCGAAGACAGCTCATGTGGAAATGATTAAGCTTCTTGGCGTGTCTGCTATACACTGTCCATGTTTCACAGGCATACAGGAGGGTAGTGAGCACTATTGCATGATATACTTTTATCTTGGTGGCGGCACTAATTCCTTGTCGATCCCAGACATTTACTCTTAGTCTTCCAAAAGCTGCACTTGCCTTTGCAATTCTGTTGTTGACCTCGGCGTCGATATTCGCATCTTTGGTAAGGGTACTGCCTAGATAAGTGAAGCTGTCAACCACTTGAAGACGTTGGTTCTTTACTGTGATATTTGGTTCACAGTAAGGTTTCCCAGGAGCAGGTTGCAACATTACTTCAGATTTCTTCGTATTGATGGTAAGACCAAAGTCATCACACGCTACAGAAAGCCTCCTCATATTGTTCTGCATGTCTGGTTCTGTGCAGGTGTTGAGGGCACAGTCGTCCGCAAAGACAAGATCAGAGATCATTGTTTCATTCACCTTTGTAAAGGACTGTAATCGTCTCAAATTAAACAGCTTCCCATCTGTCCTGTATCTGATGTGTACGCCGTCACTACTGCCATGCGTAACGTTAGACAGCATGGCAGCAAATATTATGCTGAATAGTGTCGGAGCGAGCACACATCCCTGTTTGACACCGTTTGTGACCGGAAAGGGTTCAGAAGGTTCTCCATCATTCAATACGCGAGCCATCATACCTTCATGAAACTGGCGGACAATTGAGATGAACTTATCGGGACAGCCGAATTTCGCCATAATTTTCCATAGTCCATCCCTATTGACAGTGTCAAAAGCCTTGGTCAAGTCAATAAATGTTGTGTATAGGTCACTGTACTGTTCCTGGCCTTTCTCCTGAAGTTGGCGAGCGGCAAATATCATATCGACGGTCCCGCGGCCTGCTCGGAAACCACACTGACTCTCTGGAAGTAAGTCCTGCGATTCGAGATGAACAGTCAAGCGATTGAGCAGGACTCGAGCCAGGATTTTGCCCGCAATAGATAATAGGGAGATTCCCCTATGGTTATCACATGATTGATGATTCCCCTTTCGCTTGTATATGTGAACAATGGTGGCATCTTTCAATTCCTGTGGTATCTGTTCTTCATCCCAGACTGAGTGGAAGAGGTCTGTTAATCTCTGCAGCAGCATGCTGCCTCCAGCTTTATAAATCTCAGCAGGAATAGCATCTGATCCAGGGGCTTTGCCGCTGGACAGTAGACTGATTGCTTTCTTGACCTCTTCCAAGCTGGGTGGAAGGTCAAGTCTATCATTGACTGTAACTTGCGGTATGCTTGCAATGGCCTGGTCGTTCACGGTTGATGGATAATTTAAGATGGCATTGAAGTGTTGTGCCCAGCGTTACAAAATCTGCGTTTTATCAGTGAGCAATGCCATGCAATCAGCATTTAGGACCGGTGATGATTGATTCGATTGAATGTTGTTACATAAACCAATGTTGTTACATGAACCAGTGTTGTTAGATAAACCAGTGTTGTTACATGAACAAATGTTGTTAGATGAACCAATGTTGTTAGATAAACCAGTGTTGTTAGATGAACTAATGTTGTTACATGAACCAGTGTTGTTAGATAAACCAGGGTTGTTACATGAACAAATGTTGTTAGATGAACCAATGTTGTTAGATAAACCAGTGTTGTTACATGAACCAGTGTTGTTACATGAACCAGTGTTGTTACATGAACAAATGTTGTTAGATGAAACAGTGTTGTTACATGAACCAATGTTGTTAGATAAACCAATGTTGTTACATGAACCAATGTTGTTAGATGAACCAGTGTTGTCAGATAAACCAGTGTTGTTAGATGAACCAGTGTTGTTAGATAAACCAGTGTTGTTAGATGAACAAGTGTAGTTAGATGACCCAATGTTGTTAGATGAACCAATGTTGTTAGATAAACCAGTGTTGTTACATGAACCAATGTAGTTACATGAACCAATGTTGTTAGATGAAAAAAAGTTGTTAGATCAACCAATGTTGTTAGATGAACCAATGTTGTTAGGTGAACCATTGTTGTTAGATAAACCAGTGTTGTTACATGAACCAATGTTGTTAGATGAACCAGTGTTGTTACATAACCAATGTTGTTACATGAACCAATGTTGTTAGATGAACCAGTGTTGTTACATGAACCAATGTTGTTAGATGAACCAATGTTGTTAGATGAACAAATGTTGTTAGATAAACCAGTGTTGTTAGATAAACCAGTGTTGTTAGATGAACCAGTGTTGTTAGATGAACCAATGTTGTTAGATGAATCAATGTTGTTAGAGAAACCAGTGTTGTTACATTAACCAATGTTGTTAGATGACCCAATGTTGTTAGATGAACCAGTGTTGTTACATGAACCAATGTTGTTAGATGAACCAATGTTGTTAGATAAACCAGTGTTGTTACATGAACCAATGTTGTTACATGAACCAATGTTGTTAGATGAACCAGTGTTGTTAGATAAACCACCATGTGTTGTCAGATGAACCAATGTTGTTAGATGAACCAGTGTTGTTACATGAACCAATGTTGTTACATGAACCAATGTTATTAGATGAACCAGTGTTGTCAGATGAACCAGTGTTGTTACATGAACCAATGTTGTTAGATGAACAAATGTTGTTAGATAAACCAATGCCATTATATGAACCAATGTTGTTAGATGAACCAATGTTGTCAGATGAACCTGTGTTGTTACATGAACCAATGTTGTTAGATGAACCAATGTTGTTAGATAAACCAGTGTTGTTAGATGAACCAATGTTGTTATATAAACCAGTGTTGTTAGATAAACCAGTGTTGTTAGATGAACCAGTGTTGTTAGATGAACCACTGTTGTTAGATGAACCAATGTTGTTAGATAAACCAGTGTTGTTACATGAACCAATGTTGTTAGATGAACCAATGTTGTTAGATAAACCAGTGTTGTTACATGAACCAATGTTGTTAGATGAACCAATGTTGTTAGGTGACCCAGTGTTGTTAGATAAAACAGTGTTGTTACATGAACCAATGTTGTTAGATGAACCAGTGTTGTTACATGAACCAATGTTGTTAGATGAACCAATGTTGTTAGATGAACAAATGTTGTTAGATAAACCAGTGTTGTTACATGAACCAATGTTGTTAGATGAACAAATGTTGTTACATGAACCAATGCTATTATATGAACCAATGTTATTAGATGAACCAGTGTTGTTAGATGAACCAGTGTTGTTACATGAACCAATGTTGTTACATGAACCAATGTTGTTAGATGAACTAATGTTGTTAGATGAACCAATGTTGTTACATGAACCAATGTTGTTAGATGAACCAATGTTGTTAGATGAACCAATGTTGTTAGATGAACCAGTGTTGTTACATGAACCAATGTTGTTACATGAACCAATGTTCTTAGATGAACCAGTGTTGTAAAATGAACCAGTGTTGTTAGATGAACCATTGTTGTTAAATAAACCAGTGTTGTTACATGAACCAATGTTGTTAGATGAACAAGTGTTGTTACATGAACCAATGTTGTTAGATGAACCAATGTTGTTAGATGAACAAATGTTGTTACATGAACCAATGTTGTTAGATGAACCAATGTTGTTAGATGAATGAATGTTGTTAGATAAACCAGTGTTGTTAGATGTACCAATGTTGTTAGATGAACAAATGTTGTTACATGAACCAATGCTATTATATGAACCAATGTTATTAGATGAACCAATGTTCTTAGATGAACAAATGTTGTTAGATGAACCAATGCTATTATATGAACCAATGTTGTTAGATGAACCAATGCTATTATATGAACCAATGTTGTTAGATGAACTAATGTTGTTAGATGAACCAATAATGTTAGATGAACAAATGTTCTTAGATGAACCAATGCTATTATATGAACCAATGCTGTTAGATGAACCAATGTTGTTACATGAACCAAGTGTTGTTAGGTGAACCAGTGTTGTTACATGAACTAATGTTGTTAGATGAACAAATGTTGTTAGATGAACCAATGCTATTATATGAACCAATGTTATTAGATGAACTAACGTTGTTAGATGAACCAGTGTTGTTACATGAACCAATGTTGTTAGATGAACAAATGTTGTTAGATGAACCAATACTATTATATGAACCAATGTTGTTAGATAAACCAATGTTGTTAGATGAACCAGTGTTGTTACATGTACCAATGTTGTTAGATGAACCAATGTTGTTAGATAAACCAGTGTTGTTAGATGAACTAATGTTGTTACATGAACCAGTGTTGTTACATGAACTAATGTTGTTACATGAACCAATGTTGTTAGATGAACTAATGTTGTTAGATAAACCAGTGTTGTTAGATGAACTAATGTTGTTACATGAACTAGTGTTGTTAGATAAACCAGTGTTGTTACATGAACCAGTGTTGTTACATGAACCAGTGTTGTTACATGAACAAATGTTGTTAGATGAACCGGTGTTGTTACATGAACCAGTGTTGTTAGATGAACCAATATTGTTACATGAACCAATGTTGTTAGATAAACCAATGTTGTTACTTGAATCAATGTTGTTACATGAACCAGTGTTGTTACATAAACCAATGTTGTTAGATGAACCAATGTTGTTAGATGAACCAGTGTTGTTACATGAACCAGTGTTGTTAGATGAACCAGTGTTGGTACATGAACAAATATTGTTAGATGAACCAGTGTTGTTACATGAACCAGTGTTGTTACATGAACCAATGTTGTTAGATAAACCAGTGCTGTTACATGAACCAGTGTTGTTACATGAACCAATGTTGTTACATGAACCAATGTTGTTAGATAAACCAGTGTTGTTAGATGAACCAGTGTTGTTACATGAAATAATGTTGTTACATGAACAAATGTTCTTAGATGAACCAGTGTTGTTACATGAACCAGTGTTGTTACATGAACCAGTGTTGTTAGATAAACCAGTGTTGTTAGATGATCCAATGTTGTTAGATGAACTAATGTTGTTAGATAAACCAATGTTGTTAGATGAACCAATGTTGTTAGATGAACCAAGTATTGTTACATGAACCAATGTTGTTAGATGAACTAATGTTATTAGATGAACCAATGTTGTAACATGAACCAATGTTGTTAGATGAACCAATGTTGTTAGATGAAACAATGCTATTATATGAACCAATGTTGTTAGATGAACTAATGTTGTTAGATGAAAAAATGTTGTTAGATGAACCAATGCTATTATATGAACCAATGTTGTTAGATGAACAAATGTTGTTAGATGAACCAATGCTATTATATGAACCAATGTTGTTAGATGAACCAATGTTGTTAGATGAACCAATGCTATTGTATGAACCAATGCTGTTATATGAACCAATGTTGTTAGATGAACCAATGTTGTTAGATGAACCAATGTTATTATATGAACCAATGTTGTTAGATGAACTAATGTTATTATATGAACCAATGCTGTTAGATGAACCAATGTTGTTAGATGAATCAGAGTTGTTAGATGAACCAATACATAATGTATAACACATGACATGAAGACATCAATCTTTATAACGCTACACTAAAAACCTAATACATCAGAATGTTCAGACGTTAGAACAATCAGCTTGATGAGTCACATAATTAAACTACAGCTAAAAAAATCATGCAGGAGTGAATAAAAAGTAAGCGAGACAACAAAGTCCAAGAACAACAGTTTGACATTCGATGGAACAGCGAAACAAATGTAGCAATATTTTGCATAAGAATATTAGCAGAAAAATATACAGAGGTCCAAAAAAGTATTACATGTACTTCATTGACTGTAAGAAGGCTTTTGACCGAGTCCACCACGAGAAGATAATTGAATGCCTCGAAGACATAGATATTAATAGGAAAGACATCAGAATACTCAGTAACCTTTATTGGGAACAAACTGCCACAGTAACGTCTGGCATGAATTACATATTGACATAAAAAGAAGTGTGAGACAAGGTTGCGTATTGTCCCCCTACCTATTTAATCTGTACACAGAAAACGTTTTTAAACAAATACATCTAGGAAATTGAGGGGAACTGCGGTAAGACGTGGAGTACAATGGATGGGTGTGAAAAAAAATCGTAAAAAGGTGATTCGTCTTACGAGGACAAAAGACAAAGAAAATAGCCAACGTTACGGCCACAAGGCCTTCGTTAGGGAAAGGAAAGAAAGTGAAGGCTAGATAGGACACATAAGAACCGCGGAAAGCAAAAGTGGTAGGACTTCGATGTCTTAAGGGAAGTACCTAGGTTTAATTTTTATATTTATTTAGGTTTTTATGTGTCCTATCTAGCCTTCACTTTGTTTCCTTTTCCCGACGAAGGCCTTGTGGCCGTAACGTTGGCTATTTTCTTTGTCTTTTGTCCTCGTAAGACGAATCACCTTTTTTCGATTTTTTTTGACACTCATCCTTTAACCAAATACATGAAATGCCAGGACTGAACATCAGTGCAATGCCATTAAACAACAGATAATACTCTTTTCTTAGCTGACAATGAACAGGACATACGAATAAGTGAAGCAAGTAAACAGCAGAAGTCACGAATATGGATTGAACATTTACATTGAGAACACGACAGCTATGATAATTAGCAAAATAGACGATAAGCCCACATTAAAGATAAGCATAAATGGAAAAATCCCGGAACAGGTCAAGAGCTTCTAATATCTTGGTCATATAATAATAGATGATGGCAGATGTCAAACAGAAATCAAGAAGAGAATAGGAATGGCCACAGCCACAATCAACACCGTGAGACAAATACTGACATCTAAAAGTTAACCCATAAATTCAATTGAGAATCACCAAGTGTTATATATATATTCTTCATTATTGTATGGTGTAGAAACACGAACAATGAACTAGCAATTGAAAGAAAGAATTGAGGCTCTCGAGATGTGGCTGTATAGAAGAATGAGGCGCATCTCATTGAAAGAGAAGAAAACAAATAAAGAGGTCGTAGAAAACCTAGGAATGAAAAAAGAATAAAGGAAGGAGATCAAAATTAGGCAGCTCAAATATTTTGGCCATATAAAAAGACATAACACCTTGCAGAAGACCAAAATAGAAGGCAGAGTTGAAAGAAAACGTGCATGGGGAAGACAGCGCTATAAGTGGGAAGATAACATCAAGAGATGAACAGGAAAGAGTCTGTCAGAGTGCTTCATCAAAAGAAGAGACAGAAGATGTCGGAGATCCATTGCAGCCGACCGTCGTTGCGGAGATGACAGCTGATGATGATGATGATGTTCAGTGAACAAATACTGTTAGACGAACCACTTAGAGGAACCAGCAGTATTGGGGGACCATTAGTGTTACAGGAATCATAATTGTTTGTGTGCCCCATACATTATGTTATACGTTATCTAACAAGCTGTTACAAGTTATCTAACAAGCTGTTAAATGTTTTCTAACAAGCTGTTGTATGTTATCTAACAAGCTGTTATACGTTATCTAACAAGCTGTTACAAGTTATCTAACAAGCTGTTATACGTTATCTAACAAGCTTTTACAAGTTATCTAACCAGCTGTTATACGTTATCTAACAAGCTTTTACAAGTTATCTAACAAGCTGTTATACGTTATCTAACAAGCTGTTATACGTTATCTAACAAGCTTTTACAAGTTATCTAACCAGCTGTTATACGTTATCTAACAAGCTTTTACAAGTTATCTAACAAGCTGTTGTATGTTATCTAACAAGCTGTTATAAGTTATCTAACAAGCTGTTATAAGTTATCTAACCAGCTGTTATACGTTATCTAACAAGCTATTATATGTTATCTAACAATCTGTTATAAGTTACCTAACAAGCTGTTATATGTTATCTAACCAGCTGTTATATGTTATCTAACAAGCTGTTATAAGTTACGTAACAAGCTGTTATATGTTATCTAACCAGCAGTTATAAGTTATCTAACCAGCTGTTATGAGGTACCTAACAAGCTGTTATAAGTTATCTAACCAGCTGTTATACGTTATCTAACCAGCGGTTATAAGTTATCTAACCAGCTGTTATAAGTTACCTAACAAGCTGTTATATGTTATCTAACCAGCTGTTAGGAGTTGTCTCCCTTCGAACTGCAACAGGTAGATGTGTACTAAGTCAACAGCTGGTGTGAGTTACCTTGGCAACCAGCAGTGTTTTGTAGTTCGATATTATAAAAATAGCAGCTGTTCGGTATAAGCATTGACAACTCTAGAATGTCTGTCTGTACATAGTTATCTACCCTGAGATGTATACCTGTACTGAACTATCTAATCTGTGATATCTTTCTGTACTGATTTATCCACTATGTGATATCTTTCTGTACTGATGTTTGATATCTTTCTGTACTTCATTATCTACTGTCTGATATCTTTCTTACTGATTTAACTGTTGTGTGATATCTTTCTGTACTGATTTATTTACTCTGTGATATCTTTCCATACTGAATTATGTACAGTCTGATATTTTCTGTACTTAATTATCTACTCTGTGATATCTTTCTGTACTGATTTAACAACTGTGTGATATCTTTCTGTATTGATTTATCCACTCTGTGATATCTTTCTGTACTGAATTATCTACTCTGTGATATCTTTCTGTACTGAATTATCTACTGTCTGATACCTTTCTGTGCTGTTTTATCTGCTCTGTGATATCTTTCAGTACTGAATTACCTACTGTGTGATATCTTTCTGTATTGAATTATCTACTGTCTGACATCTTTCTGTACTGATTTATCAACTCTATGATATCTTTATGTACTGAATTATCTACCATGTGATATCTTTCTTTACTGAATTATCTACTGTGTGATATATTTATGTAGTGAATTATCTACTGTGTGATATCTTTCTGTACTGAATTATCTTTTGTGTGATTTATTTCTGTACTGAATTATCTACTGTGCGATATCTTTATGTACTGAATTACCTACTGTGTGATCTCTTTATGTACTGAATTATCTACTGTTTGATATCTTTCTGTACTGAATTACCTGCTGTTTGATATCTTTTTGTACTGAATTATCTACTGTCTGATAGCTTTCTGTACTGATTTATCTGCTCTGTGATATCTTTCAGTACTGAATTACCTACTGTGTGATATCTTTCTGTACGGGAGCCGCGCTGGTGTAATGGCTTCGGCGTTGTACTGGCGACCAGGTGTTCATGGTTCAAACCCGGGCGTCAGCGTTTGAAGAAATGTTTACGGCCGGAAATTTGACTGAATAACCTGAACGGCTCCTGTGATAAACCCTCTGTGGATGGGAAGGAGCGAAGCTCCTGACCGGGTTGGAAGGAAAGTCCTCAGGTTCCCCAGCCTCGCAATGACATGTCATTGGGCCGAAGGGCTAAAAGCCCAAGTGCCGCTGGTTAAGAAAAAAAATATATATATATCTTTCTGTACTGAATTATCTACTGTCTTACATCTTTCTGTACTGATTTATCTACTATGTGATATCTTTCTGTACTAAATTATCTACTGTGTGATATCTTTCTTTACTGAATTATCTACTGTGTGATATATTTATGTAGTGAATTATCTACTGTGTGTTATCTTTCTGTACTAAATTACCTACTGTGTGATCTCTTTATGTACTGAATTACATACTGTGTGATATCTTTCTGTACTGATTTATTTACTCTGTGATTTCTTTTCATACTGAATTATGTACTGTCTGATATTTTCTGTACTTAATTATCTACTCTGTGATATCTTTCTGTACTGGTTTAACAACAGTGTGATATCTTTCTTTACTGAATTATCTACTGTGTGATATATTTATGTAGTGATTTATCTACTATGTGATATCTTTCTGTACTGAATTATCTACTGTGTGATATCTTTCTGTACTGAATTAACTACTGTGTGATATCTTTCTGTACTGAATTATCTACTGTGTGATCTCTTTATGTACTGAATTACCTACTGTGTGATCTCTTTATGTACCTAATTATCTACTGTTTTATATCTTTCTGTACTGAATTATCTACTGTGTGATATTTTTCTTTACTGAATTATCTACTGTGTGATATATTTATGTAGTGAATTATCTACTATGTGATATCTTTCTGTACTGAATTATCTACTGTGTGATATCTTTCTGTACTGAATTACCTACTGTGTGATCTCTTTATGTACTGAATTACCTACTGTGTGATATCTTTCTGTACTGATTTATTTACTCTGTGATTTCTTTCCATACTGAATTATGTGCTGTATGATATTTTCTGTACTTAATTATCTACTCTGTGATATCTTTCTGTACTGGTTTAACAACAGTGTGATATCTTTCTGTATTGATTTATCCACTATGTGATATATTTCTGTACTGAATTATCTACTGTGTGATATCTTTCTGTACTGAATTATCTACTGTCTGATACCTTTCTGTGCATATTTATCTGCTCTGTGATATCTTGCAGTACTGAATTACCTACTGTGTGATATCTTTCTGTACTGAATTATCTACTGTCTGACATCTTTCTGTACTGATTTATCTACTCTGTGATATCTTTATGTACTGAATTACCTACTGTGCGATCTCTTTATGTACTGAGTTATCTACTGTTTGATATCTTTCTGTACTGAATTATCTACTGTGTGATATCTTTCCTTACTGAATTATCTACTGTGTGATATATTTATGTAGTGAATTATCTACTATGTGATATCTTTCTGTACTGAATTACCTACTGTGTGATATCTTTATGTACTGAATTATCTACTGTGTGATATCTTTATGTACTGAATTATCTACTGTGTGATCTCTTTATGTACTGAATTACTTACAGTGTGATTCTTTATGTACTGAATTATCTACTGTTTGATATCTTTCTGTACTGAATTATCTACTGTGTGATATCTTTTTGTACTGAATTATCTACTGTGTGATATCTTTCTGTACTGAATTATCTACTGTGTGATCTCTTTATGTACTGAATTACCTGCTGTTTGATATCTTTCTTTACTGAATTATCTACTGTGTGATATCTTTCTGTACTGAATTATCTACTGTGTGATATCTTTCTGTACTGAATTACCTACTGTGTGATATCTTTCTGTACTGAATTATCTACTGTGTGATCTCTTTATGTACTGAATTATCTACTGTGTGATATCTTTCTGTACTGAATTATCTACTGTTTTATATCTTTCTGTACTGAATTATCTACTGTGTGATATCTTTGTTTACGGAATTATCTACCGTGTTATATATTTATGTAGTGAATTATCGACTGTGTGATATCTTTCTGTACTGAATTATCTTCTGTGCGATTTCTTTCTGTACTGAATTATCTACTGTGCGATATCTTTATGTACTGACTTATGTACTGTATGATATCTTTCTGTACTGAATTATTTACTGTATGATATCTTTCTGCACTGAATTATCTTCTGTGTGATATCTTTCTGTACTGAATTATCTACTCAGTGATATCTTTTCCGTACTTCTGTATCTACTATGTGATATCTTTCTCTACTAAATTATCTATTCTGTGATATCTTTCTGTACTGATTTATCTACTCTGAGAATTAGCTGCTCGAGTATATACCCCGACAATTTTGCATGTAGTCGACCTATCTAAGCTTCGCAGGAGAGGGCGTAGTCGTTCCTGGTCCCTTCGATGAATGTAGCTTTTCTATCTGTTGGTTCAGATGCATGGAACTCTCATCCAGTTTCCGGGAGAGGTTAGTAATTCGACTGTCCAGTACTCTCTCCATTTGGATACGTTCGGAATCCATCCTGGCCAAGATTTGTAACTTGGCCTCGTCCAGGAAATGCGCGTACCTGTCGCTCTGTAAAAGGGAAATAAAATATTTACAATTTCCGGCTCATAATCTTGCCAACAGATAGCAACAATTATATAAATATATAATGTAAAATACACACACACACACACACACCAAACACACATATTCATCATACATCATAACACAAACACGCAGATATAGTCAAAAACATCACGGAAAACTGAGACGTTTGGATGAATGTCTCCTATGATCTGTCCAAGGAACAGCAAATCGATATACACAGGACGTAGTGTACACGGGGAGTAGTTTACACAGGGAATAAATGTACACAGGGCGTAGTGTACAGAGGGAGTTGTGTACATAGAGTGTAGTGTACATAGGACGTAGTGTGCATAGGGCGTAATGTAGCAGGGTGTTGGGCAATCAATATTTATTTGTAACAAAACTTCTTAAAGAATTTACTTGCATCAGATAGAACTGAACTAAGTCATGATCCAAATACGAGGTAGTGCCGGAGAAAATGCACTTTTAATAAAATCTTCTCGGATGCTCAATCTTTAAATGAAAAATATGACAAGTCCGGGCAAAGTAGGACCGATGGTCACCCTTGTAGTGTAGACAGGGTGTAGTGTAAACAGGGTATAGTGTAGACAGGGTGTAGTGTAGACATGATGTAGAGTAGACAGGGTGTAGAGTAGACAAGGTGTAGAGTAGACAGGGTGTAGAGTAGATAGGGTGTAGAATAGACAGGGTGTAGAGTAGACAGGGTGTAGTGTAGACAGGGTGTAGAGTAGACATGGTATACAGTAGACAGGGTGTAGAGTAGACTGGGTGTAGTGTATACAGGGTGTAGAGTAGACTGGGTGTAGCGTAGATAGGGTGTAGAGTAGACAGGGTGTAGAGTAGACAGGGTGTAGTGTAGAAAGGGTGTAGAGTAGACAGGGTGTAGGGTATAAGGGATGTAGAGTATAAATGGTGTAGTGTACACATGGTTACAGTAGAAAGGATGTAGTGTATACACTGTGTAGAGTACACAGGGTGTAGTGTATACATGGTGTAGAGTAGACAGGGTGTAGAATATAAATGGTGTAGTGTATACATGGTTTAGAGTAGAAAGGATATAGTGTATACAATGTTTAGAGTAGACTGGGTGTAGAGTATAAAGGGTATAGTGTATGAAGGGTGTATAGTATAAAGGGTATAGTGTATACAAGGTGTAGTGTACACAGGGTGTAGTCTAGACAGGGTGTAGTGAAGACAGGGTGTAGTGTATACATGGTGCAGTGTACACATGGTGTAGTGCATACATTATGTATTGTACAGGGTGTAGAGTAGACAGGGTGTAGAGTAGAAAGGGTGTAGTGTATACATGGTGCAGTGTATACATGGTGCAGTGTACACATGGTGTAGTGCATACATTGTGTAGTGTACAGGGTGTAGAGTAGACAGGGTGTAGAGTAGACAGGGTGCAGTGTACACATGGTGTAGTGCATACATTATGTAGTGTACAGGGTGTAGAGTAGACAAGGTGTAGTGTATACATGGTGAAGTGTATACAGGATGTAGTGTAGACAGGATGTAGAGCAGACAAGGGTGTAGAGCAGACCAATGTGTAGAGTAGATAGGGTGTTGGGTAGACAGGGTGTAAGGTAGACAGAGTGTAGAGTAGACAGGGTGTAGTGTATTTAGGATGTAGAGTAGATAGGGTGCAGAGTAGACAGGGTTTAGGGTAGAAAGTAGACAGGGCGTAGACTAAAGAAGGCGTAGAGTAGACAGGGAATCGAGCATACAGGGTGTAAGTAGACAGGATGTAGTGTATTTAGGGTGTAGAATAGAAAGCATGTAGGTAGACATGGTGCAGTGTAAACAAGCTGTAGTGTAGATAGAGTATAGTGTAGGCAGGGTGTAGAGTAGACAGGGTGTAAAGTAGGCAAGGTGTAGAGTAGACATATTGTAGACATGGTGTAGTGTA
This sequence comes from Oreohelix idahoensis, assembly GCA_024509875.1. Taxonomy (NCBI): domain Eukaryota; kingdom Metazoa; phylum Mollusca; class Gastropoda; order Stylommatophora; family Oreohelicidae; genus Oreohelix; species Oreohelix idahoensis. Next base: position 11,813 of record JAMPIV010009831.1, on the reverse strand, counting down.
GACACGGTGTAATGTATACAATCAGTAGTTTATACAAGGTGTAGTGTGTACAGGGTGTAGTGTATACGTGTTGTAGTGTATATAGGGTGTAGTGTATACAGGGTGTAGTGTGTACAGGGTGTAGTGTATACGTGTTGTAGTGTATATAGGGTGTAGTGTATACAGGGTGTAGTCTAGATAGGGTGTAATCTAGACAGGGTGTAGTGTATACAGGATGTAATCTACACAAAGCGTAGACTAGACAGGGTGTATAGTATACAGGGTGTAAAGTAGACAAGGTGTATTGCATACAGGGTTAACAGTAGACAGGGTGTAGTGTATACAGATGTAGTCTAGAGAGGGTGTATAGTAGACAGGATGTAGTGTATACAGGGTGTAGTGCAGAGTAGACAGGGTGTAGAGAAGGTTTTAGTGTATATAAGGTGTAGAGTAGACAGTGTGTAGTGTGTACACTGTGTAGTCTAGATTCGGTTTAGAGTAGAAATGGTGTAGTGTATACAGGATGTAGTGAAGATAGGGTGTATTGTTTACAGGGTGTAGTGTATACATGATGTAGTGTATATAGGATTCGTGTATACAAGGTGTAGTGTATACAGAATGTAGTGTAAACATGGTGTAGTGTACACAGCGTGTAATGTATACAATGTGTAGTGTATACAGGGTGTAGTGTATACAGCGTGTAGTGTATACATGGTGTAGAGAATACACGGTGTAATGTATACATCGTGTAGTGTATACAGCGTGTAGTGTAAAAAATGGTGTAGTGTATACTGGGTGTAGTGTAGCCAGCCTGTAGTCTAAACCTGGTGTAATGTATACAGGTGTGACGTATAATGGAAATATAGCCTACAGTGTCTGACAGTTTTTCGTGACCTCGCAGCGTCTATGATTCGCTAGCACAGCCATGCAACTTACAGCCTGCATTACTAATTCTAATACATGCCTCTTTTCCCTGAGACGTAAACAAACGGGAATATTACCACCTTCCGCGACCTGCCAGTCATAACAGGGAGCGAACCCGGTTTGTTTACCTGATTTTCTCACGCGGGCTGATCTGTCAATCATTAGATATTAGACAGACGCACGTGGAAACACCGGACCTCTTTGAAGTAGACGCCCGGGCAGAAATATTTTCCCGAGGGATCCTGTGATTTTCGTACATACAAGGGGAGACAAATCTTTGCTCTCCAGAAACGGGGGAAATCTAAAAAAATCCGTTACCCGGTTTAAGTCTCTGTTGTCGATTATTACGCTGAAACAGAGCGACCGTAAAACCTTTTATCTTGGGAACTCTGTTCTGACTTTTTCTGCTATGCACGGTGGTGTGAAAATTAGCATCCTCTAAAGAGCAGATAGCAATCATGTATATAAACTGCGTCTTCTCAAATCCGTTATCAGTCGTTGCTCAGAATTTTGGATAGTCTAAACACGTCGACTAGATTCATTGTTGAAGATGCGTTAATAGCCTTCGTGGGGATTTCATTCGGATTTTCTGGTAATAGAAATTTGTGCTTAAGAGTTAAAATGTGTTAAGTTTTACCATTTATAATTCACTGTGATTTCCTAGCGTTAAAACTAGTGAAATAAATAACGCGCAGATATTTTTTACCAGTTGTGCAGTTTAATGTATTTCCATCACCCGCTTTCTTACACAAGAAGATACGGTTTAGCTGACTGAATTAATATGCTACGCGTGACTGATAGTGGACCATAAAATTCACGTTTATATTTCATTTGTGCAATTATAAAAGTGACTAGTGTTTGATATCATGCGACTAAACAAACAGACGCCGACAATCTAATAACTATTAATGATAGGCGATATTTGTTAAGTGCGCGTAGGGATAATTAAATATAATTGACATTGTGCGCTGATCGTTGACCGGAGCAGGAGGAAGAAAGGCTGCATGCCTCAACCAAACCTGTACTCACTAAGCGAAGCGCTATAGGACAGGCTAGAGACACCGTGTGCCTTTTAACTTTAATCAGGACTGACGAAGAGGATAAGAGATCGTCTCGTCCTCTTGCGTGTATATATATGTAGAGATATAATAGTAGCATTTTTTCATGTTTCTCTATTCTAGCAGACCTGATCAAACGGCGACCAGCGGTCTATTGTGGTCTATTTTGGTCCTTTTTCTTCATTTACTGAGTGATTAATGTGGTCTTCTTCTTGGCTTACACGTCCCCAAGTTCATTTGTGAACAGGATTTGCCATAGAGACACATAAACATTTTTAATAGTAAATTTAAATGGACTTACAAATACCCAGATATTTATTTTCAATTTTATCAGCCCACTGTGGCGTAACACAGATAACAATTACTACCTGACTTTTGACAGTCGTATCAGCGGATATCCAGCAAGTTACGCTGTTTCAAAATCGGCACTCACCACAGAGACAGCCGATAGGATTTACCACCTTCATCAGTTAACAATACTTAACAGTTTTTCGCAACAAGATGTTTTCCCTATTACTGTGAACACCAGATCTCGGGTTTCTCTACATTAACTATTCGAGGCGACATTTGTATAACCAGGAATCATTCACCAAATTAGTCGTCCCCGTCATAAAATTTAATTATTAATGGAGGGACTGGGGCCAATTCGGAAGATAAAACACTGGAAATTATATACCTATACAGGGATTATATGTCAAAGAGATTGTTTCACCAAGAGTAGGTAAGAAGCGAGTGAGCGGCCACGTATGTCAGAGAGAGAGAGAGAATATTTTCTTTGTTACAGGAAAATGTATCATCTGTATTCTGTTTAAATATTGTTTAATTTTACTGGATAGCATTTAGTAGGAACTTTGTTCTTTTCTTTACTGTCTAGTCTGTAACATAGTGCTAACCTTTGACCTTTGGGGTTATTAACTTGTTGGGTTCTTTTTCTCAATAAGGGGAGGGCACATGTATTCGGTTATTCTTCTATGTATGTAATTCTGATTTATTTTATTTCTCTTTAGATATTCGATGTTGTAAAGTTTAATGATAATAAACAACAAAACGATCTTAACTTTGTGTGTTGGTCAGACCCTTACCCAATTTACCATAGTTTTTCACGTTTATGTGTCTGGTTGTCACATAACTCTGTGTGTGTGTTTAGTTAAACTTATATTTCTAGATATAGGGAGGTGCAAGATTGTCTTATACTAAAAGAAAGTCGTATAGATAGGCTGGACTAGAGAAACTACTCATTCCAGAGACAGATCTTCTCCTTAAACTATCCACACGTGAAATCTATTCTCACACCTTTACTTCTCACGTACTATCACCATCCACTCTACTCAGGCGAGACCATAAATATCTTTTCAAACCTATCTAAATTCACGACAACAGAGTGTAGTGTAGACAGGGTGTAGTGAATACACGGTGTAGTGTATACATCGTGCAATGTATACAGCGTGTAGAGTATAAAGGGTGTAGTGTATAAAGGGTGTAGTGTATACTGGGTGTAGTTAGACAGCTTGTAGTCTAAACCTGGTGTAGTGTATACAGGGCGTAGTGTAGACAGGGTGTAGTGTATATTTGGTGTAATGTATACAGGGTGTAGTATAGACAGGGTGTAATGTATACGGTTCGTAGTGTATGCCGTGGTCTGACCTGCTTTTAATTTCTGTACACTTTGTTACTTCCGGACATTTATTTAGTAGAATAGACAGGTCGTAGGGTATACAGGGTGTAGTGTAGTGTATACAAGGTGTAATCTAGACAGGATGTATTGTATATAGGATGTAGTATATACAGGGTGTAGAGTAGACAGGATGTAGTGTAGACAGGGTGTAGTGTATACAGGGTGTAGTCTAGACATGGCGTACAAGGCCTCTCTTTAGCATTCCTTCTGGGGTCGATAACATAGATGTTCTTGTAATGGTATCAGGGTCCCTTCTGATGATGTGGAGAACCCAACTCCAGCGTCTGCCAGCTGTGATGGTGTGCATGTCCTCCTGGTTACTCCGAATAAGCAGTGCTGATGGTATTCGGCCAATAGATTCGGATAATTTTCCTTAGGCAGATTGTGTGGAAGGAGGACAGCTTCGCCATTTCCTTCTCTGTTACTCTCCAGCATTCCGCACCATTGAGAAGCACAGAAAGTACACAGCTCTCATACAGTCTTAATTTGGTGTTTGTGCTGCACTGGGAAAACTTCCAAATATTGTTGAGACTAGCAAAGGCTATTCTCGCTTTATTCATTTTGTTGTTAATGTCCTTGCTTGTTAGTGTATACATGGATGTAGTGCATACATGGTGTAGTGTATACATCGTGTAGTGTATACAGGGTGTAGTCTAAACAGGGTGTAGTTTATACAGCGTGTAGTGTATACAGCGTGTAGTGTGTACTTGGTGTAGAAAGGGTGTAGTGTATACAAGGTGTAGTCTAGACGGGATGTATTGTATACAGAGTGTAGTGTATTCATTGTGTAGAGAAGGTAGGATGTAGTGTAGACAGCGTGTAGTGTATACAGGGTGTAGGGAGGACAGTGTGTAGTGTATACAGGGTGTAGTGAAGACAGCGCATAGTGCGTACTAGGTGCAGTGTAAACATGGTGTAGAAGGTACAGGGTGTAGAGTAGACAAGGTGTAGTGTATACATGCTGTAGAGTAGTCAGGGTAGAGTGTATACAGGGTATAGAGTAGACAGAGTGTAGTGTATATATGTGTCGTAAATTTATTTTGAGAGAATGAGTCTTAGAATAGTGGTCCGGTCAGAGTGGAGAATGGTGGTGAAAAAGCTCAGTGATAGGAAAAGGTTAGCGAGTAAATAGTTGATTCACAGAGTTCTGGGGAGAGTAAAGACGGACTTAATCAGACTCAAAAATATCTTTATCCCGGCTAGGCGATTGCCTCAAATGTAGCTCAAGATGCAGGACCAGCCCACAAATATGTGTGCATCAAATGTATCTAAAAATTATCCCGGACGAGCCCCCAAATATTGTCGTAAATTTATTTTCAGAGAATGAGTCTTAAAATAGTGGTCCGGTCAAAGTGGAGAATGGTGGTGAAAAGCTCAGTGATAGGAAAAGGTTAGCGAGTAAATAGTTGATTCACAGAGTTCTGGGGAGAGTAAAGACAGACTTATTTACGACAAATCGTTCCTCTCAATCTTCTCTTCCACTCTCCTAGTCAAACAATTATTTGCCAGTTTCCAGACACACATCTGCGCTCACACCGATTTGGTGCTTCAAAACACACAGACGCACGTGGATACAAACTAAATTAAACAAATATGGGGAATTTGGGCCTTGGTAGTCAAACACAGAACTAGATAAGTTTATGCTGTTTATTAGCATTAAAAAACCAATAATATCAAGTATCATGAGTTTACAGAACAAAATATATAATTACAGAAAATACAAATACCAATGGTGGGGAGGGGGTGAAGAAGATTGGTATCGACTAAGTCCTTCCCACTTATTAGACAAAGATAAACCCAGTCCAAAGATAGATAGTTATTAAGAACATAGGTAATGTAACCCGACAGTGAATTTAATTACTCTGAAAGAGTGGTTACAATATTAGTTATGGTGGTAGACAAAAAAAAAACCTGTTATCCCAATTGTGTCTTCCCTTTACTAAGCAAAGAAAAAAAAAGGGGGGGGTGAAACAGAGTACAGAAAAATGTATTACCCGGTAGGCAAGTTAACAAATGGTTTTGCAAAAAAAAAAATCTCCTGTCATTCATGCACGCTGTGAGGATCCACACTCATATACACACACACTTACCGATTGCAGCATCAGACAATCAATAGAATGATAAACACAGTAATTAAACTCTTGACAGGTGAAACTGTCTAGTCCTTCGATGTCCCGCCCCAGATGTAGTGAGGTTAGTTGATAAAAAAAAATTCCCACTTATCGCCGGACTTGAAGGCCTAAGAGTTCTTGTGTTTTATTATATAAAAAGGAGTCTATGGGATGGCACTGACACAGTTCGACACGGGGTGAAAATGAGATGATGGTAAAATTCCTTCAATGCGTGATGATAGCAACTGACCGGTAAAGTTTTTAATCCAGTGAGGAAAAACTAGGCTCAGTCACAGTCAGGTAAATCGGTAATCTCTCACATTTAGAGCAGTAAATAAAATATTGCTACTGGCACTGTTCACTTTCCAGTTTATCTCACAGATTGAAATTAAATTTGATGATAATATTTAAATGTTCTTGGGTAGGCTTTCTTTCATGTAATTATGATAGCTAGGCCGCACCGGACCGCCACAAGATTAAATTTTAAAAAAATGTCTCATCAAATTGTCTGGAAGTTTAAGAACCGAGTATGGAAACTCTCTGTATGATTTCTTTATGCTGGGATTGCAAAGGTGACCATTCTATAGAAAAGATATAAAACCCGTGACAATCATAATCATACCTCAAAAATCAAATAATATACTTAACGCGCGATAAATTATCCGTTAAGGCTATCATATACACTCGCGTATTTAATTATGTATTTAAGAAAACACGTCACGTGTCTAGTGATTAAAATACACATCTATATACATATAGGACTTAACTAAATTTATTAATTATAAATTCCTTCGCGACTTTAAAAGTTACTTTAACATTTAAACATCTATTATTTTTGGAAATGTTATAATAGATATATCATTAAATTTACCACTGGAACTTTTGGGATGAGTTTAATTAAATAGATTAAATAAACACAAAATCCAGTGAAATAAAATGAAAGCACTAGACCACTGATCACTTTAACAAATATATTATACCGTGCGCAGAAAAAGAAACACTCCAATTTGTAGCCACCAATTTCAGATGGGAATCTAGCGACTTTCTACTAATAGCTAGTGAATCTTAAAAATCTCTGGCACTGAATGATAGCTGGCTTTCTACGTGGTCTGTATATATTTAAAATGGAATTAAAGATGAGGGGGGCATGAGAAAGTTGACACTTTTTTTGATCTCAGGAGACTTTCGGGGATCTGACCGACAGACTAAAGAGAGATGCCGTCCCCTGGTTTCCCGTTTCCCCGTTCGTTGCATCCGACATCGTCCCCCGACTAGACGTACGTCACAATATGGTGTAGGGTAGACATGATGTAGAGTATACAGGGTGTAGAGTCGACATGCTGTAGGGTATACAGGGTGTAGAGCAGACTGGGTGTAGTGTACACAGGGTGTCGTGAAGACCAGGTGTAGTGTATACAAGGTGTAGTGAATTCAGGTTGTAGTGAAGACTGTGTGTAGTGTATACAGGGTGTAGTGAAGGCAGCGTGTAGTGAGTACAAGGTGTAATGTAACCATGGTGTAGAAGGTACAGGGTGTTGAGTAGACAGGGTGTAGTGTATACAGGTTGAAGAGTAGACAGGGTGTAGTGTATACATGATGTAGAGTAGACATGCGGTACTGTATACAGGGTGTAGAGTAGACAGGCTGTAGGGTATTGTTACGACATGTTTAATTATGTTAGCCACTACAATATGTTAGCATTTTAAAGTTACGCGTTAACATATTGGTGTGCTGTAAACAAAAGATACTTTGTGCTTAAAGACATTTTTATTGAACGCGAATTTGTATAGTATTCTATGGTTAGACATGATGCGGGGCGTTCTTATGCTACCGCATAACAACGATCTTTCTATATCCTTCATATTTTGGAATCCGTCGAATCCAGACGTGTTCTTCAACGCTCCCAATATATATTAGTCGTGCAGATGTCCTTCTAGAAGATAGGCCATGGGGTCGGCCATATTATTAATGAATGCAATGATGGAGCAACTTATTTGATGTATAGTTTTCCTTGGAATTTGGAACACAAGGGAGTAATTTATTATTATTAATTAATCGTTCGCCACACCTCTAGGTATCACTTTCAGATGTTCCGTTCGTCGGCATCGCATATATACAGCCTAGTTTTGTTGACGATACAGATATTAATCTAACGGACTGCACTGAACTGTAATGGACTGCACGGATTAAATGTATTATTGAATTCCAGGAATAATTGAATTGTATGCGTAATAAATTATATCGTTGTATGGACTCTAACACAAACGGCGTTATCAACTTCATCAAGTTGGATTTGAAGTTAATCCTCACCATTCGTACATAACATCAAATTAACACGATAGCTCAAGATTTAATGAACAATAATGATTAGGAGTTGCAGAATTAATAATGAGAACTGCTCTCAACAAAAGGGATTAAATCACAGAGTAAACTGATTTAACAATTGGTGGCCAGTATGGGGAACGATTTTTTTTTCGGCGAGACATAACAAACATTGTTACTGAATGACATTTCTAATAGACAGAAATTTTCGGATTTTCCCTATACGTGACAAACTATGAATATTAATTTAACGCACTACGCAAGCGCACCAGAAGAGAATATGACGTAATGCCCTTATCAAGTACAAATTTCCGGCCGTTGAAATCTTCAATCAATCAATGTCAAATCAAAAAGGCAGCAGGCTTCAATGGACCACAACAGATGAGCCAGGTCTATCAAACCGTAAACGATACGTCAAGCTATCAACTAATTACAATGGTGCATGCCAGCACTGTGTGAATAACTATACTTGAGTACAAAAGAAAAGTACCCATTGGTAATTTTAAAGCAATTTTAGTCCATTTTTGTTCACAGGCACGTCAAGCCATTATTTCTATATATGTTATATGTGATTAATATGAATGTTAATTGTCTAAATCAATGGGCGGTAGGCGGGAATTCTGGATATGTCTGTAATGTCGCTTCGCTGACCGCAGAATCCAGAATCGTTCTGTAGGGCCAGTTTGACTATTTTCGACCTACGAAAAATCCATTGAAAAATATTTCGTGGCATACTTTGTTCGTACTCGAATTTAGTCAACATTATCTGTTTAGTAGTGAAGTCGTGTATATAGACGGTGTATTTTTACCGTCCTCAGTTTCATTTTTACTTAGTTTTGTCCTTTGTTTGTCATCTATATTGTCACCCTGATCTAACTATTTTTCAGTTCTACTTGTGAAATGTTATGTTAGTAAAGAGTCCATGTCTAGTCCAATTCTTTAAATTGCCGTGGTCTGACCTACTTTTAATTTCTGTACACTTTGTTACTTCCGGACATTTATTTAGTTCTTAATAGCATTTTTAATGTTTGCAAATCGAAATTGTGATGTAATATTGTACTTGTAATTCTTTTGTTTCTTTGTTCTATTTTCATTCTTCACTAATATTAATAATATAATAATATAACGATACGAATATAAATAATTATAATTATTTAAGTGAAAATATTAGATGACTGAAATGATTTCAGTATTTTGCACTAGTAGGTCATGTAACCACTAGTTGTTTAGACTGAGTAAGGCATGGTGTTATAAATATTAGTAACAAAATAATTTGTGAGCTTCCAAGGAATTTGTAAAGCAAATTATAGGTATCTGATTGATTAATTGAGTCACAGTACCATATTAGCCATTGGGCTTATATATATATATCGATAAGGCAGAAACCAGTGCTCTCCAGGTTGTTCGTTGTGACGCCACTCCTCTTAGCTCTTGCACATTATTTAGGCCCAACGTTCTTCCTTCTCTTATTATTGTTCTTGAGTGTTTCTTTTGGTCTTCCTTTTTTCCTCTTACCCTCAGGAACCCAAGTGAGCGCCTGTAGTGGTATTCTGTTGTTTTGCATTCGTAGGACATGACCGATATATGACCATCGTCTTTTTCCTTATATAGTCGGAGACATTATTTCTGCCTAGAGTCTTCTCTTATTTGTCGATTAGTCTTGAATTCTTTCCAACTGATGTTCATGAGTTTTCTAAGACATTTGTTCTCGAATGTATTCAGCTTGTTCTCCAATGATTTTGTTATTTTCCAACTCTCACAGCCGTATGTTAACACTGAGATAACATTTGAATTAAACAGACGAAGCTTGGTATGTATATTCAATGATCGTAATTTCCAAATGTTAGATAATCTATTGAAGGCGCTAGCTGCCAAAGCAATTCTAGTATGGATTTCTCTTGTTGTGTCACCATCCTGAGTCATTTTACTGCCTAAATAATTGAAACTTTCAACTTTCTGTAGTTTTTCCCCGTTCAAGATGATATCAAAGGTCTCGTTAGAAAAGTTCATAGCTTTAGTTTTAGAGGCATTTATTTGGAGACAATTTTAACCGAGAGATGACACAAATTATTTATTGCTTCTTGGGATTGTCTTGGTGTTGAACTTAAGAATGCTACATCATCTGCGAAATCCAGGTCCCCCAGGAATTTTCCATTTGTCCATTTTATACCCAATTGTTCATGTGGGTATAGTTTCTCATAACCCAATCAATAGCTATTCAAAAAGTAGTGGTGACATAATACAGCCTTGTTTCACCCTGTTTCTACTGTAAACCATTCTGTATTCCCTTTATTTGTTCTAACACAAACATCTTGCATTGTCATATAGCGCTTTGATTATATTCACATATTTTGTTGGAAAACCATAGATTGTAAGTATCTTCCACAATGATGGGCGGTGTAGACTATCAAAGGCTTTTTGAAAATCGACGAATGTGATAATAAGTGGCGATTGCCTTTCCACTGATTCTTCTATAATTGTTCTTAGTGTGAATATTTGATCAATACATGATCGTTTCGGCCTGAAACCCGCTTGTTCTTCTCTGATCTTTTCGTCAGAATGCAATTTAAGTCTTTCTAACATCATGCAACATAATAATTTTCCAGGTACTGATAATAGAGATATACCACGCCAGTTATTACAGTCTGATAGATCACCTTTCTTCGGTAACTTTACAATAATACTGTCTTTCCATTGTTGTGGTGGTTGTTCTTCTCTCCATACTTCATTTATAATATATAATAAAGGACAACAAGGAAAAAGAGTTAGCGCTGTATACGGTTAGAAGTAAATGAAATTAAAAAGCTCAAATTGCTACAATTAGACATAATGGTGATTCACCTACTACTCCTCATCGAACCAGACTAGAGGCAATTTATATGTTTTAATTACCAGTCTTTAAATCCAAATTCCGACGATTTATCTTGCTACCTGACAAGATATGAACAGATAGGTAGAGCAAAACAAAAAATTGTTCAATCCTTAGGTGTTTTAAAACGTGCGGGGAATTTATTGGCTGGTGAACCATTAACCGCCATTGAGACAATGGATTTGACATTAAGAAAAACTATTGAATGCTGCAAGAGCGTTTGGGTGTGAGGACGATTTTCAATTCTTAGCGACAGAAAGGTTATAGAGTAAAATTCAAAACCATGAGTCAGATTCAAGCAGATTTTCTCGGAATTTATGTGCAACAAATACGAACTACTTTTAATAGATTGGTTGAACTCGCAGGGGTTGATTAAATCGTATGATAATACTAGTAGATTTAATGCTAAGGGTATAAAGTACTATCATCCGTAAGCACATTTTTTTTGACGTTTTTACACAGAACGCAACCCACCTACTTATCTGATATAGAGAAAATTGCACGAGTTCAATATTGCAACGCACATCCAGGTTTGTGTGTTGCAATATACGCAATTGAAAGAAGCTTTGCCAGTCGCCTTCAGTTAATTCATTGAATGGTACTCATAGAGATGGAGTCCAACGTCTCTGATAGTAAATTTCACACACAGGAGATGAAATAATGACCATAATTACTCTGAGAAATAAAAACTGGAATAAACATGACAATTTTTATAGAGGTAAAACAACAATTCAGGACATCAGTCCACCTCAATCAGGAATAACAAAACTTTAAAAGGTTCAAATCTCGCGAATTCATATAGTTCACTTCAATTAATAATAATAGAAACAATAATCAATCAAAATTACGATCAAGGAATCAAGTTACAATGGTAG